>CM063497.1:2567694-2593591 GCA_032207245.1 Pardosa pseudoannulata
TCACACTAAATGCATCTAGAAAAGTAATGCTTAAATCCACACCTTTTTTTTTTTTTTTTAATTTTTATTCCACACGAAAAAGTTTACACTTAAAATAACATGAAATATCACTGGAAATTAAAAAACTTATGAAACACTTACTTTAGCCCTTGGGTGAATTTGCTCCTTTCACCCACTTATATACATCGGGTCAATCTTTATGTTCGACCAGACACATATTATTCTTACACACCAGACATTCATATTTATTAGCGATATACCCCTCATTCACACAGCTTTCATTTCAGAGAGTTTCAAGTTGTAAAAAGTTCTAGTTATTTTACCAATAGTAGCTATCACTCAGAGGGAATAAAGTCACAAAAACAAAAGTAAAGTTCATCGAACAATATATTCAAAGGCAAAATGCAGAAAAAGAGTCTAACTGGTTTGAATGTTGTGTTAAAAGAACCGTTAACCACAGAGCTAATAGGAATTAGGCTTATTTCAAATGCAATGAAAGGGTTACATAAGGAGAGGAGGCTTTGGTTTGGTTTGGAGCGCTACGGTCTACTGTTTTGCACACAAGGGCTAATGAGACCGGGACCTACTGCTTAAAGCCGATTCCGAACGGCTACGAATGTCCATGCCACAGCGGAATTCGAACCCACGAACTCCAGTACCGACGATCAGCGCCCTAACCAATCGGCAAGACATGGAACACACACAGAAACAATCCATATTATTTATGTATATATATATATATATATATATATATATATAATATATATATATATATATTATGTATATATATATATATAGTGTGTGTTAAATCAATCCTTTGAAGGGTTGGTCGATTTATTAAAAATTTTGTGTCTATAAGTAACAAAAGTGCTAATTGTTGCAGGAAAATGTCATATTTTAAATTACTGTTTAACATTTTCAATGTTAAAATGGCCTAGTAGTTTTTAGAAACATTGCTTATAAGTCTCTTTTCTATTTTTAGGAATGTCAGGAATTCTTAAAGAACTAGGAGCTCCATCTAGTTCTGATGATATTTTAGAGAAGGGAGTTATGGAGTCGTCCAATTTCCTTGAAGGTAGATAGAGTGATGCAGATTAGTTGATTCCACTACAAAACCTTCAAGCAGTTAAATATATGGTAATTCTTTAATTGTGCTTTTGGCTTTTATGTATTATCATTTATAAAAGCTGTATATTGTATTAACCGTTTGAGTGCTGAAGAGTTTTCTTATATGTTATTGGTGATATATGAGTGTATCTCAACAATCCCTTATATAATAATAGTCTAAGTTATCTGTCCGTCTGTCCTCCAATTTATGAAGCGGTTGGACCTGGAATGGATACAGGCATGCATTGGATTCTTGATGAGTTAGGGTTAGCAAAATTAAAAACGAGTAAAGTTTATCTTCTCCTAAACTACCTATCCCATTCTAAAATAAATTGGTATAAATATGCTTCATATCACAGCGAAAAATACTGTCGTCTTCAAAACGTTCGAATTCCACCCCTTTCCCCCTTTTCGAGCGTTTAATATCATTATTTCAAGCCCTATTTTCCCCGGTTAAGAGCACACGATTAAATTTATCAACTTATGATATTATAAGTAGATGAAAATAACCTTTTTCTAGCATTATGACGTCATTCCTTTAATCTCTCATTAAATCATTTCTTATTTTAAATTTTTTAAATATCGGTTTAAATAGTAAATTAGGTACATATAGGATAATTTTAAATTTGATGATGGATTATTTTTTATTATAAATTAAAGTTGGCAACTAACATGTGATCAGTAAAGATAATCAAATTATTGATCGTGTATCAAATAATTCTCAGATAAAATCAAACCATTTTATTACCTGCTCAACAGAGTACTTTACAATTCGGGAAAATTAAAAATTTTACTGATCCCGGCATATGACAGGCTACATGCTAGTATGAAAGATTACCTTTTTAAAAATAACAATTTATTAATAAAGAAAAAAGATCTTGCCAAAAATTCTCAGTAGCTACAGTCAGAGTTGGAAAAAAATCATGATTTTTTTTAAAAAATCAGATTTATTTGATTTAAATCAGATTTTTTTTATTTAAATCAGAATTTTTTTATTTTTTTCTGAATACTAATTTTAATTGTTGTTTTTATGTTTTTTGCAATAGAATATTTTGTTATAAGATGTAACTATCTATCTTATCTAATCTAGTATATTCTGCACACTGATTACCTAAACTTAAATATATAAATTTTAATCTAAACACATTCTATTATTTTGTAATTGGATAATACAAACTAAATAAGATGTAAATTTAAAGAACAAATTAATGCAAACTATTTATTTAAAAAACAAATCACATTTACTTCAATATTTTTTAAGCATCAAATTATGGATTTAATTGCTTCAATAAAAACACTCGCTTCGATGTTTTATCCACTCCTAATTGGTTACAAACGCTAGAAAGAACAATAACAAAAGAAGAAAACTGTCTTTCCATTCCAGCATACGAAGCCACGGCTGTCGTTATTTGGTAGACAAACTGGATAGCAAGTTTTGTAATACTCTCTTTACCTCCCATTACATAAAATGATTTCCACCAGTCATAATTAGTCATTGTACTACCTCTACTCCATACTTTCTGATAACAACCCCTAAATTCTTGGAAAATACATGCTATCTATTGATACTTATTTACTTATTGGTATTACTGTGCTGACAGATTCCCAATTGTTCTGTCTTTGAAATATAAGTTTTAAAAGAAGTGAAAAAAAAATGATTTAAATCAATGATTTTTTCCAAAAAATCAACTGATTTAAATCATGATTTAAATCAACTGATTTAAATCATGCCAACCCTGTCTTCAGTTGATACAAAATATAAAAGTCATACTCACATAGTCTTTTTGCAAACTTTAACAACAACAAAATATATTTACCACTTGTCAAACTCAAACTAGTAGCTCTACTTAAAAAAATAAACCAACACCCACATCTACTATGCTTCTTTTGAAGCATCCACACTGGGAACAAATACTTGCAAGTTTAACCACATTTGATTTACTCCAGGCATACTTGCATGATACCAACATCCACCAGTACCTGGTGGCACTTGGGCCATCAGGGAAAAATAAGAGAGTATGTACATCCAGTAACATAATATTTATAGAGAAAGTGCATGTTTGTAAACAAATATGAGTGCTAACTACACCTCAACTTCTCGATGGCAAAATATTGCTTGTGTTCATTGGATCTTATGAGCTTCGATATGGATCACGTATACAACAAAACTAAATTTTATTAATCGTCTGACTGCTCAATTTTTAGACCGAAATCGCTTTATAAATGACATATTTTTTTTATTGCCTATTTGAAATCTATATATATTGGAGAATTGAAAAATGCATGTTTTCTTTCCAGGAAATATTTTTTTATATAGATTTTTATCCTTAGAAACTAAGTTGTAAGTATCATTAGAAACTAATATCAGATGATTTCACCAAAATAATTCTTTTTAAAATAAATTTTAATTGAATTACAGTTAGTTTCTATTTATTGAATAATATAAAAATATATATATACAAAATTTAAGAATATATAAAGGACTGACTCAAGGTCAAGGTCAAGGTAATTGGGTTAACGGAGTACCTAGCGAAGTGGAAAAGGACTGACTAAATATATCTTAGAAATGCAGTTTAGTGTGATAGGGTTTGAAGCAGGGTTCAAGGCAAAGTCCAACTTCCCAGTCTTTGCACCAGATTCGTGTTTTTTTGCAAATTTTTTTGCCATTTGCATCTTTTCTTGAACAGCATACACGACATTGTCTTCGAGGTTCTTTTTTTATGGGGTTAGGTGGTATGTGACTTGGAAAATAACAAGCTATCGATATCAAAGGGTTCCAAGTAGAACTCGGTCTTCCAGAACAACCGCTTTTATTTGTGTCCGAATATTTTTCAATACTTTCTTCAACAAATTTCAAACGAAATTCCAAAAGTTTTATAGTTTGTATGGGGTTTTGTTTTTTGTAAAGTTAATAGGCATTCCACAACAATTGATCTAAGAACCGCCTGAAAATTTGATATAATACTTCCCCTGTTGTTTTTGTAGCGTAGGGTTCCTATCAATTTTGCACCACTGCCTGATGCTTTTCACGTTTATTGAATCATTATCAGATTCATCGCTATATGAGAAGCAGTCCAAAACTTCTATATCAATATCACTATCTCAACTAAAATCGCTTTCAGAATCTGAATCAGGAATATACACTCTGTCAATCGCTGAACGTTTCATAGCAGCCATTTCTGATAAGAAAACAGCGGCAAAAAGTTAGCGGTAATACTACGTGAATTCAAATACGGCAATTAAATTGATAACTATAGGTATCTGTTGGTCAAAAAGTAAATTAAACGTCTAATACTGTATATGATTTATTTAAGAGCTTAAACGGGGAATTAACAGGATGCGCTCATCGATAAAGGAAGAAAAACACATGCTCACGGGATGAGCAGAATTTGTTACATTTGAGTTGCCCGTGGAAATCGCGGAATGAGCAGGCAGAGGGTTAAGGGAAGGAGAAGGAAACATCAGAAAGTGACAAAGTAATTGAAAATAGATATTTTTAGCACTTACAAAATTATATATATATTTTT
Source organism: Pardosa pseudoannulata (assembly GCA_032207245.1). NCBI lineage: Eukaryota > Metazoa > Arthropoda > Arachnida > Araneae > Lycosidae > Pardosa > Pardosa pseudoannulata. The sequence goes on from CM063497.1 coordinate 2,572,329, forward strand.
TAAAAAATTAAACATTTTACACAGCACTATTAAATATCATAATCAAAGTATAACTACTTTGATTATGTTAACAGGCCCAATAAACTATTACATAATTAAGAATCTAATAAAAATGGTCAAAACCTAATCATTTTAAGGACAAAAAAATTATTACATTTATAGGTACGGTACATCTCACAAAAATAGAAAATACATTAGAAATATGAAAAAAAACTTAATAATAATAAAAAAATTCTTAGAGCATAATAAATTTATATAATCTTATTACATTACAGTAAGATTAACGTTTTATTACCATTCCAAAAATGTTTGCTGCAAATTCTCGAAGAATTTAAGAGTCCAGTTTTGCCTTTTCAAAGCTTTTATCCAAAGCATTCGCAATGTAGGGTCTTTAGGAAAGCAATAAAATCCAATATTTTTACCTTTTTTGAAACACTTAGTACAGCTATATGTACAACTTCTTGTTACCATTTTCAGATAATTGACAAAATTAAAACACCAATAACAAGCACAATCCATAGGAAATTCAAATGTTTTGCCAACGAGGAAGTTGAGCTACAAATTTTGCTGCACCTGATGTCATGCGCACATTCTCTATATTTAATTTTAAACAGTTAATCAAACAGTTAACATCAGTTAATTACATGCAAAAATAAATAAACAAACATGGTGTGACATAGCTCAGTTGGTTGAAGCAGTTTAAGAAGTTTTAGTTACATTTCTGCCAGTGCAGGTATAACACAAATAAAATTAAAAACTTCAAAAAGGGAAAATTAGCTCAAATGAGGCAATGTCTAAATATTAAACAAATATTATTTAACTTGTTAAATCTTTAACTGTTAACTTTATGCAATCAACAATAACAAAAGTTTTGGAAAATGAATAGTTTTAAAATAGCATATATATGCTAATAGTGCAGAATGAAATGCGTAGTAATTTTTGGAGAACAATAGAAATGGTTACAATTAACACTAGTTATTATGTAACAAGTAATTTTTACCTACAAAAATATTCTTTATTCTCACTTATTACAAGAATATTTTGCTGCATAAATTCTATGAATTCCTTTTTTACATAAACCAGAACTGAACCGAAAAAAATTGGTTCAATATATCTTGTCAGTCACTTTGTTACTGTAACCGACTTACCAATATTTTCTAATTTAGCATCAATCCTATAATTATCGTCATTGCATGTACATTGCTTCATTACATGTACATTCGTTTGGATGGTCACTAGTACATTTCTATTTCAAGGTCAAGGTAATTGGGTTTAACGGAGTGCCTAGCGAAGTGGAAAGTCTTCACTTTAACTATCTCTTTTACAGGTTGGAACTTAGTAAGCTACTTTCACAGTACACTGCAGGAGGGTACTATAAAACAGAGTTTCAAACTAGAATTTAACCTCCATACGTAAAATGGATCAATTTAGGCCTCTAGGCAAGAAGTTATCCAAACAAAAATTTAATACACTCCAGCTCACAAGGGAGGGAGGAGGTGAGAGACTGGTACCTTGATGATGACCAGTAAGTATGGTTAACCCTTTAATGGACAGTGGTTTTGTAGCAATACCACCAATTAAATATATATTTTTTTTAACTTTACTCTTTGGATTACTTTACTTTACCTTTTTATAATTATTTACAGCTCCAATCTCATACATCTGTGATATATGGAAGCCAATGATGTAGATTCAAGAGCTTTTGCAATTAAAAAAAACTTTTTAGAGACATGGATGAGTTTTCGATTATATATATATATATATATATATATATAATACATTTTATATATTTGATATTTTAAATAAATAACAGATGATAGTTGTACATTTAACGTATTTATTTCTTTTTCTATTGAAATAAATGTATTTAAACTTTCTGTACTTGAGAAGTCAGATTTAATTTATCTTACATATGACCTCAAATAAAAGTATCTATACAAACAACACTTTTTAGTTGTTAAACTATTTATTTATTATACCAGTTTAAGGATTACCATTTATTGTTCTTCCAGTATAGTTCAACTTTTAAAAAGGCATAATGTTCAAGGTGTACATGGGTAGGGGTCAGTCAGTTAAGCCACTTCTCAAACACTAATTTGGTATCCTCTAAGGCAAACCCAAGTGTTCAATGCCTTATCCCTACTTTTTTTTTCTCACGGTATTTCTCAGAATACTGAAAAATCATTTACTATAATAGGGTTGTACTTTTGAAACCAAATTCACGTGATACTGTTACGGGGATCCCGATCGCTGGTTCTAAACAATGTTGTCTAAATAATGTCTAGTTAACTAAACAATGTTATCTAAATAATGTCTAGTTAATCAAACAATGTTATCTAAATAATGTCTAGTTAACTAAACAATGCTGTCTAAATAAAAAGTCAAAATTAGGGAAATAATAGTGCTTAATTACATACTCTAATTTCTTTTAGTAGTTTCAGAAAATTATGAACCCCCCCCCCCTTGAAAAAATTCTGCGTACGCCTCTGATCGAAGGTATCTACGTTATAGAAGATTCTCTCTTGAAAACAGAGCGAACATAAGATTTTATCATAAATTGATTAAATCCTTAAAGACCCGAAAGAAACATTTTTCTCTTAGTTTTGTGTTTGAAGATTTTCTCCAAGATGGATGTCCAATCAATCCGTCATTCAGACTAGATTAAGGTATCCGTCTACGTTGAAAACGTCATTTTTTTTTGCCAAAAATCATATATTTTTTTATTTCTCTATTGTAAAATTTCAACTTTTAGGCTTCAAAATATGTTTTTATTTTGTCTCTACGACATTTTAAAGAAAAGTGACAGCTGTTTAAATAACAGTGACAGCTGTCAAAACAAAATGGAACTAGCGACTTCTGAGCTGGAAGTTGTGAATTTAAAGACTTTTAAAGATCATTTTTTGGACAAAACTTTTTAAATTTTCATGAAGATTGGTTTAAACATTTTTCGAGTATTTTTAATAATTAGCAACTTGGCAATTAGAAAGTTTTGAAGCAAAAAAGTGTGGGGAATTTTAAACATGTATTTTAATTTTTTAACAGTAAAAGTTGCTTTCATAAACTTCAAATGTGTTTTTCTTAGAACAGTATTTTTAATAAAATGTTGAAACTTGAAATGGGATTTCTGAAAAAGTTCTTAAAATATTTTGTTGAAAATTATTATGAATGTTATTGATAGTATTTACTAGTGAATGACCTAAAAGCTTTAAATTTGAATCATTTTTAATGATGTTACACTTATAGTTAGATATAAAGGTAATGAAAATTTGTTAAAAATTCAATGTGTATTATTTTGAAGGACCCAAATTTTTTACCAAATGTAAATGAAGCAAAGATTTTAGGTGATTCACTAGTCCAGTGTATAAGAAATGCATTATGTAAAAAAATATTAAAATAATTTAATTTATTAAAAAATTGAACCTTTTGAAAAAACCCAATTTTTTTACTAAATTTTCTTAATTTATTAGAAATTTTATAAAAACTTCTCCAGTAATAAATTTTTTAAGTGCAATTCTCTATGATAATATAATAAATAAATCTAAAAATGTAAAAACATGAACTAGTTTCTATGTTTAAAGAAAAAAGTTCTCCGAACATAGATGGATACCTTAATGTTGCCTCACCATTTAGAGTGAGATTTCACACAGGCCTTGGTTTAGTAACACACCTTTAGTGTGTTTTCTAAATATAAGATTATTAATATCAAAAAGTCTGTTTTTAAATTATTAAAGTAAATGAAAGTGCAGTTGAAAACAAAAGGAAATACAACTTACATTCTAACAAATACAATATTCAGTTTTCTATTATTATGTAGTGCAGTGTTTTATATGTTTTATATTTGGTATAGCATTAAACCCTTGAGCTGTATAACACTCTGAATAAATCATGGTAATTCTTGACAATGATGTAAGAATTTCCTGCAATAGTTGTGAATAAATATTTCCTTACAGTCAGGTTGTTGGTATCATGCAAAACAAAGACTTATCAGTATGTGTGACTAATGATCTTGGTTTCTTTTATCCAGGGTTCTAATTTTGACCAGGACACTGGATAAAAATGGTTTTAACCAGCTTTAAGTGGTCAAAAATGGTCTGAAGTGGTCAGAATTGTTAAAAATAGTTTTAAATGGTCTTAATTTATATATATAATATCTTTTGTAATTAGAAGTGAATTTTAATAAACAATAAAAATAGTAGTGCAGTTAAACATAATATTACACTAACAAGTTCATGAGAATTAACATGCTTATACAATATAATAAGAATGTTTGAATTTTAAAAATGAACCATGTACATGCAATTGTAAAAATGGAATCCAGTTGCAGTACACTTGGACCTGATATTGTATACGATGCCCCAAATCTACTCGAAATGCAGGCTTGCTCGGTGGGACTGCAAGGGATAAATCAAGAGTTCCAGGGTAACAATAACAGACACATTTATTGCATGGATGCCATACCTCACATACAATTTTACCAAGCGCGCAAACATCAAACATAAAATGATAGGCTCTCAGAATGGGAAGTTGCGTACAGCACTCAGCCTAGCATCACTTTTTGTCTTCTGGCCCCACTCTCGCTCTCTCCATCCAATTCTTTAGCGTTGCCACTGTTCGGAAAAGAAGAAATGTTGACACGGCCTGGGCACCTCAGTGTCGTCTCTGAAAAATAAAACACTCCATACCGAGCTGCATAGCTGCGATTCACCACACCTGATGTCTGGTGGGCAGCAATGAAGAAGGTTAAAGGCATTAACATAAAATTGGTTGATTTTACAATACATATAATGAACTGTGCCAGCTTTTCATCTATAGAAAGATTATTTTCAAATTTTGGAGTCATCCAAAATAAATGACAAAATCGTTTAAATTTAGAGACAACTACAAAATTTGTTACTTGTAACCATTTTTTTAATTTAACATAAATTACACATAAAACAGCTTGTATAAAAAAAAATAAGTAAAACAAATTTTTTGTATCTTGGTGTTATATTTGTTTTAATACTGGTGTTATTTATGTTATGACATTCTTAAGAAATGTAACTTGCCTTTATCATATGCTACTAAACTATGATTGATTAGTATTAAAATATTAAAAAGTGAATTTCAGTGGTCAAAACTGGTCAAAATGGATATTGACCAGGATGGTTAAAACCACTGGTTTAACCCCCCATGGGTAAAACTGATACAACCCTGGTTTTAATACCCTTAAGTACCAAAAATGTTCCAATAATCAATGAAAGCATTATTGAAATGATTATACCTCTAGAAATAATTTTATATCATAGTTTGTAGTCCATTCCAGTCTTAACTGACTGAAATGTTTATATTAACACATTGTATGCGGGACACGTACTAGTATGTTTTCTGACGATTGATACTTGAGAGCAGGTCACGTACTAGTACGGGTGAGTGTAACAACATGGTTTGTTTGTGGGTACAAAAATAACGGTATAGACAGGAAAACGAAGCCGAATGTTCTTGTCTACTGCATAGATTCTGGAAAAAATGAGACAAATATAAACTAGTTTTTACATTATTAGATTTATGATTGTTCTTTTTATTTTTTAATGTAAAAATGTTTATATATAACATAATTTGAAAAAATTAAAACTATATAATACTATTTCTATTTGATTTTTCATATTTACGATACTATTATAAATTTACCCACTAAAAAAATATATTTTTTTGTTTACAAAAATCTTATGGTTGTTATTTATATTTGTTTATATATTTCAGTATACAATACGAAAAGTTGGTTAAAAAATTAATTAATTTTCGATCTATTGAGATTTAATTCAATAGATTTAGATTTAGGGTGGGGTGGCCCACAAGGGCACCAGCACTGCTGGCCCAAGGCCTATTGTACTTAAAAGCTCCCATTCACTGGAGCAAGCAGCTCCAGCACAAGGTTAAGAAACAATAACCATTAGATCTCAGAGAGACCAATAGCTGAGATATATTTCAGCAGCAATTTAACCGGGAAGTTAATCAACTCCCACGGCTCGATGAAGTGATACCCAAGGAATTCAAATCTCTTGGCGCAGTAGTAGTCACGTTTACACAAAACATGTGATGAACTCTCCTCTCTCATAAGGCACCCCCTACATACTGGGCTATCCATTTAGCCAATAATGTTGAGGTGCCTCTTAAGGCAACAATGTCCAGTCAACAGGCCAATGGCCACCCTTAGCTCTTTTCTACTGAGCCTAAGTAGCTCCTTAGCCCTCATCCACGGATAACTCTGGTTAAGCTCCTTGGCCTGTCTTTGATTACTAGAATCAAGCCAGGCCTTATAAATCTCCCCCATTAGAAGGCCCCTTTTGGTCCTTCTCACTACATTATGAGGAAGACCAAGTACAGGTTCTGACCCAATGAAGGGCAACTCAGAACCGTACTTAGCGAGATTATCATCAACCTCGTTGCCAAAAATACCGCAATTACCAAGAACCCAAACTAGGGTTATCTTATTGACCATAGCCAACTGGTTAATGGTCCTGTAGCAATCCCACACAATTTTGGATGAGAAGCAGTTCCTGTACAAGGCCATAAGTCTTTAACTGAATAACTAAATGGATGCACAAAATGCCCACTCCAGGTACAATTGCTCTGCAAAATGTTAAAACCACTGGTTTAAACCCCCACGGTTAAAACCAATACAACCCTGCTTTTATCTTGGGTGTTCTAGGAACAATTCGTGAATGCATTCAAAATGAATGAATCCTAACTGTGTAGTTGGCATTTGTTTGAGCCATTTAGCTGTTTAGTGTTTGTTTTTTGTATATTTTTAATCTTCTAGTTGATTTTTAATTAGTAGATTATAAGTAATTTTATGAATTATGATGCAACTAAAATGAGAATTATGTAGCCAATACAGAAATTGAAATTGAGAACAAACATTACCTTCAAATTAGTGATATGTCTGATGCAGATGAAACATTAAAGCAAATACTGTTGATAATTGCGTAAATATCATTGATCTGTTTTCTATTATTCATTATGTCATGATTTTGTATTAGCATTATGTTAATTTTAACATGTTAATTACAATATCACAACTAAATGGGCATTAAATAACTTAATTAAATTTGATTAAATACTAAAATTTTCTAAATTAAGTTTGTTTGGTTAAAATGTATCAACATATGTGATATACACTCAAAAGCCAAGATATTATGACCACCTGTCAATAACGAGTCAGCCCACCTTTGGTGCACAACACAGCTTCAACCTACCTTAGCATGGATGTCACAAGTCCTTGGTAGATAGCCAGAGACAGATTGTACCAGATGTTTAAGCAACGGTTACGCAAATCCGAGATATTGCAAATGTGTGGTCTTTGAACTCTAAGCTGCCGTCCCATGACATCCCAAATGGGTTCTATCGGATTAAGATCCGGCCAGGACATTAACTGGAATTCAGCACCATGTTCCTGGAACCACTCCAACACAAGTCTAGCCTTGTGACACGGGGCATTGTCCTGTTGGAACATTCCACTTCCAGCTGGAAAAACAGAGGCCATGTAAGGGGGCAACTGGTCTGCAGTGATGTTCAGATACCCTATAGCATTCATGGTCTGCTCTACCATTCATCATTTAATGCTAGCTTCACCGTCATTCATCCACTTTGTATAAGTACTAACTACTGTAGATCGCAAACAACTCACGAGTCGTGCAATTTCGGAAATACTTGTTCCGAGCCATCGAGCCGTTACAATCTGCCCTTTATCAAAATCACTTAGATCTGCAGTCTTTCTCATCACACACAGAAGTAAGTGAAAGAATGATTCTTCAGACTTTCCAGCAGCAGTTAAATACCACTTCCACCTGATCACGTGCCTTCCACGTCATCCAGGCGAGTTCATTTCAAAATGTAGGGGTGGTCATAATGTTTTGGCTCTTGAGTGTATATCTTTAATGCTCTAATCATAGTGTACAGAGTTAAAATCTAAAAATGGTATCTGAAAGGGTAGGGGCTGGTTTTTGACACTGAAGTTCATTGGTTAGAATCCCACAGCTGGCTTGAATGTTCATAGTTGTTCAGAATTAGCTTTAAGCAATATGTTTTGGTCTTATTAGCCCTGATGGAACTAAATAATAAAGTGTTTAAATGAACCAACCAAAAATTTCTATTATCATAAAGCCGTTTTGCCAGTGAAATACTTCCATTTGAGTCCTAGCTCTCAATTGGTAAATGTTTTATATTTTTTTAACAAACTTATAGGTAAAGATAACGTTAGCAAATGTCGAATGTCTTATTATTACAAATTCAAACTTTTAGACTTTTACAAATCTTGCATAGTATTGTATCTTTGTTTTTATTACTTTACAGGTTACATTTGTTTTTGAGAATTTATCTACAATTGCTGCTTGACAACTCAAAAGGAATATTGTATTGATATCTTCATACACAAGGAATTTATTATTAAGTGGAAGATTTTTTACCGCTGTAGAAAATGGTGAAGTTCTCCTACATGCTTTGAAACATTTCAAAATAAGTATAGTTCCAATACATGCCAACTTTTAAATAACAATAAATATCTGTTTTAGTTAAAATGCTAAGAAATATAAATAATGTTTGTGATCTTCCATACAGTTAGACAATTTTGTTGAATACCAGACTCGTATTCAACGAACATTTAAAAATGTATTTCTTCAAAAAACAAAACTTATTTTATTGGGAGAATTCAATATTCCAGTATATTAGCCTACATATTGTATTACTTAAATTATTTTCATTAAAAAGTGCTCTGAAAAAGAAAGACTAGTAAAATTCTCTTTGTCATTGATATGGAAAAAAACACATTTAATCATAAATTTGTAGATTCTAAGAAAAGCCTTTTACTTGTAGTGTATGCAAGAAAGCATTCTCTCAAAAGGGGAACTTTGATGTTCACTTTCGTTGCCATACTGGCGAGAAACCATTTGCTTGCACTATATGTGAGAAGTCATTTTCACAAAGTTTCTAACTTGAATGCTCATATTCGTTCCCATACTGGGGAAAAACCATATTCTTGCAGTATATGTAAAAAAGAATTTTCAAGAAGTTACTCCTTGAGTGTTCATCTTCGAACCCATTCTGGGGAGAAACCCTATTCTTGCAATGTATGTAAAAAAGAATTTTCAAAAAGTTCCAACTTGATTGCTCATTTTCGGTCCCACACTGGGGAAAAACCATATTCTTGTAGTGTATGTAAAAAAGGATTTTCAAGAAGTTCCACCTTGAAAGTTCATTTTCGTTCCCATACTGGGGAGAAACCGTATGCTTGCATTGTATGTGAAAAATCCTTTACTGATTTATCCGCATGGAATGTTCATCTTCGTTTCCACACATCTACTGTGCATAAACCATATGCTTGTGGTGTATGTAAGAAATTATTTGCAAATACAAGCAACTTGAACGTTCATCTTCGATCCCATACTGGAGAAAGGCTGTTTGCTTGCAGTGTATGTGATAAATCTTTTTTTACAAAATGTCACTTGGATCTTCATCTTCGTTCTCATACTGGAGAAAAACCGTTTACTTGCATTATATGTAAGAAATCGTTTTCTCAAAAAGGCCACTTAAATGTTCATCTTCGTTCCCATACTGGAGAGAAACCATTTGTGTGCAATGTATGTAATAAAGCATTTTATTGCAGCTCTCACTTGAATGTTCACTTTCGTATACATTCTGGAGAATAACTAGTTGTTTCTACTGTATCTAAGAAAGCAATTTCAAAAAATTTCATATTGACAGTTCATCTTTGTAAACATACTGGAGAAAAAAATTTATTTGCAAATTTACAATGTAAGAAATCGTTTTCTCAAAAAGGACACTCAAATGTTCATCTTTGTTCGCATACTGGAGAGAAATCATTTGTGTGCAGTATATGTAATAAAGCATTTTATTGCAGATTTCATATTGAAAGTTCATTTTGTATACATTCTGGAGAATAACTAGTTGTTTCTACTGTATCTAAGAAAGCAATTTTCGAAGAATTTCATATTGAAAGTTCATCTTTGTACACATGGTGGAGAATAACTAGTTGTTTCTACTGTATCTAAGAAAGCAATTTCGAAAAATTTCATATTGACGGTTCATCTTTGTAAACATACTGGAGAATAACTAGTTGTTTCTACTGTATCTAAGAAAGCAATTTCGAAGAATTTCATATTGAAAGTTCATCTTTGTACACATAGTGGAGAATAACTAGTTGTTTCTACTGTATCTAAGAAAGCAATTTCGAAAAATTTCATATTGACAGCTCATCTTTGTACACATACTGGAGAATAACTAGTTGTTTCTACTGTATCTAAGAAAGCAGTTTCGAAAAATTTCATATCTAAAGTTCATAAAGCAAAAATTTTGTGATAATTTCTGGAATGTAGTGTGAGAGAATACTGATCTTTCTTGTCAGACATCAGAATGTTGTTGTTGTTGTTGTATAAAATAAAATATTTTAGATCAAGTTATGTATACTTCTTTTTTTATTAATACTATAATTTCACACGTATAGTCCGCGGGCGAGATTTTTTTAAAAATAAAATTTATAAATTATCAGATAGTCTGCACCACTAGGTAATCCGCAGACTCTAAGTGCAAAAACATGTATTTTAGCGTGACAATATTAAATCGTTTTAAGAATAAAAACCTAAGTACAGTAGAGTGCTGAAAAGTCTCGATTAGACTCCATTAAAATTTGAAATCATTTCTTCTGCCATAGCCTCTGAGACGAATTTTAACGGAAGAAACAGAGCAACCTACATTTCTCTGTTCGAGAACCCAGCTATGTAAATCGTCTTCTAATGCAGGACATTGTATTTTTCCACAAGATTGGATCGCTTTCTTTTCATATTTTTATTGTATCTTTTTGATTGTGCCAATTTCTTATTGCTTTCTTGTCAACCTCCTGAATTACTGTCAGCTTGAAATCAGCAGTCAAACTGCGACGATGTTTTAAATACATAATGAATGACCAATATTAACACAAATCAAAACATTCTGTTGCAAGTGATCCTCGTGGTGAAATGGCCTTCGACCCTCAACCTTAGATCTTGAACCCATCTATTCAGTGTTGTAAATAGTGACTATCGATATTTTCCCATAGTCCAGGACACAATTTAAGATTGTGCTACTTGCCACTACTGATTCGTTCTACGTTATGGGTTGTATTTTTTTTCATGGTTACCGATACGATACGATGTTTTCTTGGCATCTCGCGAATCGTGCTTTCATTTACATTTGATCATGGCCGTTCCCACAACGTGCTTTCCTTCAACGTCTTCCGATTTTGATGATTTGAGCAATAAACAACCAGCAGATACAAGGGTTGCTATTTATATTTCTGGCCTAATAATGAAAAAACAAATATGTAGGATCGAAATTGGTTTTATTGTTTTTCAAAATATTCTCCATGGTGATCATTACACTTTTACATGCTTTTGAACCAATTTTTAAAGCACTTTTTCCAGTCCGATTGAGGCAACTCCAAAACATGCGTTTAGAAGGCATCAACCGCTTCTTCGGGGGTCGAAAATCGTTGTCCACGTAATTTATTTTTGATGTTTGGGAATAAGAAGAAGTCATTGGGTGCCAAATCAGGGCTGTACGGTGGATGACCATCAGTTCGATCTTTCGCTCCGTCAGAAATGCCTTTGTTTGAGTCGATGTGTGAGAGCTCGCATTGTCATGATGAAGAATGATTCGCCTGTTCTTCTGCTTTTTTTCGAATTTCTCCGATGACTTCTGGCAAACAAATGGTCGTGTACCATTCAGAATTGACCGTCCTGCTTTGCTCTAACGCCACTGTTGCCACATGACCGCTAATGCCGAAGAAACAGGCAATCATTTGTTTTGATGTACTTCTTCCTCGAACAATTTTTGTTGGTTTTGCCTCGTCTTGGAAGACCCATACAGTTGATTGCTGCTTTGTTTCCGGCTCATATGCATAGATCCATGATTCGTCACCTGTGTAGATGTTATGCACAGCCTTTGATGTACCTTGAACGTATTTTTCCAACATATCCTTGCACCAATCGACACGAGCCTTTTTTTTTTTTTTAGCGTTTGTCAGATTATGCGGGATCCAACGCGAACAAATTTTTTTTTTGCACTGAAATGTTCATGCAATATTTTATTGATGCTAGTCATACTAATGTCCAAAGACGCCTCTATCTCACGGTATGTCACATGACGATCTTGCTTTATCAGTTCACGCACAGCATCGATCTTTTCTGGCACAACAACGGATTTTGGACGACCTGCACGGGATTCGTCCTGGATCGAACATCGACCACGATTAAATTCGTTATACCAATTTTTTACAGTGCTGTAGGATGGCGCTTTATCGCTGTATAAAGAATTAAGTTCATCGAAGCACTCTTGTCTTGACAATCCACGTCGAAAGTTATGAAAAATAATGGCACGAAAATGTTCACGATTCAATTCCATTTTTTTGAAAGAGAAGAACTTTTCAATTTACTGTCAACAACACAAATAAAGCTATAATGGTAAATCGTCTGCTGAATTTATGTTTAAAAATATCAAACTTTCGATTAAAATCGTCTGTGGTCGCCTAGCAACACTTACTTTTGTCAAGGCAATAATTATTAGAAATTTTTTTTCAAAAATTACAAAATCTAAATTTTTATACATTTTTTCATTTTTTTTTATCATTGTATTAAGTAAGAATTAAAACTTGTTCTAAAAACAATAATGCGAAAATTTCCACTTCTCTGTAACAAAAATTGAAAAAGATTTTTCATTATTTTTAACTAGCATATAGCCCATCATATGACAGGATTAGTAAAATTTTTAATATTCCAGAACTGTTAAATACCCTATGAGGCAGTTAAAACTGGTTTGTTTTTTTTTTTTGGCTGAGAATTATCTGGTTCACTCTCAATGATTTATTTATCTTCAACTCCTCTAGAGTCTCCTGATCTTGTGAATGCAGTTTAGAATCACATTGAATTCATTTAGTCAAACCGTGTGGTTATGTATAATAAACAAACACAGAAAAGAACAAACTTCTTAATTTCCAAATATATAAATTAAAAGTTAGATATTTATTAGTCTGTGAAATAGACTCCTAGACTTATGTGAAAAAAATTTGTTAATACAAGTCATAAAATTTTCATTGTAACAAATAATCGACGATTAAATTTAAAATTATCACGTATGTACCTAATCTATTATTTAAGCCAAATATAAAAGAAAATCATTTACGTAATATCTAAGTTCAGTGATAAATGATACTAAAATAGTGTAGACGATATTTAAATAGTTTAAAATATGAAATGATTAAATGAGATGTTTAAAGGAATGACGTCATAATACTAGAAAATATTGCTATTTTTACCTCTTTATTAAGTGATAAATGGATAAATTGTATCGCCTACTATTAATTGGAGAATATAGGGCTCGAAATAATGGCATTAAATTCTTGAAAAGGGGGGAAGGGTTGAATTTCGAACGTTTTAAAGACGACATTACTTTTTGCTGTGATATGAAGCATATTTATACAAATTTATGTTAGAATCGGATCGATAGTTTAGGAGAAGATAAACTTTATTCTCTTTGAATGGATGCCTCTATCCATTCCAGGTCCAACCGCTTCATAAATTGGAGGACAGACGGACAGATAACTTAGGCTATTATTATATAGGGGATACTATTCCCAGCATTATATACAATATATAAATTAGTTACAACACTAACTTAAAGTATTTATTTCTTTATAAAATATAGCTAAGAATAATACTTAAAATTTGAAAATTATTTTGTAATTGATGCAGGACCATAACCAAAAAGGTTGGCTACAGGAATTTAGCTCTCACTGACAACCTGTCCCATTTAAAATATAAAATTTTATATTAGATAATTAAAAAGATTTTCATTATCTTTAATTATCTGTTTTGTTATAATGTTTTTTTTAATTAGCAAGCAGGCTTTGAGAGAAAAAAAAAATTCATCTTAAATACTTTTGCACAGTTAAAAATCATTTCTGAAACCTCAGAACTTTTATCTGACCATTATGAATACACCTCAGAACTATTTTTTAAAACATAGTTTCCTTTTCATTTGATTACTAATTGTAACCTAAGAACAAGATATCTGTTCTTCTAAAGAGGAATATTTATTATTTCCCATTTTCAATAAGATATTAGATTAGTTTAAATTAAAAAAAAAAAAACCTTGTAATAAAAATTTTTAGTTACATTTCTAGGAAAATAATGTTTAAAACCATAAAAAGTTGTAACGTTTTTTAAACATTATTGAAACTACTTAGGGGTTTAATCCAAAATTTTTTTTTTTTTTTTTTTTTTTTTTTTTTTTTTTTTTAAACTAAAAAAAAAAAAAAAAAAAAAAAAAAAAAGTATATAATATATATATATATATTTATTTATTTATATATATATACATATATATATACATATATACATATATATATATATATATATATATATATATATATATATATATATATATATATATATATATATATATTATATATATATATATATATATATATATATATATATATATATATATATATATATATATATATATATATATATATATATATATGTGTGTGTGTGTGTGTGTGTGTGTAACATATAATAATTATATAAAGTGTATAATACACAGAGCCTAACTACGTCCTTTAAAGCCCATGTAAAAAAAAAATGGTATATGCCCCTTACAATGAACATAGGGAGAAAATATAAAAACTTTTTTTTTCTATATGATATATACAGAAAATCAAATACTCAAATTATTTTGTTAACTACTTAAAGTGTTCTAGTATATTAATTTTTAATTTTTTCTTTTATTTTTACTTTATTAATACTTAAAAATAGTTTTGAACATTTGGCGATATTATTTTGCTGATAAACTGAATAGTTTACTTGAGGGGAATATTTTTTATTTGAACTTAGAGTTTTTATAAAATAAGTTCTAAATTTAAATGTAGTTTTGCTAACTTTAATATTTTAAAAATATTAAAACGAACATCTAACTTTATATCAAAGTATATCAAGGTTTGCAACTTGACATTTTTCAAACTTACTTCGTTGTCAGATTAGAAAGAAAGCTTCGTATACATATCTACTTATTATTTACAATAAAAAATATGATACGCCAAACACAACAGTACATGACAAGAAAATATCTTTATAACAATATTTTATGATTGTTTATAGCTTTATTACGTTCAAAACATTTTTGAAATAGTGTTGCATCATGACACAATATACAGTATCCTATTATTGTCCTTAATGCAGTGTTTGACATATTGTACATTTTTTATATCTTTAATGTATGGAACAGATGCATTATAAACTCCGGTCCCGTCCGCCATGTTTTTTTTTTTTTCGACCAACAGAAAAACGCGACTTTTGAAAAATCGCCAAGTAGAAAAACATGGCGGCGGTACTCGTTTTTTGAAAGATCACCCAAAAAAAACAAAAAAAAAAAAAAAACATGGCGGTGGTTAAATATTTTATATTTAAGAAAAAAAAAAAACATGTAAACACTGATAAGCTTGTTAAGTCAGAATTTCATTCAAGTTCATTCAAGCCATCACTGGGGAATCGAACGTATAGGATCGAACAATATTTTTACATTAAGGTCGGCTTTTGCATTCTTGAGAAATTTTCTTTACAAGTTACAGTCCATTTTCCGAATCTAATTTTGAAAGGGCAACTTGTTTGTACTGTATTTAATTTTTAACTTCTTAACTGTTCTTGCATCGTGTTTTAATTCTTTATACTTTAATTCTATTCTGTAGGCCACTAATCTTAACGATTTATATACAAATTATTGTAACTGTATTTTTATGAAAGGATACTCAGTAAAAAAATGGTATCATCACAACAAGGGATTCGGCCTTCGGCCCAGGTACCCATAAAAACCATAACCCATCGTGCCGAAAATGCAATTTTAGTGACGTCAGTTCAGGTTCAAGTGACCGTTAGAGTAGCAGCCTCGGTTTTAGATCTACGAATGTAAAGTATCTGTAGTCTGTGGTGGCAATATCGATTTACGCGGGAAATCTTCCACTGAGCTGACTAAACGACTCACGTTTGAGTGGATTATTTAGTGAATGGTTTATTGAAAAGTATACGTAAACAAACGTTTCTAAATCTTCTAATTGAACTATATTCATTTTATTTAACTAATTATTTGTAGTTTAATTTTTATTTTTCTGTTAAGTTTTCGGTCATTTGAGTTTAAGGAAAGTAAGCAAGTAATTATCTATCTAATTTACATCGTTATTATTTCTATCTTCTCATTATTTTTTTACGAATTATTTCTTATTTTAAATTTGTAGTTTCAATTTCAAATAAAATTTAAGTGAAACCGTTTACTCCATCCGTTTGTTACTTTGTGCCATAAAAAACTCGAGGATGTTTAACGCTGAATAATATATAATACTTTAATTTTTCGACCTTGCTCTTACATCTTCAATCACATATTACCCTCCTTCCAGAATGTTCTAGTTTAAAATTACTGATGCACGGAAAGTGAACGTGGACTATCGTTTCTGTTAGTGAACTAACTGCTCTTTTTGAGATTAATTCACGAATAGAGAAAATAAGGGTCTCGGATCTGCTATATTTCTATACTCAACTATTTGTACTGCTCTATAATCTGTTAATATGGTGAACATGATATCATTCTGGATAAACTGACCGCAATTTTAACTGCACATCAAGTATTGTCATATGTATCGATAAGTAAGATAAATTTTTCAATTTTTAATATGCCTTTTAAAAATAACTTTTTTTAAAGAAAAGCTTTCATTATTGATCACTTCGAATACCCTTTAAATCATGATTTTATGATTTCTAGATTCCGTTAGTTTGGACAATTCATAAATATTTACAAACAATACGCAGCAGTTATTTTATAAATGTTGCTATTGTTGCACAGAAATCCATTGAAACTATATCTTATCTGTAGGAGAGATGTTACTTGATATTATGTCACTGCACAAGAGATAAATTTTATTCAAGTGTGGATTCAAGAAAATGGATCAATTTTAAATTTTTTAATCATTTTATCTTTATTGTTGCTGTTTGTTGCTGTCTCATTTTTTGCTTAACCTCAACTTATGTCAACTTCAGGGGACTACTACTCATGAAATTTCCAGAAATAATCCTCTATTTCTGTAATTCCTTCTCTAAAATGGAATTAGGGTTTTGCTTTATTGTGAAGTCATCCATTTTTAATTAATATCCAAAAAGTGAATATTTCATCATCCTTGGTTGCATCTAAAAACATCTGTTCTTTTTTAGGAGACAACTACTGCATTTATCGTAGACTTCATATTTTTTTTTTCCTCGTGACAAAGTAGATAGAGCATCAGCAATTCCAAGGTAAATGAATGTTTGTATTATGTATTAAATATCTTGAGTTTTATGTATAGAGTATTCTTGTTCTGTATATAGATGTATTGTGTATATTTATTTGCCTCTTTCACTGTTTTCTTTGAACAAGTACACATTGATTAAAAAACTTTTTTGATAACTCAAATTTATTCAAAAAATTAAAATGTACAGTACAGATTCGATATCTACGCTCCGGCTTTTGTTGCGAAATTAAAGTAAAACTTAAGTGTAATTCTTTGTCCATCCTTTTATTTTCTGTTGTAAAAACTCGAGGATGATAAAGTTAAATAATTGATAATACGGATATTTCCGATTTTATTGTGATTAATTAATCATTGTTTAGAAAGCTCATGGAAAATATACGTTAGTTGATATATTTTTAATCTGCGATGCCATTTTACATCATACGTAATGTAAAGCCACATGAATCTGTTATTTTGTGCCATTAAAAAATCGAGCATGTTTAGCGCTGAATAATTTATAATATTGTTATTTCTTGGCCTTATTCTCACATCTTCACTCACATATATCCTACCATCCTTCCAGAGTGTTCTAGTTTGAATATAGTGGTGCATGGTAACCCAGCGGGGACTGTATAGCTTCCATTTCTGCTCTAACTGCTCTCTTTCAGATGAACTCACTAACAGAAAAAAAAATAAGGGTCTCGAACCTGCTATATATATATATATGTATACTTAACTAATTATTTGCACTGCTCTATAAACTTTGTGCTAAATGTATAATATAGTTGATAAACTGGCCTCTGTTATAACTGCATTTCATTTTTATTGTCATATGCATCGAGAATTAAGTTAAATTGTTTAATTTGTGATATGCCATTTAAAATTTTTTAAAAAAAAAGCCTTTGTTATTGATAATTTAGAATAATCTTGGAATCGTAATTAGGATTTCAAGACTGTTAATTTGTATATTAAGTCATAAATATTTACAAACTGTACATAGTAGTTATTTTATAAATGTTCGTATTGTACAAAAATTCATTGAAACTATATCCTAACTAGGGGAGATGTTACTTGACCTTATGTCACTACACAAGTCTAGATTTAAGAAAATTGAGCAATTTTAAACTTTTTTTAATAATTTTATTTTTTATTGCTGTTTATTTTGGTTGCTTTCATTGTTTTCTTTGAATATTTACACATCTTAATTATCTATTATGTATAGCCATAAATTTCAATCACTATATTTTGTTGTCAACTAATAATAGGCAGATTTATAGCTAAGGTTGTATTGTTTATTTTAAATTTGTTCAGTTTATCTCGAACACAAAGTTCAAAATGTTGTAACTGATATTCCTTTCTAATTGCTTTAGTTCTCGAGATTTGTTCACTATTGATTGTATCAAATGAAAATGAAGTTTAACTGTTTTGTCATTTTTATATATATACAGAGATGTCAAGTACTCCACATTATGAGGAGTTGCTGATGATAAATAGGAAAGTTTAATAACTCCGGGAACCCCCCAGATTGCTTCAAAAAAGAATAATTTGGAACAACTAAAAGGTCACAATTCAGCAATCAAGTACTAGATCTTGCAAAAAATTATTTCTGAATATGTTATGCTTTCTGCACGGTAATGCTGCATGTGAAGGAGTTTTCAATACTGTGGCAAGCTTTTAGTTCAAATTTGAGTAGATCTCATGAAAGAAAAAGGTAAATATTTTAATTAGGATCAATGTGCCATGAGAAAAAGTGCTACTGAAGAACCAGGTGCCCCTTCCCATTTTTGGGGATTTTTAAATGCCGCCAACCCTTTCTTGTTAAGTAACCCGAAGGCTGTGTTATAAACGGAAGCAGATTTTCGACGTAAATAACGTAGCTATACTTATAGTAAGCAATGGTAAATGAAAAATATAATAATAGTGCAATTAATGGCAACAAAAGGGGGAAATTAAGAGTTAAGTTATAATTGAATTCTGATAAATATTGTTTATTTCTATATTGTTTGTGAATATTTAATGTAATTAAGAAAGTTAATTTTGAAAGCAATAAAAATACCTCTTTTTTTTTTTTTTTTTTTTTTTTAGATTTGTAAAACAATTCCTGACTTTTAGAAACAACACAGTTAAAAATTTCATTTTATGATATAAAACCCATAATAAATAAAAATTATCTCGCAGATATAGCTAAAATTTTTAAAGAACATTAAAAGATTAGTACTTTTTACATTTAAAGATTCATTTGGAATCTATAGTATTGAATATTTTTTAATGAAGGCCTTCCCTTTGACCCCTCGTGGATGTTATGACAATTAATATATTAAATTTATTTTCAATTTCATAATATTTTGTATTGCATCAATAAGCAAAATAAACTAAAATACATTAGCTATAGAAAACAATATCTGAAATCCACCCCCCAGTTAAAAAAATAAAATACAAATCCATCAGATTCCGCCAAGAGTCATAGAAAGAACATAAAATATCACTTTAAAAGAATAATTTTAAAAAATAATTTTTCATCATTATAAAATTATAATTTTAATTTCCAGAAAAATCAATTACTCAATAGATATAATAAACTCAGATAAATAAGTATATTAAATACAAGTGCTTTTTACAATTTTAAATTTTTGATTTATAGTATTTAAATTTTATTAACCATTCATTCCCCCCCCCCTCCAAAAAAAAATGTTGGTACAATTAATATATTATAGCTTTAGTTATCAAGGGCTTGCACCATAATTTTGGTTTAAGAAACATGAGAAAGCACTTTAAAAAAATTATGAGTACATACTTAACTAACCAGAAACCTTTACAAAGTAGTAATTCAGTTTTATATATAATTAATCCATCCAAATCATAAAAATAATTAGACTTAATGAACTACTCGAGAATGGTTCTGTAAACCAGCAAGAAAAAATATCCTCACGGAAATGATAGAATACGAGTTCTACCGGTTTGGATTTTTTATAAAATCACTGCTGACTACCCAATCTATGAATTTAATTTCAGGATTTTATAACCCAATGAGAATTATGTGCATTTCATACCTTATTAAATAATAGCATAAAGAGAGCCTGCTCTGGAATTAACAAAAATTAAAAACGATACGGCAGAGAGAGGAGTAAATAGTACGGGTTGCCATACTTGGTGCTTTATTACCATTTGACAAGAGGCATCCACATGTTCAGTCAAACCAAGTGCACTTTTGTTAAAAATAAAAGTTAATTTACATTATTAAATACATAAACTTTATTTTTTATTGTGTTTGATTTAATTTGCTCGATTTAAAATCTAATAATATTTGTAATTATGTCTAATTTTTAGGAATTTTTGTTTTATTTATTTTATATGTTAAGTTTTACTCTTGTATTTTGTGTGTAGCATGTTAAATTTTATATCCGTAAATGTTGCTCCTGAAAGAGGAACCTGAATGTTTGCATGTGTCTCTCTCTCTCTGTATATATATATATATATATATATATATATATATATATATATATATATATATATATATATATTAGAAGTTATAAAGTCTATAGGTTTCGGACACGTCAACTAGTACTTGTAAACATAGGATTTCTTATATGATTGGAATTGCAGAATACCTTGAAATCATCAGAAATATCGTTCAATTTTGTCTCCTCTCTTTTCTTTTTCACAATATATTTTCTCTTATCGTTTTCAGTGAGGTTTTCCGTTTTGTACCAAATGATGAGATTTTATTATCCCAAACTTCAGATTTCCATGAGCTTTCTATTGCTATGCAATTTCTTCAATTGTTTCCATCAGACTTTAGAATTTTTTAAGAATGTTGTCTGTTTGCAATTAAGCATTTTTTCAACTTATACTAGGTCCTGATCTAGATTTCATAAGATAAAATCTTTTTGGGACTGTTTGAGCTCTTTTGCATTTCCTGTCTTTT
>CM063497.1:2593691-2598691 GCA_032207245.1 Pardosa pseudoannulata
AGGGATGCACCCCTGAGTCACAAAAACGCTAATAAGTTTTCATGGCTTTGTAAATCTCTATTTCGAAGTATTTCGTCTGCGGTAACAGATGTATCTTTAAATGTACCCCTTAAATATCTTCGAAGGCTTTCGTAAAAAATATAAATCGGTATCTCAAAGAATGTTTTTATTTGTACTTTTAGAATCCATTATTTCTTATGGGATGATCTTCGAGACTTGTCGAGCTTTATGTATATTAAAATTAACAATCTATAATATCTATATTTTTGAGTGGAGATAGAATTTGAAAAGCAGTATCGTAAACTATGAAAATTCAACTAGAAAATATAGTACATAGTTTTAATTTTTTCGAAGTTATGTTATATATATATATATTATAGACGAGGGTGGGTTTCCCATATTCCGTTTTAGATGACAAAGGGTGAAGGATAAAATCATAGAACGCTTTGGCAACTGACACTGTAAACCTTTTGCGTATTTTTAGAGACTTTTTTCCTCGGTGTGTTCCACTAGGAGGGTTAAGATTGTTGTAAACAAAAAATATATTTTTGAGTGGATAAATTTAAAACAGTATCGTAAATAGGAAAATTCAACTAGAAATAGTAGTACATCGTTTTAATTTTTTCGAATTATGTTATATATATTCGTTTTTACATTATAAAAAATGAAAAGAGCTATCATAAAACTATTAATGTTTTACAGCGTGGTAACGTTCAAAGCATTTTCCTCTATGAAGAGGTACAAAGCAACACTTGCATATGTAAGATGTTCCACTCCGCACTTTTTTCACAGCACACACACGACATTGTCTTTGCGGCTTTTTCTTCGTCCCAGTAATTACAATTTTCGATGTCACTATTACGCGAAACATTTGATAACGCATCAGCTAATATTTCATCATAATTATCTTCGTTAAATTCACTCATTTTCGCAAGGATATATAAAAAGATAATTTTAACCCTTCCACTGGCCGCCCTCCCCACCTTTTTCCCTTTCAAAACAGTCACCCTTTTCGTAAATTCCAGACGGAACTTACCGTACCATACTAGAGTTGCCGGTTTAAAAGTTGTCAGGCTACTTTTAAATTATTTTCCCTGCAAGGTAAAGGAGTTCCGTTCCTCAAAATTAGTTTCT
Source organism: Pardosa pseudoannulata (assembly GCA_032207245.1). Classification (NCBI taxonomy): domain Eukaryota; kingdom Metazoa; phylum Arthropoda; class Arachnida; order Araneae; family Lycosidae; genus Pardosa; species Pardosa pseudoannulata. Next base: position 2,594,826 of record CM063497.1, read on the forward strand.
TTCATTTATTATTGCTTTGCAATATTTTTTTCCCTCAAAAGTGGGCGATACGAGTTATACGAGTGCGAACGAGAAGGGGTCGACAGGTCCGTTTTCGAACAGGAATTCGCTGTCACGAACCCCCGTCGACGCGTCCGTTCAGTGGGTTAAATCTAAATTGATTTTTTAATCAACCTTCCTGTTCTGTGGTTCCATATTGAATGATGTCAAAACTAGTTTTTACTTGTCTTCACTTTTCCAGAATCTTTGTAGTAGACAAGAACATTCGGCTTCGTTTTCCTGCATATACCGTTATTTTTGTACCCACGGACAAACCATGTTGTTACACTAACCCGTACTAGTACTTGACCAGTATCCATCTTCAGAAAATGTACTAGTACGTGTGCCGCATACATATGTAGTATCGTCATTGGTGCAATAACATTCGATTGTTCTGGATTTCGGCATCATTATCTTCCAAATTTCAAAACAGGGTGTGTTTTTGTTTAAACACGAATGTTTGAAATTGGGGAAGAGTACGCTTGTACCGAGAATTGGGCTTGCGAGGATGAATTCTAAAAAAGGGTTTTCGAAAATATTTATCTGTATTCGCGGTTTGGAAAGGAAGGCTTGCCTACAAAAGGAATGTGGAAAAAAAGAAGACTTTAAAAATGCTTGTTTAAAAAGAGAAAAATTTTTTTATGATAGTAGAAAGTGAAAAAGAAACAAATTTCGCTTAACGGAGAGTTTCGGTTAATTTAGGTTCGGATAATCGAGGTTCTACAGTATTTGTATATTTTTTTAAATTTATAAAATCAAAAATATTTCTTAATTATTATATAACTAGCATATAGCCCGTCCTACGACGGGATCAGTAAACATTTTTAATTTTCCAGAATTGTAAAGTACACTATGAGGAAGGTAAAAAAAATTGTTTGATTTTTGGTTAAGAATTATCAGGTACACGCTCACTAATTTGTTTATCTTTACTGACCGCATGTTAGTTGACAACTTCAATTTATCTTGTCATATTAGAGACTGCAGAGGTTTTAATATTGACAGTGATTATTTGGCGGTATATATGGAGAATGTCCAAAATTGAGAGAATCGGTTGCAAACTGTGTGGTTATGTATAAAAGACAAACACACAAACGAACAAACTTCTTAATTTTCAAACATATATAACTTAAAAGTTAGATATTTATGAGTCCGTGAAATAGACTCCTAGACTTATATGAAAATAATGTATTGTTAATACCGGTGATAAAATTGTCATTGCAACAAAAAATAATCAATGATTCAATTTAAAATTATCACATGTGTACATAATCTATTATTGAATCCAAATATAAAAGAAAATCATAGCCGTCATATCTAAGTTCCGTAATAAAATATATAAAAATAATGCGGACGATATTTAAATAATTAAAAATAAGAAATGATTCAAAGAGATGGTTAAAGGAATGACGGCACAATGCTAGGAATAAAAGGTTATTTTCATCTACTTATAATGTGGTAAATGGATGAATTTAATCTTGGCCTGCTTTTAACCGGGGAAAATAGGGCTCGAATTGATGTCATTAACCCTCTAAGCGGTTTGCACGTACAATTCCGCCTGCTGTCACAGACAATTTTCAACCCCCAAAAATGTTCCAAAAATAAATGTATTGTACATTTCTGACAGTGCTTTTCCCCCATGAAAATGTTCCAAAAGTAAATGTATTGTACATTTCTGACAGTGCTTTTCCCCCATGTGAAATTATGAGGTAGGAGGGTCAGGTCGATTGTTTAGGAACTGCACCCCTCTTTGACTAACATTTATTGAGGGATGCACCCCTACTCTCCGAGGAAAAAAGACGCGCTGATAGCTTCTCATGGCTTACAATTACATTGCACGTACAATTCCGCCTGCTGTCACAGACAATTTTCAACCCCCAAAAATGTTCCAAAAATAAATGTATTGTACATTTCTGACAGTGCTTTTCCCCCATGAAATTATGAGGTAGGAGGGTCAGGTCGATTGTTTAGGAACTGCACCCCTCTTTGACTGACATTTATTGAGGGATGCACCCCTACTCTCTGAGGAACAAAGGCGCTGATAGCTTCTCATGGCTTTGTCAATCTCTATTTCGAAGTATTTCGTTTGCGGCAACATATATATCTCTAATTGCACCACTGAAATATCTTGGATGACTTTAGTAAAAAAATATAAATAATTCTCAAAAAAAAAAATTATTCGTACTTTTAGAATACGTTATTTCTTATGTGATGATCTTCGAGACTTGACGAGCTTTATGTGTATTAAAAATTAACAATCAATAATGTCTATATATATATATATATATATATATATATATATATTTATAACCGGAAGTAATGAGACAATAACGAGGGTGGGGCAAAGGGTGAAGTAAAAAATCATAGAACACTTTGGTAACTGACACAATAAAACTTTAGCGTATTTTTGGAGACCTTTTTTCCCCCTGTAGGTTCCACTCGGAGGGTTAAACTATCGAAAAAGGGGGGAAAGGGTGGATTTCGAACGTTTTTGAACTCGCTTTGAATTTTGCTAACCCTAACTCAGGAAGAATTCAATATGGCGTCTATCCATTCCGCTTCATGAATTCGAGGACAGACGGACAGATAACTTAGGCTATTATTATATAGGGGATGTACTTCTGAAATTGCTTTAATTCAAGTCCCGCGGTCAAGTATCAGTCGTCAGAAAACTTATTAGTACGCGACCCGTGTTCAAGTATCTATCATAGGAAAACGTACTAGTAAGTGTCCAGAATACAATGTGTTAATAAGCAATTACGAATTAATTTAAAATTTAATGAATTAATCCTACGTTATATTTATTCATTTAAATCAGGAAACACTCTTGAATAATATCGCAGTTGGAAAGATTTTTGAAGGACTGATGAACAACTTGCAACAGGAACAACCGCAAAATTTAGTGCATTGAATAAGAAAGAGAGCTGACTCTATCGCACATGTGCGCATGTACTTACCTCGTACAGTTTGTAGTAGTGTGCGTCGGGGTCGGGTTTGGTGATGTCATTGTTGTCTCCGCCCGAAGGTTCCACGTGTTCGAAGTTGAGGTTGAACAGGGACGCGATGCCGCGCTTCAGGTTCACGGAGAAGCTAGGTTCGTCACGTGTCACCTCGAAGTGAGTCACCTGTGAACGACACAGACAATATGTCACAAAAGCTAAATCACAACTGAAAATTAATGATTTTCTACAATCTATCAGGTGAAGTTAAATACATAGAAAAATCTCGTTCAGAATTCAGAAGTTAATTCTGTCCCCACCTCAAGATTATCAGTGTTATCCTGTTTGCTGTAGAATGGAACTTTAAAATGCGCCCTAATTGCAAAAGCTATGCTCTATATTCTAACAATACCAGACACCTATGACGAATATTAGTGTACGCAAAGCAAGAAATGAATTTTAAAGCTACATCTTTATTAAGGTATTCGTCTGCGTTAAAAACGTCCTTTTTTGACAAAAATCATAATTTTGTTTTATTTCTCAATTGTAAAATTTCAACTTTTAGGCTTATAAATCTGTTTCTGTTTTGTCTCTATGGCATTTTAAAGAAAAGTGACAGATGTTTAAACATCGGCGACAGCTATCAAAACAAAATGGAAGTAGCGACTTCGAAACCGTAAGATGCGATATTAAAGCCTTTTAAAGAGCATTTTTTGGACCAAACTTTTTATATTTTTATGAAGATTAGTTTAAACATTTTTCTAGTATTTTTAATAACTAGCAACTTGGCAATTAGAAAGTTTTGAAGCAAGAAAGTGTGGGGAATTTTAAACATGTATTTTAATTTTTTAATAGTTAAAGTTGCTTTCATAAACTTCAAATGCGTTTTTC
>CM063497.1:2616191-2626191 GCA_032207245.1 Pardosa pseudoannulata
TTTTAAACTATTAACTGAATATTAATTCCAAGAAAATTAGGTATAATCGAAGTAGTTAAATTGCTTAATTTTCTCGCGGTACTAAAAATTAAATGCTTATGGTGTGTGATACATTTCACTAGCTTTTTAATACATACACATACATACATACATACATATATATATATATATATATATATATATATATATATATATATGTATGTATATATGTATGTATAAGTATTTATATATATATATATACATTTATGCATATACATTTATATTTATATGTATCTTTTATATATATATGTTTAAGTGTATATATATATATATTATATATATATATATATATATATAATATATGTATAAGTATTTATATATATATGTATATATATATATATATATATGTGTGTGTGTGTGTGTGTGTGTAAGTATATATATATATATATATATATATATATATATATATATATATATATATATATATATGTATATTTATATATATATATATGTTTAAGTGTATATATATATATGTGTGTGTGTATAAGTATATATATATATTATATATATATATATATATATATATAAATATATATGTATAAGTATTTATATATATATACATTTATGCATATATATATATTTATATGTATCTTTATATATATATATATATATGCTTAAGTGTGTGTATATATATATATATATATATATATATATATATATATATATATAAATATATATATATATATATTATGTATAAGTATTTATATATATATACATTTATGCATATATATATATTTATATGTATCTTTATATATATATATGTTTTAAGTGTATATATATATATTATATATATATATGTGTATAAGTATTTATATATATATATACATTTATGCATATATATATATATATTTATATGTATCTTTATATATATATATGTTTAAGTGTGTATATATATATATATATATATATATATATATATATATATATATATATGTGTGTGTGTGTGTGTGTGTGTGTGTGTGTAAGTATATATTATATATATATATGTATGTATAAGTATTTATATATATATATATATATACATTTATGCATATATATATTTTATATTTATATTTATATGTATATTTATATGTGTGTATATATATATATATGTATAAGTATTTATATATATATATATATACATTTATGCATATATATATTTATATTTATATTTATATGTAATATGTATATATGTATATATGTATATATGTATGTATATATATATATATAATATATACTATATATATATATATATATATATATATATATATATATATATATATATGTATATATATATATATATATATATATATATATATATATATATATTTCGTGATTTTTTCTCCAGATATTATTATGTTTTATGCCACCAAAAATACTTCTCAAATTTTTCTTTTCAAAAACAGAAATGATATTTTTTACTTTTTCCGTCATTGCCAGGCATCACCAGAATAAGTAAGAATGGGTCTTATTAAGCTTTTGTAAATTTGGATCTTCGTTTTTCTGCTAGTGACTTTAGACTTCGAGTATTTTTTTAGTCCGAAAAAACAGTGGTTAGCATCTGTGACACTAATACGGATCTCGGGTACTAAATCATTGGGAGTATTAACTTCTGATCCTAAATATTTAAACTTGTAACAGTTTTAAATCTGTAATTCCCAATTTCAAAATAGGGGCTGCTATTAATGCCACATGGAGTGTACTGAGTTTTATTTTGGTTAATTGCTAGATGCATTTTGCTGTCTGCAGTCATGTAAAAGCCTCTCTAAGTGACTCGGCAGTGCGTGCGACTATGTCAATATCGTCTGCAAACGCAAAAATCTGAACAGACGTGTTAAAGATAGTTTAAGGAAGAGTAAAAATAAACATTTAAAACGAAGTATTTACATGATATCTGTAAAATAAAAATGTATGATCTTTTTGAGCTAATGAGTATTTTTATTGAAAAAGGTCATTTCTAGCGGCACTATACACAAGCACACACTAGACTATGACATGCCATAGTGGTACGTGCCATCTTCTAGAATAAACATGCTGTCCTCACATATCGAATTCTGGATAAGTTATAAATTTTTCTTAGCAGATGGTCACGAGAGAAAATAGTTAAACCTTTTTGTCACTTGGAGTGATTAGTACTTTGTTTTTAACGATAGCGGTCTGGCTTCAGTTGTATTATTATTCACAAAAGCTCTGAAATTTTTCAACATTGTATATTAAACACTGACAGAATGGGTAAGACTCTGCTTTTTAGTACCGGAATTCGTGGTATCTAAAATGTCAGTTTTTATAAAAAAATTTCTTGGTAGAAATTCATTAATTTTCAAGAAGTGAGAAACTAGCACTTCTTGAATATTATGCAATCTTTAGGATGTTTATTGGATTGGTTTGTTGCACATTTTTTGCTACAAGAGAAAGTACCTTTTACTCAATAAAAGACGTCTGTTCACCTGACTGAAACTACCTTTTTTGAACCCTGTCCTTTTTTTTAAAAAAAAAATGTGAACATTATAGTGTGTGTGTGTGTGTGTGGAGAGAGAGAGAAACGTTAAGTAGATATAGATGTATAAATAAATAATTGATAGATTGATAGATATAGATTATAGATAGACAGATCAATAGATATAAATCAATAGGGAAGATAGATAGATATATAGTTAAATAGAAAGATTGATAGATTGATATACAGATAAATAGATAGAAAGATTGATAAATATTGATATATAGATAACTAGAAAGATTTATACATATTTAGATAAAAAGATTGACAGATATATAGATAAATAAATAGAAATATTGATAGATAAATCGATAGAATAATTGATATATAATAATATGTAGATAAATAGAAAGACTGATAGATATATAGAAAAATATATAGAAAAATTGATAAATGTATAAATATATAGATAGATAGTATATAGATAGAAAGATAAATAGATAGATAGAAAAAAAGATAGATATTGATATATAGATAAATAGAAAAGTTTGATAGATAGATATAGATATGTACATAAATAGATGGAAATATTGATATATATTGATATTTAAATAAATAAAAATATTGATAGATATATAGATAAATAGAAAGACTAATAGATATGTAGATAAATAAATATAAATATTGATAGTATATGTAGATAAATAAATATAAATATTGATAGTTAAATAGATAGAAGAATTGATATATGTTAATATGTAGATAAATAGAAAGACTGATAGATATAAGATAAAAAGATAGAAAGATTAATAGACATTCATGTATAGATAAATAGAAAGTTTGATAGATCTATAGATAAATAGATAGAAAGCTTGATAGCTATTGATATAGATAAGTAGATAGAAAGGTTGTTAGATATTGATATATAGGTAAATAGATAGAAAAATTAATAGAGGTTGAAAGGTATATAGATAATTAGTGGATTTTAAAAAAAGAATAGATGTGGCTGGGCGATTTATTGCTTCATGGTACGGAATAAAGATAGCCTTCTGAAGCGAGGAGCTTCGGTTTATAACAAAAATACGAAAGAAATGTCTTCCCCTATATAATACTGTCCTAAGTTATCAGTCCGTCTGTCGTCGAATTTATGAGGCGGTTGGACTTAAAACGGATAGAGGCATCTGTATTGGATTCTTGATGAGTTAGGGTTAACAAAATCAAAGAGAATCAGGTTTAGCTCCTCAAAAATATATATATTAGTATAAATAGGCTTCCTATCACAGCAAAAAATACTGTTGCTTTAAAACATTCGAAATTCACTCCCTCCCCTCTTTTCGAGGGTTTAATGCCATTATTTCGAGCCCTGTTTTCCCCGGTTAACAGCAGACGATTCAATTTATCACATAATAAATAGGTAAAAATAACATTTTTTTCTAGCATTATGACGTCATTCCTTATCTCATTTAATCATTTCTTATTTTAAATTATTTAAATATCGCATGCATTATTTTCATACGCTTTACCACTGATCTTAGATATTACGTAAATAATTTTCTTTTATATTTGGCTTCAATAAATAAATTAGTTACCTATGGGATGGTTTTAAATTGAATCATCGATTATTTTTTGTTGTAATGAAAAATTTATCACCGATATTAACAACCAAGTCTTTTTATAAAAGTCTAGGCGTCTATTTCACTTACTAATAAATATTTAGCCTTTATGTTATATACATTGGAAACTAAGAAGTTTGTTCGTTTGTGTGTTTGTTTTTTATACAAAACCACGTTATTAGCCATCGCTTCTCTCAATTTTGGACTTCACTCATATATACTGCCAATTTAAATCACTGTCAGTATTAAAACCTCTGCTGTCTATCCTATCCCGTGATATGGATAGATAAATTGAAGTTGGACACTAACATGTAGTCAGTAAAGATAAACAAATTATGGAGCGTATACCAGATCATTCTCACACAAAAAACAAACCGACTTTTTTCACCTGCTCAATTTAAAATTTAATCTCCGATTATTTTTTGCTGCAATGAAAATTTTATTTCCGGTATTAAGAACCAATTCTTTTCATGAAAGTCTAGCAGCCTCTTTCACGGACTCATAAATATCTATCTTCGAAGCTATATATCTTTGAAAATGAAGAAGTTTGTTCGTTTGTGTTTTGTTTTTCATACATAACCACACGGTTTGACTCAATGTATTCAACGCGATTCTATCGGAAGACTTTAGAGAAGTATGAAGATAAACAAATTATTGAGGATATTTTCATCTGTCTTATAGGGTACTTTGAAAGTTAAAAATTTTACTGATCCCGTCTAATGACGGGCTTCTATATGCAATAAGAGGTAAAATGCAATTTATAATGTAAAATTTTGATACCAAAATGTACCGTCTACGTATCTGTTTAAATAATATTATTAGTCATAAAAAAAGGAATTATGAAACAAATCATGAGAAAAAGTTAAAGATTGGAACTTTAAATTACTTTATTGTAAAAAGCTGACACGGTTTTATTCATAACTCTTCTCAATAGTAGAATTTTTTTACGTGGATTGTTTAAAAATGTTTAGGACTGAATTTCTTTTCACATATATTTTTTCTGAAAAATGGAATATTTTGCCGATTTAACAGTCGCATGACCACTTAAAACAGTAGATCTCTGTCAAATTAGACTCCATGTACTGTAGCGCTCAAAATTAACCAACCAATCACGATGTATGCCTAGGTCAAATCTTGTACTTCATGTAAAAGGATATAGACATCCATATTGGGTTCTTGATGAGTCAGGGTTAGTAAAATTCAAAGCGAGTAAAGAATATCGTTCGAAATCTACCCATTCTCTTTTCGAGCGTTTAATGCCATTATTTCAAGCCTCATCTTCCCCGGTTAAGAGCAGGCGATTAAATTTATCAGTTTATCATATAATAAATAAGTAAAAATAACTTTTTCTAGCATTATGACGTCGTTCCTCTCCTTTAATCTTTTCTTATTTTCAATAATTTAACCCTTTGAAGGGCACTGGTATATATAATATACCGGCTGTTAAATTTTTTTTCTCTGATTTATATAGAAAAAAAAATTTTCGATTTTCAATTTTTCATCAAACCACCGACACTTAATTTTTTTCCCTTCTTTTAATTATTCCTGTCAAAATCTTCTTTTAGAATCAAGCTCTATCAAAATCCTATCCTAAAAGCAAAAATTCTCAATTTTTCAAAGTTAAGACTTTAAAATAAAAGTATCTATTTAAACTTCACATACAAATTTCTTATCTATTTGATTTATACACCCTTTTAATAAAAGTTATTAGTTATTTTTTCAATATTATTAAAAAATGTGTCATTTTCATTGTGTTCCAATGGAGGTGATTATGCAATCAGATTACTCCTTGCTTATTCCTCTAGTAATATAATTTATTTTTCATATACTTTAAAAGGTAACATAGATAACATTTATAAACTAATTTCATTGAAAACCAAAGAGTTTCTGTGGGTGCCCCTCAAAGGGTTTAAATATTGTCTGCATTATTTTCATAGACTTTATCTCTAAACTTAGATATGACGTCAATAATTTTCTGCTAACCCTAACTCACCAAGAATCCAATATGGATGCTTCTATCCACTCCAGAGCCGAACGATGGCCAAAAGGTAGAACGCTACTCTTCAAATCGAATCGCTGCTCTTTCGAATCCCGTGGCGGGCATGGATGTTTGTAGCCGTTAAGTCGCAAGCTTGTAACTGAAGGGTCCAGTCGCGTGGCCAATGTCTCAAAATGGTTTGTAAGGACACTTGGGTTCGTGAGGCCAAAAGTAACACCAAACATGACTGACTTGACTCCAAACAGCAATCTATGTGTAAAGAACACCAAATCTGCAGTGAAATGCTCTAGTTTCTCTTTTAAAAAACAAGCTCATCCTCACCATAACGACCAAAACCAACGCAAGAAATCCCCGTCTCATAAACACGGAATAATTCTCCTTAACTGAGGGGTCCAACTCGCGTGGCCAATGTAAAGTAGTGGCTTGTAAGGACCCCACAGATTCCTCAGTGAAAGTGTTACTCAACATCTGTTAACTCATCACGTTTCATATATTTGTAATGTTTGTAAATTTTTTTTTTTTTAATAAACGGTGCAGGACCGTTCTTGGCTGGTGTGGTGGTTCGTCTGGTTGGTTCCGGCGCCCGGCGGGGCCCTGGCCTGCTGAGTGGTCGATCTGGTCTTCTCCCTCGGGCGCTCCTCTGTGGGGGGCGGCCGTTGTCTGTCTTCGTGGGGTGGAGGCTTGGATGTCCGGGATTGAATTGATTCAGATTGGATCTTGGATTAAAAAAATTATTGACATCATATCAAAGTTCAGTGATAAAACGTATGAAAATAAGGCAGACCATATTTTCAATAATTTAAAATAAGAAACGATTCAATGAAAGGAATGACGTCATAATGCTAGAAAAAAATGTTATTTTTACTTATTTATTATGTGATAAATTAGTAAATTTAATCGCCTCTTAACCGAAGGGTAAAACCGAAGAAAATCAATAATACTAACAAAATCGGAGCTTGAACATAGCAGAGCACGATATCATCCAAATATTTCTGTGTTTTGTGTTCTTTTTCCCTACGGGGATAAGTATGTTAAGACTCATCTTATGTTCTAAATAAAAGACGTTTTTGTAAGTGAACATCTGCATCCATCTACTCGGATGCTACATTTAATAATGGATTTACAGTGATGACTACAGTATTTTTAAATTATGTGGACTTTACAATATATATATATATATATATATATATATATATATATATATATATATATATATATATGTATATATATACATACATATATGCATACATATGTATATAGTCTAAGTATGTACGATATATATAAATATATATGTATGAATATTTGCATACAATGTGCATAATCTATGTGTTTGTACATATATATGCATATAATCTCCACGTCTATATATATATATATATATATATATATATATATATATATATATAAATACTTATGCATATATATATAAAATACTTATACATATATATATATATACATATATATATATATAAGACTTTAAAATAATGGCACTCAACGCTCGGAGAGGGGTAGATTTCGAACGATATTCTTTACTAGCTTTGAATGTTGCTAACCGTAACTCCTCAAGAATCCAATATGGATGTTTCTATCCATTCCAGAGCCGAACGATGGCCGAATGTTTAGGGTGCTGGCCTTTGAAACCGCATTTTTTCTTTCCACAAATTATGATTCTCGGGTTACCCGGTCTTTTGTTGCGTTATTTCGTCTTTCATCGAATTCCTAGCTCCAAGTCCTGTTTCGTCAATTGGACGCTAGGTTTTGTATTGTTGAATACAAAATGGATAAAATGAGTCGTCGTGACAAAGGAGTGACGAAGAAATAGGCGTTGACAGATGATCGGAATTTCATTTTAAAAATCGTTTATTTTTGTGATTTCGTAAAAATATTGTTTTTCTTTTTAAATTAATCATACAGTATATATTAAAGTGTAAAATAAAAAAAGTTTCGTTCATAAAAACAAAGTAGTTTTCGATTGACTGCGATTTTTCTGAATCACTAAACTTTCGCGCGATTCACGAAAAAACGCCCGCTGCACGCGTAAGTTGGCGATGAAGTATACCTGTATGCCAAGTGTTAAGGTTAACTATATGCCTTATTAAGTGCATAATGACGAGTTACACTCGTCATGTGACTGTTTAAGAATATAATTAACCCCTTAACGCATTTTCCCGTGTCTGAGACGGTTGTAATTCAAAATAAACATGCAATCAAATGGTTTACACTTTGTATAACAATTCTTTATAACTGTCCCCCCCCCCACAACTGAAAATGCAAAAAAAAAAATTACTCTAGGACTATAGATTCCTTTTCTGTAAAAAAACTCACCTTTTGCCAGTTTTTCCGAAAAAAAAAACTTATGTTTAAAAGGGGTTCATTTCGTTTAAAATGTCTAGTGCTCTAAAATTGACAAAATTTTGTTACTTGTGGAAATATCCGAGATCATTATCCCATATTGTTTACGGTTATAATTCCTTGGTACAAGATAGAGCAGTACATTTCATGTGTTTTATATAAAAAAAATCAATAATACTAAAAAAAATCAGAGCTTTCGATTAAACATAGCAGAGCACGATATCATCCAAATATTTCTGTGTTTGTGTTCTTTTTTCCTACAGGGATTTGGGTGTTGTGTCCTCTCACATATATATATCTATATATATATATATATATATATATATATATATATGCATAAATGTATATATATATATATATATATATGCATACATATGTATATAGTCTAAGTATATACGAAAATATATAAATAAATATATATGAATATTTGCATATAATGTGCATAATCTATGTGTGTGCATATATATGTACATAATCTCCATGTATATATATATATATATAATATATATATATATATATATATATATATATATATATATATATATATATATATATATATATATATATATATGCATACATATGTATATAGTCTAAGTATATACGAAATATATAAATAAATATATATGTATGAATATTTGCATATAATGTGCATAATCTATGTGTGTGCATATATATGTATATATATATATATATACTTACATATATATGTATATATATATGTATATATATGTATATATATATATATATGTATATATATATATACTTATACATATAAAGATACATATAAATATAAATATATATATATATATATATATATATATATATATATATATATATATATATGCATAAATGTATATATATATATATATGTATATATATATGTATGTGTATGTATTAAAAAGCTAGTGAAATGTATCACACACCATAAGCATTTAATTTTTAGTACCGCGAGAAAATTAAGCAATTTAACTACTTCGATTATACCTAATTTTCTTGGAATTAATATTCAGTTAATAGTTTAAAACCTCAGGAAACGTTTTCTTTCAGTTTGTCTCGCTATGATCCACTATTTTAGAACAATAAGGATAATGAGACAGGGACCTACTGCTTAAAGCCGATTCAAAACTGCTATTAACATCCATACCAATGTGGGATTTGAACCCGCGAACTCCGGTTCTTAAGATCAGGACCTGATTCCTAAGAAATATTTCTAAATGTTATTTTTAAATATGTACGAAACAAAATTTAAAATACCTGAAAATCAACTCAAAGCATGAATATCTTTTTCACTTGTTTAATAATCTCTATAATCCCCTGTATCATATGCTATAAAGTTCATTTCCTTATATTAATATTACAGCAGGCTCTGCCTGCTTGAAATTGGTCAAAGAAGACTTTTGGTCCATCATATTCTGGTCCGAACAAATAATTTAAAACAAATCTCGTGTACAACCGAAATCAATTTAATTTTCCTTAAATGCAGTATTACATTGAAACAACTATAATTCTACCATTACTGGTCTAACTTTGGATGTTAAAATAATGCGAATGTGGACTTGAAAGAGACAAATTCATTCCATC
>CM063497.1:2643691-2656191 GCA_032207245.1 Pardosa pseudoannulata
GCTGGAGCTCCATCCAAAGATACAGAAATACAGTTTTCCCATTTTAAACTTTGCGCTATGAAGTATTCATTTACTTTATTGTAGACATCAATTCCACGAGATCTCAACTCGAGAGGAGAACAAAACAGCAATTCCTCTTCAAAATTATCTGCACCTTTGTAGCGAACATATACCATTAGCTGTGAATTGCTACTACAATCAGTTGTCTCATCAAGCTGAATAGCAAAATATTTAGCCTGTTTTAATGCGAAAATAATCTGTTCCTTCACATTTTCTGCTAATATAGAAATTCGTTCTTTCACAATTTTTGCAGACAAGGGCACTGAATTCAGTTTCTTCGCTTCTTTTTGACCACACATAATCTCTGCCATTTTTACAGCAGCTGGTTTAACCAAATCTTCACCAATAGTGTATGGTTTCTTATTTCGAGCAATCAACCAGGCTACTTCAAAGCTAGCCCTTGATGCTGAACGCTGATCGAATGTACCAAACAAGTTGCTATTCAATCTTTGTCTTTTAACAGATATTTCTAAATTTGCAAAGTATTCTCGCGGTTTGGAAGACAGGTGTGAATGCAAATTATCTAAATGTTTCTTCAATTGACTTTTTTTTGAAAGATTCTGAAGTCAGTACCTTCATACATACAACACACTGTGGTTTCATTGTACCATTGTCTTCTATTTGTGTAAAACCGTAATTAAGGAATTCTTCTTGGTATGTTCTTTTTCTATTTGCTGCCATCTGAAGGGAGACAGAAAATAATATTTGTAAAATATTTAAATTAAATTTCTAAATTGCGGCTTACCTTTATCGATATATCGATGATTAATGATAGAATCAGCAACTAACTAATAAAAACTCGCTCTCTGACTTGTCACTTTATTTGTACTCAATTTAAAGTAAAATAAAATGTGCTTTATTGCGCAAACAGAACACTTTAGTGTGGTGGGTAGTGTGATGGCGTGGCCTGCATATGTCGCTAAATTGTTTAAGTTGAAAAAAATACTAACAAGTTTATAAAATAGCAAATTAAAAATATATACTTTTTACTCAAAAAAGTTTCATTTTTACTCCCAAAAATTTCCTTTTACCCCATTTGGGTAATTTACCCCGGTTCGACCGTAAGAGAAATGGAATGAATAAAAAGTATTAAATGTTCCTGGAATTTTTATACTAAATGCGGTATTCAATTGTCATATATGTAGAAGGCAACATATCTTTAAATGAGAATAGAACTATTCATGCCCTGTTGCTTATACAGTTGTATAAGCCAGAAATGAATGTAAATATTCAACGTTAAAACAAAAACAATTTTAATCGTGTATACAATAATATGCGAATAAATTATATATATCTTAGAAAATATTGTTACAATATATATCAAATTTTTTAATTTATACAATTCTATTTCTTAAAATATAATGCAGTACAAAATTATAAGGTGTGTGTTTCATTTTGTTTTGAAATTATGTTAATTAAAAATATAATATTTATCTATTTTGCATATCGTTTATTGTTATCGAAATAATGATGTCCGAAACCGATCACATTAAGCGGAGTCCAGTGTACAACACATTCGTTTTATAGAATGAAATTTTTAATTTTCCAGAATTGTTAAGTACCTTATAAGGCAGGTAAAAAAATCGTTTCTGTTTTGGCTGAGAATCATCTCGAAACAAAAAATAATCGATGGTTAACATATGTACCTAATCTATTATTTAAATAAAATTATTTAAGTCTTATCTAAGTTCAGCGCTAAAACTTATGAAAATAATGCAGACGATATTTAAACAATTTAAAGTAAGAAATGATTCAATGAGAGAAATGACGTCACAATGCTAGAAAAAATTGTTATTTTTACCCATATATTACGCGATAAATTGATAAATTGAATCACCTGCTCTTAACCGAAGAAAATAGAGCTCAAAATAAGGGCATTAAACGCTAGAAAAGAGGGATAGTGGTGGATTTCGAACGTTTTAAAAACAACAGTATTTTTCACTATTGTACGAAGCATATTTACACCAATTTAATTTAGAATCGGATGGATAGTTTAGGAGAAGATAAACCTGACTCGCTTTAAATTTTGCAATTTTGGGTGGATTTGGGTGCTTTAAAGACGACAGTATTTTTCGCTGTGATAGGTATGGTTTGGTTTTTGGAGCGCTGCGGTCTACTTTTTGCAACACGAAGGCTAATGAGACCTGGACCTACTGCTTAAAGCCGTTTACGAACGGCTACGAACAAACATTCCAGAGTGGGATTCGAACCCACGAACTCGGGTTCCGACGATAAGCACCCTAACCAATCGGCCAACGTTCGGCTGAATCCCGTAAGGAAACACCAAGTAAAATTAATTAATGAAAGTGCATACAAAGGCAGAATCATCATTCGAAACCGTGCTACACATCGTTAAATAACACTTAGTAGTTCAGAAGAATTCTATTACGCCATTTGGTTATGCTTAGATTGAAATAATTGCGCAATAAAGCCAGCACCCTAACCATTCGGCTCGCTGTGATATGAAGCCTATTTTTACCAATTTACTTTAGAATGGTATGGATAGTTTATGAGAAGATACATTTTACTCGCTTTGAATTTTGCTAACCCTAAATTATCCAGAATTCAATAAGGATGCCTC
Source organism: Pardosa pseudoannulata (assembly GCA_032207245.1). Classification (NCBI taxonomy): domain Eukaryota; kingdom Metazoa; phylum Arthropoda; class Arachnida; order Araneae; family Lycosidae; genus Pardosa; species Pardosa pseudoannulata. The sequence continues at coordinate 2,646,333 of CM063497.1, forward strand.
TATTCATTCCAGGTCCAAAAACTTCATAAATTCGAGGAAAAATAGCTTAGGCTATTATTATATAGGGAATTTCCAATATTCGTAACAAAGATTTGTTACCTTAATACAGATAGCAAAAAATTAAGCTTTAAATAATTTCGAAGAAGTTTTTATTTTTTCGTGATGGAAAAGTTGCAAATCTGTTTTCAAAGTAAAAAAGGAAAACAATTTTTCTAAATTTTATTATGTATTTTTAATCATTCGTTTTATACAGATAATTATCTTATATACCACAAATAAAGAGGTTTGATAAATACAGTAAGAAAAACTATTTTATGAATTTAAAACTTTTTTGCAGGAAAAACTGGAGATCACATATATCACATTTTCAATTCAAGGTATAACATACATTAATTTTCATTAGTTATAAAAATCTATATATTGTTTAGGAATTCGAAAAAAAATTTGAAAGAAAAGTGGTTAAACCAAGAGAATTGTTTGATAATTAACCAAGATATTGTAATGTAGCCTCCACACTATGGCCCATTGTTCACCACTTCCTGATGATGACCTTGAACGGTGGTTTACGGGTACGATGGTCCACACGCTGGGCCACTGAATGAGCAGATCGCTTGGATTCATCCATACGATCTACTGCGCACTTTAGGTGCGTATCTAGATGCCTTTGGTCTTTGAAGAAAAAAAGCTTCCTCTTCCATCGCCGGCCAAGGCTATTTTACCGTCTGCCAACATCGACCATCATAAGCCATACCCCTTCCAGACGGTGGTAATGGCCTGCAGTGGACCATAGTGTGGAGGGATCTTAAGGTATCCGTCTACGTTGAAAACGTGGTTTTTTGCTAAAATTCATAAATTTTTTTTTATTTCTCTGTTGTAAAATTTCAACTTTTAGGCTTCTAAATCTATTTTTGTTTTGTCTCTAAGGCATTTTAAAGAAAAGGGACAGTTATTTAAACATCGATGACAGCTGGCAAAATTAAACGGAAGTAGCGACTCCGGAACCGGAAGTTAAAGCCTTTTAAAGAGCATTTTTTGGACAAAACCTTTTAAATTTTCATGAAGATTAGTTTAAATATTTTTCTAGTATTTTTAATAATTAGCAACTTGGCAATTAGAAAGTTTTGTAGCCAGAAAGTGTGGGAAATTTTAAACATGTATTTTAATTTTTTAATAGCTAAAGTGGCTTTTATAAACTTCAAATGCGTTTTTCTCGGAACGGTATTTTTAATAAAATGTCGAAACTTGAAATGGGATTTCTCAAAAAGTTCTTAAAATATTTTGTAGAAAATTATTATGAATGCTTTTGATAGTATTGACTGTAAATGACCTAAAAGTTTTAAATTTGGATACTTTTTAAGGATGTTACACTTATAGTTAGATATAAAGGTAATGAAAATTCGTTAAAAATTCAATGTGTACGATTTTGAAGGCCCAAAATTTTTTTACCAAATGTAAATTAAGTAAAGATTTTAGATGATTCACTAGTCCAGAGTATGAGAAATAATGTGTTGTATCAAAAGATATTGAAATAATTTAATTTATTAAAAAATTAGACCTTTTGAAAAAACCCAAATTTTTTACTAAATTTTCTTTATTAGAAATTTTATAAAAACTTTTCCAGGAATAAATTTTTTAAGTGCAATTCTCTATGATAATATAAAAAATAAATCTAAAAATGTAAAAACATAAACTAGTTTCTACGTTTAAACTAAAAAGTTCTCCGAACGTAGACGGATATCTCAATAAAATGTTTTTCTTTTTCTTGCAAGGAATCGAAAGAAAGAGATGTAGTATAGGTCCTCACTGGCATGTTTTGAAATTTTGGCATCTTTTTGTTATTTTAGTAAGGAAAACTGTGTCGCGGGTAAGATTCTTTGTAAATTTACTGTTTAGTTAAGTAATTTTTCAAATAGTTTTAAATTTTCATCTGTTCATCACGATTAGATTTTATTATTTTGTTATTTTTTTTAGACTTCGGCATTTCTGATGCCATGATGTCGCCAAAAAACAAAACAAAAGAGCCAATGAGGACCTATAACACAGCTGTTCCGAAAAAGGCCGTTCCCAGAGTGCTTCTTGAGATCGAAGAAAATGTACCGATGGTCAATCGTCTGATGGTTTTGCAGAAGTATTTTTCTGCCACTGTATCTTCAAGAAGTATGATACAGAGTCCAAGTTTTTAAGGCATTTATATGTAGCGTGTGGCAACACTCCTCCTTGTAGGGGAAGCCTGTCTAGTCACTTTTGGATCCTAACTTGTATATGCGTATAATCATTTAAAAGTTCGTGGACAAGTGTTGTAATGAGTCCCATGTCCTCTCCCCGGTTGCAAAGTTGCTGAAAAGTTCCTCAGAGGAAAAGCACAAGATTGTGTCCTCCGAGATTCCAACTTTAATCCCAATGCTGCCTAACTGCGACCGGCGTCACCGCAGTCTGGTGTGGTCCCCGAAGTGCGGCAAGGTCTCTGTGATGGTGGAGGCCGCGTCCTCCGAGTAGCGGGGCCTCTTCTCCTTCTTGGTGAGCAGCAAGCACGTCCCGCAAGCAGCAAGCAGCCCTATTTGCAGGAAGAGAGCACCCAGGGATGTCACTACTACCACGGTCTTCGTCGTGCACACTAGCTCCTCCGAAAGACGATCGTCTGCCAGTAAAAAGAAAGAGGTTAGCATATGGAACAAAATGTCAGAAGAAATTATTAAAACTTATTCCTCAAGTTCATTAATCTTGTAAGTCCATAAATCCTGAAACAGCGCTTTCAACTAATATATCGAAAGTTATTCCTCGGTTTTACGAGTAAAGATTTCATAAACGCGGGTTCTATCTTTTAAAACGAGGATTAGGGAGCTGCTTTCTGCAAAAGAAATTATTAAAACTTATTCCTCACGTTCATTAATCTTGTTAATCCATAAATCCTGAAACAGAGCTTTCAACAAATATCGTAAAGTATATTCCTCGGTTACGAGTGAAGATTTCATAAACGCGGGTTCTACCCTCCCCCTTTTTAAACGAGGATTAGGGAGCTGCTTTCTGCAAAAGAAATTATTAAAACTTATTCCTCAAGTTCATTAATCTTGTAAATAAATCCTGACACAGCTTTCAACAAATATCGTAAAACATATTCCTCGGTTACGAGTGAAGATTTCATAAACGCGGGTTCTCCCCTCCCCCTTTTTAAACGAGGATTAGGGAGCTGCTTTCTGCAAAAGAATTATTAAAACTTATTCCTCAAAGTCATTAATCTTGTAAGTCCATAAATCTGAAACAGCGATTTCAACAAATATCGTAAAGCATATTCCTCGGTTACGAGTGAAGATTTCATAAACGCGGGTTCTACCCTCCCCCTTTTGAACGAGGATTAGGGAGCTGCTTTCTGCAAAAGAAATTTTTAAAACTTATTCCTCAAGTTCATTAATCTTGTAATCATCCTGACACAGATTTCAACAAATATCGTAAGCATATTCCTCGGTTACGACTGAAGATTTCAAAACGCGGGTTCTACCCTCCCCTTTTGAACGAGGATTAGGGAGCTGCTTTCTGCAAAAGAAATTATTAAAATATATTCCTCAAGTTCATTAATTTGTAAGTCCATAAATCCTGACACAGCGATTTCAACAAATATCGTAAAGCATATTCCTCGGTTACGATGAAGATTTCATAAACGCGGGTTCTACCCTCCCCCACTTTTAAACGGGATTAGGGAGCTGCTTTCTGCAAAAGAAATTATTAAAACTTATTCCTCAAGTTCATTAATCTGTAAGTCCATAAATTCCTGACACAGCGATTTCAACAAATATCGTAAAGCATGTCCTCGTTACGAGTGAAGATTTCATAAACGCGGGTTCTACCCTCCCCTTTTGAACGAGGATTAGGAGCTGCTTTCTGCAAAAGTATATTAAACTTATTCCTCAAGTTCATTAATCTTGTAAGTCTAAATCCTGACACAGCGATTTCAACAAATTCGTAAAGCATATTCCTCGGTTACGAGTGAAGATTTCATAAACGCGGGTTCTACCCTCCCCCTTTTTAAACGAGGATTAGGGAGCTGCTTTCTGCAAAAGAAATTATTAAAACTTATTCCTCAAGTTCATTAATCTTGTAAGTCCATAAATCCTGAAACAGCGCTTTCAACAAATATCGTAAAGTATATTCCTCGGTTACGAGTGAAGATTTCATAAACGCGGGTTCTACCCTCCCCCTTTTTAAACGAGGATTAGGGAGCTGCTTTCTGCAAAAGAAATTATTAAAACTTATTCCTCAAGTTCATTAATCTTGTAAGTCCATAAATCCTGAAACAGCTCTTTCAACAAATATCGTAAAGTATATCCTCGGTTACGAGTGAAGATTTCATACACGCAGGTTCTACCCTCCCCCTTTTAAACGAGGATTAGGGAAGCTGCTTTCTGCAAAGAAATTATTAAAACTTATTCCTCAAGTTCATTAATCTTGTAAGTCCATAAATCCTGAAACATCGCTTTAAAAAATATCGTATATTCCTCGGTTACGAGTGAAGATTTCATAAACGCGGGTTCTACCCTCCCCCTTTTTAAACGAGGATTAGGGAGCTGCTTTCTGCAAAAGAAATTATTAAAACTTATTCCTCAAGTTCATTAATCTTGTAAGTCCATAAATCCTGAAACAGCGCTTTCAACAAATATCGTAAAGTATATTCCTCGGTTACGAGTGAAGATTTCATAAATGCGGGTTCTACCCTTCCACTTTTAAACGAGGATTAGGGAGCTGCTTTCTGCAAAAGAAATTATTAAAACTTATTCCTCAAGTTCATTAATCTTGTCCATAAATCCTGAAACAGCGCTTTCAACAAATATCGTAAAGTATATTCCTCGGTTACGAGTGAAGATTTCATAAACGCGGGTTCTACCCTCAACCTTTTAAACGAGGATTAGGGAGCTGGTTTCTGCAAAAGAAATTATTAAAACTTATTCCTCACGCTCATTAATCTTGTTAATCCATAAATCCTGAAACAGAGCTTTCAACAAATATCGTAAAGTATATTCCTCGGTTACGAGTGAAGATTTCATACACGCAGGTTCTACCCTCCCCCTTTTAAACGAGGATTAGGGAAGCTGCTTTCTGCAAAAGAAATTATTAAAACTTATTCCTCAAGTTCATTAATCTTGTAAGTCCATAAATCCTGAAACATCGCTTTAAAAAATATCGTATATTCCTCGGTTACGAGTGAAGATTTCATAAACGCGGGTTCTACCCTCAACCTTTTAAACGAGGATTAGGGAGCTGGTTTCTGCAAAAGAAATTATTAAAACTTATTCCTCACGCTCATTAATCTTGTAAGTCCATAAATCCTGAAACAGCGCTTTCAACAAATATCGTAAAGTATATTCCTCGGTTACGAGTGAAGATTTCATAAACGCGGGTTACCTCCCCTTTTATAAACGAGGATTAGGGAGCTGGTTTCTGCAAAAGAAATTATTAAAACTTATTCCTCACGCTCATTAATCTTGTTAATCCATAAATCCTGAAACAGAGCTTTCAACAAATATCGTAAAGTATATTCCTCGGTTACGAGTGAAGATTTCATACACGCAGGTTCTACCCCTCCTTTTAAAACGAGGATTAGGGAGCTGCTTTCTGCAAAGAAATTATTAAAAACTTATTCCTCAAGTTCATTAATCTTGTAATCCATACCTGAAACAGCGCTTTCAACAAATATCGTAAAGTATATTCCTCGGTTACGAGTGAAGATTTCATAAACGCGGGTTCTACCCTCCCCCTTTTTAAACGAGGATTAGGGAGCTGCTTTCTGCAAAAGAAATTATTAAAACTTATTCCTCAAGTTCATTAATCTTGTAAGTCCATAAATCCTGAAACAGCGATTTCAACAAATATCGTAAAGTATATTCCTCGGTTACGAGTGAAGATTTCATAAACGCGGGTTTCTACCCTCCCCCTTTTAAACGAGGATTAGGGAGCTGCTTTCTGCAAAATAATTATTAAAACTTTATTCCTCAAGTTCATTAATCTTGTAAGTCCATAAATCCTGACACAGCTATTTCAATAAATATCGTAAAGTATATTCCTCGGTTACGAGTGAAGATTTCATACACGCAGGTTCTACCCTCCCCCTTTTAAACGAGGATTAGGGAAGCTGCTTTCTGCAAAAGAAATTATTAAAACTTATTCCTCAAGTTCATTAATCTTGTAAGTCCATAAATCCTGAAACAGCTCTTTCAACAAATATCGTAAAGTATATTCCTTGTTTACGTGGGAAGATTTCATAAACATGGATTTTGCCCTTCTCCCTTTTAAACGAGGATTAGGGAGCTGCTTTTTGTTCCAGCTGTGAGGTGATACAGTCGTTTACGAAGTTGTAAAAAGACAAACGACTTTTTTTTCCTACGTCCGGGCATCGGCCGCATCGCCTATAAGCCCTCTGGCAGCCCAATAAAAACAAAGTTCTCAGTAGACAACTTTCTTAACAAAGTTCGTCAGCTGAAAAGTTCAAGTAAGAAAGCGTTGGGCAGCTTGTCAAATGTCCAAAATTCATAACAGTTTGAGAGGAACGCAGAACACAAAAAGAGCTATGTAAAAATAATGATACGTTGGCTAAATTAGAAAAGAAATTAATACTCATTAATAAACACATGGACAAATAAGTCTTGATTAAATGACTTAGATTACCCACACTCACATCCAACTGAAGAAGTTTATGGATGCAAAAGCCTAAGCGGGTGGGGAGAACCTTTCGACATTATTTATTTTAATGTCATACACTGAATTATTAACTTAAACACTTTTTTTTAATCACTATCACTATTTTTACCAAGTATTTCCCCTCATTTTAAAATTTTAAAATTTATTTTGTATATAAGAGTAATTTGAATTTAATATATTATAAATTACCTTTAAGTTTTTGATATATGATTACGATTATTATCTATTTTTTTTTAAATATTCGATCTGTGTTTCGTTTTCGTATTTTTTAATAAACATCGGAACGAGGTTACATCTTACTTGCATGTAATGCTGAGGGTTGTCTATCATTCCACATTTACAGTTTGGTGAATCTAATTTTCCAATTCTGTACAAATAACAAATAGGTTGGGAAACTTCCATGAATTTTATGAAATAATTTAATATATTATTTTCGAATTGTAATTTTTGTTCTACTTTAGACATTATAGTATAGGTTGCTCTTCCTTTTTCATTTTTTTGATTAAATGATTTTATACAATTAAATAAATGCTTAAAGAATACAACTGGAGTCAACTTATCATTTGTAGGTATCGAAGACTGCTCTCGAGTCGGCGCCGGCCATAAAGAACAATATGGCGATGGTTTTCCTCAAAAGGTCTATCCCGCAAGCTGCATATGCCAGCAGCGTTCACCTTCTACTCTCCTCTAGTCACAACCTTGTCCTCTTAAAAAAATCAGACTACCGCGCGGAGAAACAACAGGGGTTCACTCCAGAACGGTGGGGGGTCGGAATCCCCCGAACCAACGAACCCTTCTATTGGTTGGGTTTGGTTTGGTCTTGAGTGCTACGGTCTACTTTTTGCAACACGAGATCGCAACTAATGAGACCGGGACCTACTGCTTAAAGCCAGTTACGAACGGCTACGAGCATCCATGCCATTGTGGGATTCGAACCCACGAACTCCGGTTCCGAAGTCCAGCACCCTAACCATTCGGCCTCTATTGGTTGAGAGAAGTCTGAAATTTCTTTTTAGTTCAAACCGGTCCTGTTCTGGTATGTCTTTGGGCCGAACGATGGCCGAATGGTTAGGGTGCTGGCCTTCGGAACCGGATTTCGTGGGTTCGAATCCCACTATGGCATGGATGTTCGTAGCCGTTCGAAATCGGCTTTAAGCAGTAGGTTCCGGTCTCGTTTGCCCTCGTGTTTCAAAAAGTAGACCGTAGCGCTCCAAAACCAAACCAAACCAAACCGGTATGTCTTTGACTCACGGGAAGTTGTTAAAAAAAGCTGAACCGAATGTAACTTACTGTTACAGGCTATCCACTACGCCAATCCAACACAGGCACCTTTGCAAAAAGTCATGGCCAGTCACAATTCTAAAATTAGCAGTGAAGACCGAGCGAGGAAAGCAAAACACAAACGATGAGACAAGACAAAGGGTAATAAAATAGACAGGAACACTGGCTTGTAATATAACCAGTGGTCATAAAAGACACAATGGAGCATGTCAGTTAGACATAAGATTCGAAGAAAACAAAAGCGAAAGGCAATAAATAACCAAGGCATGAATCAACAAACAGAGATCTATTCTTCTAATTGACCAATCCCGCTCTTGAAGGTTGAGTCACTTTTACCCACTGCATCAACAAGGCGGGAAAATAATAATCGTGAAATGCCCTATCTAATATATTAGGACTCGAGAAAACAAAGGTAGGTATGCTCCGAATATCAAAAAGAAAACTTAGGAGTGAAAGAAGGAATTTCAAGATTCTATGATTTTCCTGACATCCAGAGTATTCTGTCTTTCAAGATAATTCTGACATCTGTCGTAGTGTGACGATAATATACAGTATCCACATTTGACACCGCACCTCTAGAAAAGCCGAGTCATCCCGCTCCCTTCCAAGTCTCGTCATTCTCGTCCCAGCAAACTCGTATGACTTTGGTAAGCGCCTTGATGCCTCCTTTCTATAACTCTAAGCATTGACAGACAAGGCCAGCTCCATTTTTTATGTATTTTAGTAATTCTAAACAAAGACTATTGATTAGTTTTAACAATGAGAACATCGAAAGTGTGTGTCAAATCTAAAATTAAAAATTCTGTAATCCAAAACAATGCCTTTATGTGTAAATTTAGGGTTATGTTAATTTACATAATAAAGCCTTTAATTTAACCCTTTGACGGTTAGGGAAACGAGAGGTTTTCGTTTACTTAATTCGCGCAGCATTACGAGTAAACAGTAGTCGAAAGTGGCAGCTGTTTTCCCCAGCCGTTCTTCCGAAAATGTCACCCTTCTCTGGCGATGCCGTAGATAGCTCGCCTCACGCGCTTTAAAAACTTCTTAATGTATTTGTAGTACATAAATAACAGTTTTTACGCAGTTTAAAATAATTAATAAATGATAATTATTGAATAGTAAATTATAAATGATTATAATCAATTATATAAATAATAATAGCTAATTATAAATATTAGACAAATATTAAATTGAAAGGACTAAATAAATAAAACTAATGTAAAACTTTAGCTTGATATACTGTGAACAAAGTCTTCATCAGACTCAAAACTTGATAAGCTTTCTGTATCACAATTATAATCATCATCATAATTATGTAACTTTCGCTTTTGAGCCATTTTCCTTTACAAACACCCTAAAACACGCGCCAAAATACGCATAAGAAGAAGAAGGTAAAAAAAAAAATTTCCCCCTTCATTATGAAAAGAAATTTATGGAACCCATACTGCCATATGTAAGCAGTAAAACTAACTAAATTTCGCGAGTCGGAATCGTTTGTAACATAATCAATGCAGAACAATAACGGTGAACGAGCTCAGCTCGTCAGCGCGCATTGGGGAAAATTTTCACTACGCGAGTAGTGCTCGTTTCTAACCATTTCGGTCAAAATTTTGCCCACGAGCGGAACTCGTTTGCGCGCATTATGAAGCAAGATTCGATTGTGAGCTGAACTCGTTCATAACCGTCAAAGGGTTAAAAGATGTTTTCCATCTCTTATATTTCATATATTTTCCTGCTATTACTGTTTCTTTACCCAGAGAAAAATCTTTTCTAAAATTAGAGCATGAACTCTTTACCCACACATTGAAATTTCGAATATCCTCCGATTCCTAGCCCGATAGTTCCAAATTTGTATTCTTCTTTCCCCCATTCTATGAACTTAAAAAAATGT
>CM063497.1:2671191-2688693 GCA_032207245.1 Pardosa pseudoannulata
TTTAACTATTCGACCATCGGACGACCCGACGAGATGAAATAAACTCTTCTGACTGGATAAAGTAATTTTAATGATGTGTTACCATAGTGACATTAAATTACTTTTTGGCTTCAAAATTCGGCCAGTATGTATACTTTGTATTTTGTATGAATTGCAGGGGAATTTTATAATTTTCTAGTATAAAATTCAAAATTCCTATAAGCAAAGACGAATTTCGAAAGGTTTGTTATGAAAATTTATCAATGTAGAAGTTATACATTTTTAAAGTGTCATTTTGATAGGATTTAAAGGAACCTTATATGAAAATCATGCATTAATTCAAAATATCAATCGAAATAAAAGTGATGTTGGTGTCGCCATCTATTGGTGACTTTGACCGATATAAGAGCCGTTCAGTGCACACATTGACTAACTCCATTTTTAGGTATTGATAAACTGGAACGTCAATGCACAAAATATGCCATGTAGTTCTCATTCAAACTAATATTTCCAAATTTTAGTTATCAGCATGGATTAAGGATACATTTTTGGGGGTCGGTGAATAGGCTACTCTTGACACCTTTTAAGAACTTTTATAAAATACTTGTAATTTTTAAAAAATGGAGTTAGTCAATGTGTGCAATGAGCTACTCATATGTGAAACCGTTATTGATAAGAATCCCACTTAAAATTCACATTGGTAATGTAAGTGTTATGTGTAGATACACTATATTGCCAATGATGACCGGTGACTTGCGATTTTAGACATTTTGTTGAATATCTAGAAAATTACACTAGGCATTATCCTGAAACCTCAGGCGTGTAAACAAGATGGTAGACGTCCTATATTTCAGCAAAAATATTTTCTTGAAACCCCATAGGGGTATTATATATATATATATGTATACCCATTATATACTCCATAGGGGTATATATATATATGTATATATATATACATACATATATATACATATTAATATATATACATATATACATGCATATACATATATATATACATACATATATATACAAATTAATATATATACATATATACATGCATATACATATATATATACATACACATATATACATATGGATATATATACACATTTATGTATATGTATATATATATATATATATATATATATTTATATATATATATATTATATATATTATATATGTATTATATATATATATATAATATATATACATATGTGTATAAATATATACATATATATATATATACTTGCATATATATATGTATATACACAACACATATATATTATATATATATACAACATTATATATATATATATTATCTATATATATATATATATACTATACACATATATATCTATATATATACACATATATTATTTACAATATATATATACATATACATTATATATATACATATATATATATATATACATAATATATATATATATACATATACACATATATATCTACATATATATATATAATATATATATATATATACATATACATACATATATATATACATATACACATATATATATATACTATACATATATATAATATATATATACACATATATATTATACATATATATTATATATATATTATATATATAATATATATATAGACACACATATTATATATAAATACATATATATATTTATATAATTACATATATATTATATATATATTATGTATATATATACACATATATATATATTACATATATATATATATATATACTATATATATATATATAATATATATATAATCTACATATATATATATATACATATATAAACACATATATATATAATATTACACATATTATATATACATATACATATATATATATATGTATATATAAATATATATATATATTATATATATATACATATATAATTATACTATATATATATATACACAATTCTATATATACACATATATATATATACATATACACATAGATATATATATACATATACATATACATATATATACATATATACATATATATACCCATAGGGGACTGTCAATAAATTGAAGGAAAAGGAATATGTTTTGGATGACTCTGTAAAAAGTAATGTATGAAAAGCGTCGGAACTTTATCATACGATTAGGATGCTTTTTGTAAATTTTTTGTTCATTGTTACGAGGATAGCACGTATACACGTGTAGAAATAATTTTTACAAAAATAATCCCACATTTCTCAAGTGTTTGCTTATAATTAGGCAGAGTTTCTAATATCAAAGAATGCTATTTCGGACGTGTCAAACGACATTCTACACAATACCCTGCAATCGAAACTAAAAAAGAATAAATATTGGATGAGAGACCATTAACTAAATAATGTTTCACTGCGCATGAATTCAAAATATAATGTACATAGTGTATTAGCTAAATGTATAGAGCAACTTTTGTGAAAATCCCCAAAACGCAGCTTAAAAATTCTGAAAATGATCGTCGATAGAATAAGCACGAAATTTGTTGCTCCGAAAAGGAAGGAAAAAAATGAGGGGCTGTATCCAAAATTTCATACGGTATTAAAAATCTCAGTGGCGAGTAAATGGGTAAATATGCAATATTTCTTTTACTGCATGATATTTTAAAGTCGAGACTGTGATAAGAGGGAATGTTTGTTCTGGTTTCATAAGAAACATTAACCCTCTGACTGCTCATCCCGCAATTTTCACGGGCATGTGTTTTTCTTCCTTTATTAAGAAGCACATTCGGCCTTTTTACCGTTTAACCAGTCGAATAAAGTATATACAGTATTAGACATTTAATTTGGTAATAAATAGAATTATATGACTAGAACTATAGTTATATTAGATAATAGAATTATAGATAGTATGTTATAAATAGAAATTAACTGTATTTCAATTGAAATTTATTGAAAAATAAATTTTCTATGTGATAACATCTGACATTAGTTTTTCTGAAAGCTTAGTTTCTCATGATAAGTCAATAAAATATCTTTTCTAGAAAAGAATTAGTATTTCAATTCTCCAATATATATATATATATTATTTATATATATATAATTATATATATTTTATATATATATATATATATATATATGTATATATATATATTATAATATGTATATATATATATATATGTATATTATATATATTATATATTATATATTATGTATATATATATATATATATATATATATATATAAATATGTGTGATGTATATATATTATATATATATATGTATATTAAAATATGTATATGTATATATATTATATATATGTATATAATATTATATATAATATAGATATATATATATATATATATATATATATATATATATATTTATATACATATATATATGTATATATATATAATATATATATATTTACATATATATATATTCTATATATATATATATATATTATACTATATATATATGTATATAATATATATATATATTTTTATATATTATATATGTATGTATATATTTGTATATATAATATATATATATATATAATATATATATATATATATATATACATATACATGTCTATATATACATATATATATAGATACATACATATATATATATATATATATATATATATATATATACATATATATACATATATATTATATATATATTTTATATTATATATACATATATATATAAAATATATATCTCTATATTATATTTATATATATATATATACATACATATATATATAAATATATATGTACATATATATATATATTTATATATATATATATATATATAATATATATTATATATATTTACATATACATATATATACATATATACATATATATTTATATATATATACATACATATATATATATATATATACATATATATATATCATAATATATATTTACATATATATATATATATATATCTATATATATATATATATATATATATATTATATATATATATATATACTTGAACTATGCAACAAAAAAATACACAATTTTAAAAGAGATCTCGGTTTACAAATTGAGCAGTCAGAGGGTTAATACTGCTGTACGTAATATACTGTATGTATATTTTGGATTTATACAAAATACTAGATTTGGATACAGACCCTCATCTTTTCGCTTCCTTTCGGGATCAATGAATTTCGAGCTTATTCTATCGGAGATCACTTTCAGAACTTTTAAGCTGCATTTTGGGGATTTTCACAAAAGTTGCTCTATACATTTAGCCAAAACATTATGCACATTATATTTTGACTGCATGCGCAGTGAAACATTATTTATGACACCTGCTCTTCTTTCATCCAATATTATTATTTTTTAATTTCGATTGCAGGGTATTGTGTTTAATGTCGTTTGACATGCGTCCTGAAAACAGCCTTCTTTGAAATTATGAACTCTGCAAATTATAATCAAAACACTTGAAATGTGAGATTGTTTTATACAAACCTTCATATCTCCACGAGTATACGTGCTATCCTCATAACAATGAACACAAATTATTACAAGAAGCGTCACAATCATGTGCTTTACTTTTTACAGGGTTATCCAAAACATATTCGTTTTTCTTCCGAATGTTGACGGTCCCTTATGGGGTTTCGGGAAAAATTCTTAGCTGAAATATAGGACGTCTACCATCCTGTTGACACGCCTAAGGTTTCAGGATAATGCCTCGTGTATTTCTCTATATGTATATGTATGTGTAGTCTGTCTACCAATAAGTATTTGGACATCTAGGCAAATGACGATATCTGCGATCCTGAGGTACGTCACGGCCTCCGTCGGTATACATCGTGTAGGAAACAGCATCGGCATGAGTCGCATGCAAGGTGCCGCGCAGTTCGGAGCTCTCTTATTTCGAGAAAGGTATAATTATCGGGTATCACAAATGTGGTAAATCCTTAAGGGACATATCTAGCGATCTGAAGTACCCAAAATCGACAATGGCCTATGTGATTAAGAAGTGGAAGGTGAGCGGTGATTGTCGGAATGTACCCCCACACCAACGAAACTGGGAGATAGAGTGCTGTCCAGAGATATTCGGAAGAACCTCACCCAACCGATGGCCCTCGTCCGCGATGAGTTTTAACATGTATCCCGGATTATTGTTTCAATGAATACCGTCCGTAAGGAAGCACAACTGCTTGGTTTTCGTGGCGTGCTGCTTCCCATAAGCCTTTGATCAAAAAGTCCAAACGCGCTGCTCGGTTATTGGGGTGCAAAGCACATCGAAATTGGACCGTTGATCGGTGGAAACGGGTTCTTTGGAGCGACGAATCAAGGTTCACCCTTTACCATTCGGATGGTAGGATCTGGGTCTGGCATCTGCCTGAAGAACGTCTCCTGTCAGAATGCATTATGTCAACAGTCAAGTTCGGCAGAGGTGGCATTATGATCTGGGGGTGTTTCTCCTGGTATGGACTGGGACCCTTGGTCCCCATTCATGGTAAGCTGAAAGCCGATGCCTACTCCCCTATTTTGGATGACGATGTGCTTCCTGCCTTGTGGTAGTTTTACGGGTTGGACCCCTGTTTCTTTCACGACGACAATGCCAGTTGTCATGTTTCGAGGTTAACCAAGGCTTGGTATGTTGCCAATGGATTTCATCGAATGGACAGACCTGAACCCTATCGAGAACCTCTGGGACGAGTCGGATCGCCGAAGTAAGGGGTGCGCTACCCTTCCAAAATCGGTGAAAGAATTTGCATGTCTACTCCAAGCCGAGTGGAAAACAATACCACTAAATGTAATACAAAGACTTGTGGAAAGTATGCCCCGGAGGGTTCGCGCTGTCATTACCTTTTGTAGAGGTTCTACCAACTATTGATTTTGAATAAAGTTAGATTTCCTTTTCTATCACAGGCGTCCGAATACTTTTGGTAGACAGTGTACATATACATACATACATACATACATACATACACACACACATATATATATATAGATATATATACATGCATATATTTCTCGCCGTACATTCCTATGGAGAGAACCAAGATCCCTCTACCTGCCTTCGAAAGTCCGAAAAATCGACCATTTTATCACCAGAGGTCTGAGTAGGTATCATGTTGGATGGCCGCACGCCCCCCCCCTCATGCCTTCGAAATAGAAACTGTGAATGCTGTGAGGTATAATAGTGAGCCTTTTCAGGGGTGCAGTTGGTTCTGATTGCATTTCAACAGACGATAACGCGAAGTCACGCAGAGCTCTTCTGGTCGGTGAATTTCTAAAAAACTCAAGATATTTGCCGGGTGGATTGCCCAAGCACAACTCCAGACCTCAACCCTATCAACCCATCGTCGTGTGGGGGATGGTGGCAACTCGTCACTTCCCTTCCAAAACCACCCCCAAAACGTGCACAGATATTAGAAATAATTTTCACTAGCTTTCTCAGTTTATCGAAATCCTGCTGTTGAAATTTTAAAATAACTTTTGAATAAAGTAAAATTAAAATTGAATAATTAAACACAATCACATGCATAAGTCCAACTTTTCCATCAAATACTGGCTTATGGAAAAATTCTGAAAATACTAACCTATAGAAAAATACTGACTTCAAATGTCTATTTTTTATCTATACTAACGAGACCGTGACCTACTACTTAATTCGATTCCGAATGGCTACAAACAAGATTCGAACCCATGAACTCTGGTGCAGAAAAGGCTCTTCTTATAAAGGAGTCATTTGTTCCTTTTTATTGTATCTTCTTCTCGTTCGTCTGCACTACAGCCTGTTCCAGGCCAAGACCATCTCCCCGAGCTTCCTCCACCTGACTCTATCAAAGACAATAGGTCGCCAATGATGGACTACCAGTTCACTTCAATCCCTCTCTACAGAATCTATCCACCTGCTGGGGGAGGGGTCTTCCTCTTTTTCGCTTGCCTTCCATTTTTGAAAAGGTCATTAGTTTCGTTGGATTAGAATCTTCATATCTAAACAGGTGTCCCAGCCATCTAATGCCGCTGGCCTTAATAATTTGACAATATCTAGTTCTTTAAATCTATTGTATATTTCATAATTCTATTGAATTCTACAGACATAATTTTGTTTAACTACTTTATTTAATGGCCAGCACTCTCTGCCATATACACTCAAGAGTCAAAACTCAAGACCACTCCTACATTTTGCAGTGGACTCCCCTGGATGACGTGGAAGACACGTGATCAGGTGGAAGTGGTTTTTAACTGCTGCTGGAGAGTCTGAAGAATCATTCTTTCACTTACTTTTCTGTGAGACGGGAAAGGCCGTGGATCTAAGCGATTTTGATAGAGGGCAGATTGTAATGACTCGAAGGCTCGGAACAAGTATTTCCGAAACGGCACGACTCGTGGGTTGTTCGCGATCTACGATTGTTAGTACTTGTGCAAAGTGGATGAATGACGGTGAAACCAGCAGTAGACGACAGGGTGTTGGACGACCACACGCTATCAAGAAAATAGTCTCGCATGGTGAAGCAAAACCGGAGCCAGAAAGTGGCTCAGCTGACAACCCAATACAATGCAGCGCCAAATAGAATAGTATCGAAGCACACTGTTGGATATGGGGCTACGAAGTAAACGTCCCACTCGTGTGCCTTTGGTGACCAATCGTCATCGCCAACTGCGCCTACGCTGGGCCCGGGAACATCGCGACTGGTCCATGGATCAAAAGGGAGAGAGTTGCCTGGTCAGATGAATCGTGGTTTGTCATTCATCCCGACGATGGCCGTGTCAGGATACGCCGTCTTCCAGGCGAACAGTTGCTCCCTCAATGTACATTAGTCATACACAGCCGATATTATGCTTTGGGGGACGTTCTCTTGGGTGTCTCTGACACCCGTGGTTGTGATAGAATAGACCATGATGCTACGGGGTATCTGAACATCATTGTGGATCAGTTGCACTCTTACATGGCCTCTATTTTGCCAACTGGAAATGGAATGTTTCAACAGGACAACGCCCCGTGTCACGAGGCTAAAATTGTATTAGAGTGGTTCCAGAAACATGGTGCTGAATTCTATTTAATGTCCTGGCCAGATCTCAATCCGATAGAACCCATTTGAGATGTCACGGGATCTCAGCTCAGAGTTCAAAGACCACCCATTCGGAATATCTCAGATTTGCATAACCGTTGCTTAAACATCTGGTACAATCTGTCTTTGGCCATCTACCAAGAACTTGTGGCATCCATACCAAGGCGGGTTGAGGCTGTGTTGCGCGCCAAAGGTGGGCCAACTTGTTGTTACTGACAGGTTGTCATAATGTTTTGGCTCTTGAGTGTAGAATAATAGGTCTGATTAAGGTTTTATATAAATTAATTTTTGTTTTAACATTCATTTGGATTTGAGATGGTTTCTCAACCCATAAAAACACTTCTTTGCCGTAAGTAATCTGTGTTTTACTTCAAGTTTTATATCATTAGTATTACTGATGACTGTTTCAAGATACTTAAACTGTTGTACTTTTATTGTGTCTACTCTCATGTCAAATTTTCTTATATTTTGAAGATTTTAAAATTTTATTTCTAGGGAAACCCAGTTCCAAACAAGGTGGTGTGGATAGTGCTGTCGCTTACCCTTGGGCCACCCTGAAGGTCTTGGTGACTGTCCGGTTGGTCTCCTCGAAGAGGGAGCAGTAGAGTCGGATGACACGGTCTCCTTTCTGCTGGATCAGAGGGTGGTACTGAATCACCACCGTATTCGTCAAGTGATCTTCGCTCTGAAAAATAAAATATATCACTTCTTATTTAAATCATACTCTCCATCTAGCACTGGTTTTCGTTGGCTACAAGTTGGCTGTTGGTCTTTGATTGGGTAAACGTTGAAAAGGAGATGAAATGATGGCATTTAGTTGGCAAAATGTCTGGTTGGTAATTCTGAAACGTTGGCCAACCGTTGGGCCAACGTTGGAAATTTTCTATTTAACCCTTTGACGGTTTTATTTTTTTTTTCAGAATCCGGTTAAAAAACTGTCACATTTTTTATTGCATTTTTTTGGTTCATTTTACATTTTTAAGTACAGATATGTTATTAAAATTAACATTTCTAATATTTTTAAGCATTTATTACAACTTTTTTTCTTTCTATGAAAGCATCATAGAACTGAAGTTTACCTTTAGTCTCGTCGATATCCAAGTTCATTTTTGGAATTCCGGCGAGAGCAAATCTAGGAGGCGGATCCGAAGGATTATCACAATTAATTTAAAAAAATTGTCTTGCTCGACCGATTCCATCTGTACTACTATCAGAGTCACTACTATCCAGGTCATCTAGTCAACTTTCGCTACTATCATTTACAGATAATTCAGTTTCTGATTCCGAGTCGCAAGAAATGAGCTCCATACGCTCTGAATTATCCATTATTTAAAAGTAAAAATATATTATTCAACCTTTACATCAATAAAATTATCAGGCGGTTAGTATAATATAACCAGAAAGCTGTGCACTGAAAGATAGCAATTCGTCTTCTGATACAAAACGTGCGAAAAAAAACCCGCGCTTTTGAACCAATCAGAGTAGAAAACATACAATCAGAGTAGAAAATACAATAAACTGCAAACTATCATTTACTGGATAACTATCGAAATCTGTACGCATAATTTGTTACTAAAATTGGAAAAAATACGGCCGAAACAGTGCAATCGAAATAAAAATCAGATTGCCCATACGCCGTATGAGCAAAACAGGGAAGGGCAACGATTTTCACTCCAAAACTGCAAAATCTCGCTCTGAAGCCGTTGAATTGGGGAAGGAAGAACTCGAGATTCATGTCGGTCAGTGCATTTGACCACATAAATGATGTAAATGAGACTGACCTCTAGCTCGACCCCGCACTGTCCCTTGACGTCCATGACGAATCGGGTGACGGTCTGCTTCTCCCCGAACACCTGGCAGGCGTAGGGCTTGGACTGGGCGTAGATGCGGCCGTCGAAGGGCTCGCGGGTCCGCAACACCAGCTGCATCGTGCTGTCCGTGCAAGTCAGCTTCACTGAAACACACACATGAAAAGAATATAATACAACACACACCCATACATATGTATGTATGTATGTATGTATGTATGTATATATATATATATATATATGTGTGTGTGTGTGTGTGTGTGTGTGTGTAATATATATATATATATTATATATATATAGTATATATATATCATATATACACATATATATACACATATATATAAATATACATATTATATACATATACATATAACATATATACATATATATATATACATATATATATATATATATTCATATACATACATACATACATACATACATATACATATCTATGTATATATATATACATACATATGTATATTATATATATACATATACATGTATATGCATACCTATATATATATAAACATATATATGCATACCTATATATATATATGCATATATATATGCATACCTATATATACATATATATATATATATATATATATATACATATATATATATATATGCATACCTATATATATACATACATATATGCATACCTATATATACATATATATATGATACATATATTTATTTATATATATATATATATATATATATATATATGCATACCTATATATATATACATATATATATACATATATATATATGCATACCTATATATACATATATATATACATATATATATATGCATACCTATATATACATATATATATATATACATATATATATACATATATATATTATATATATATACATATATATATACATAATATATACATATATACATACATATATATATATACATACATACATATATATATATATATATATTTATATATATATATATATATATACG
The DNA here is from genome assembly GCA_032207245.1 of Pardosa pseudoannulata. NCBI lineage: Eukaryota > Metazoa > Arthropoda > Arachnida > Araneae > Lycosidae > Pardosa > Pardosa pseudoannulata. The sequence continues at coordinate 2,681,955 of CM063497.1, forward strand.
TAATATATATGCATCTATGTACATACATGATATACACAAATACATATATGTAATGTTTGTCGCAATTAAATTCTATAATAACAATTTTTTTTGTCTCTATACTAAATTGCACCCATTGTTGTCTCTGGCGATTTTTTTCCTTCTTTCTATTTCCATTAAACTGTTGTCGACCGCCTGTCAAAAAGATTTCGGTTTAGTTTTGGTTATACAGCGACTTTTTGGTTTATAATGATTCTATACAGTTTATTGCACTGGTTCTTTCCCTCGTGATGCACGATACCACCAGTAATTGGCTAAGAATCTTTTCCCTCTGAATTGGACGTGATTCATGTTTAATAAAATGCTCGCCTGTCAGAGCATACCTCCTTTAGATGTTAACGAAAACTCTGGAAGAAGGTCCATCAAGCCTGTGATCAAAAATCTATGACTGCACATGTGCTACTGCATCTGAATCAAACCAATAAAGGCCCAGTCAGACAAGCTTCACAAACGTAAGCATATGCAAAAAAAATGTCTGGTAAAGCTAATGAGAATACTGGGGCATTTAGATTGTCTTTGCCAATGGCATTCTCATTAGCAATGCAGATTGTGACGCTAGTCTGACAAAGGTATCTTAAGTATGCGTGATAGGTAAACTTACTGTGAATTGTCAACAGGTAGTGTCATTGTGAAAGCCTCTTGTTCGTTGTTGCAATAGAGCAATTTGTCGCATGTTTTGGGAAATAATGTACTAGACTGGGGAATGTGTAGTAGTTTATGTACACTTTCAACATTTTTAACGGAAGGTGTGCATCGGTGTATTAAGAATCCTCGACACGAGCTCATGCTTACTTAAATAGGTTTAGTTAATATATTAGTGAATAGATGGCGCCAATGAACAAAGTAATTTTACCCCCTGCAACTGTAGCACCAAAGTTGGCTGTCCTGATCCACCCGTTTACCACTGTGTGAAAACAGGCGTTTGGAACCTGGTTTTCCACTCGGCCTGTGATTGGCTGATAAGTACATTGGCAGCGATTTCTAAAATTGGTGAAAGATCTTGGCGATACTTTCCACGATTGGCTTCTTATCTACTTATTTATCTTTATTTATCCATTATTTATTCCTGTATTTAGAAGAATTTGAAACTTACGAAAAAGGGAAAATGAAAGTTCTAATTGTAAATATTGCAGTTCTGTGTTTTATCAGAAAAAGTGTTTAACAAAGCATGTAAAAGTTTCTCATTTAGTTAAACTATAATTAATTTAATGTGTAACTTAAATTTAATTAAATACCAGTAAGCCTTTATAATTAAATATATAATAGCCCCCTCCCTGTGAAAAAAATTCTATGTAAGATCCTGTCCCTTGCTGATTAATGAAATAATATATAAGTTCACGGGAAGCGTCGCCAAGATATTTCGCCAATTTTAGAAATCGCTGCCAATCACAGGCCGAGTGGAATACCAGTTCTAGGCGCCTGTGTGTGGAAGGGGTATGGCTTATCTTGGTCAACGATGGCAGACAATGAAATGGCCTTGGAAGAGAATGGCCTCAGAAGCGGTTTTTCTCAAAACATCAAAGACCGTCAAATGCGCAGTACATTATATGGAAGAGTTTGGCACATTTAATGGCCCAATGTGTAGATGCAACTCGTGAACCATCGTCCAAGCTCGCCATCAGGACTGGTACTGCATTGGTGAATAATTGGCCATAGTGGGGGGAAGACCTTACAGATTACAAAACAGACTAGCGTCTGGGTCACACAACATCATAAATGCATCGGCTGTACAGCGCCTGAACAGTTCTTAACTTATTTATGCTTCCCTTATTTGATTGGCTATCGCATCATTCAGCTATCTTGCTACACAATTTTTATTTTACTTGATTTTGTGTTGTCCCGTGTTCGTCTTATAAAAATATTATAAATACCAAAAAATGATAAAAAAAAAAAACTTGTAAAACCAAATAGAAACTTAAAAATTTTATAAAACCAAATACAAAATATCTATTTGTTGTTTTTATGTTTATTAATTTGTACCTGGAGTCGACCAATTTTTCACCGTGCTCTTTTACTTTTATAATTGTATCTCAACTTATTATAATTGTATCTCAATTGTGTAAGTTGTAATTCTCCTTGCGCTCAACAGATGGCGACACTGAAGTACTGTTTTTTCTCATTTTATTTGATTATGCTCTGGCCGAGTATAAATTTGTGAACTTACTGTTGTGTTTTATCATGGAAACGTGGCTCACTAAATGGAAAATTAAAATTAATACTAATTAATGCCATGCAATCTACTTTTCGCGTTCCTATAAAACTCCGCCATGGCTTTATCTTTACAATGATCCTATTGACTGGGAGAACTCTGTAAAATACTTGGGCGTCATCATCGATCGCCGGCTTACCTGGAAGCCTCATATTAAGTACATTGAAAATCTCATGATCCAAAATCTTCATGACTTAAGATATTTAATTTACTCACCGTATTTAAGTGTCCGGCCAAAGACTCTTCTATACAAAACAGTAATACTGCCACCCGCGAGCTATGGCGCGCCAGTCTGGTCCTATGCATTTCCCTCAAACATCAAAATTCTCGAAGTAGCGCAAAATAAAATTTTAAAGCGAATTGTAAAAGCACCGCGCTATCTTCGTAACGATATCATTCGTCGCGATCTTAACCTAACTACTCTTAAAGAGCATTTTATTAAAATCTCCAACAATTTTTTCACTAAAATAAACAGTATACCAAATGAAATAATTGCTGAACTGCCGGACTACGATTTCGCAGATCCGGAGTTCAGACGTAGGCCGCGTGCCTCTCTTCTAAATTATTAAATCAATTTTATTTACTCCTTTAACACGTCATTCGGCTTTTCTGTGCTTTAAACACACTAATATTCAAGCTATATACGACTGTCTATCCATTCATTACATCTCCGAGCGTTGGGAATTCCCCTCCGTCTCCGATCGCTGCACGTCATACGGACGTCCTTAATTTTTACATTTGTGGCTCTTACGCCCCCCTTAAATTTTTGTGTACTCTGAATATTAAGCCCCTCCCCTTCATAATATTACTCTGAAGGAAATTTATAAAAATTTTTAAATTCTAAATAGCAGATCAAGAAAACTTGGCTTATTTTTGTGAAAATAATGAGGTGGCTTAGGCTCCTCCCACTCGTTACCAGAGAAATTCAATTGGTCGCTGCCAGGATCCGTTTTACGTTCTTGTGCAAGCTTTCTTACGATTTTAATGTAAATATTCCCTCATTTGCTCCTATTTACTCTTATATAATCGCATTTAATCTTATTTTAATCTTATTTAATTATTATTTACTCACATTTGTTCTCATTTATTCATTTTTAAACTTAGTATGCAATTTAAATTATTGAACTTAATACATTTAACTTTATATACATTTATTTATCATTCTGAACTGGCATCTTGATATTTATACATACCTGAATGAACCGATCTCTCTCAGAACCAGCTATCTTACTTACTGGAGATATGCCCTGCCGGGTAAGGTGCTCCAAAAACTACCCTCAAACGGCGAAGATGTGTTTTATCATTGTCAAGGTACAGTGTGGTTAATTTTAATCACACAACGCGTTGTTTTTCACATATGCATTGTTATGTGAACGATTTTTCACCTTACAGCTTTTTACGTTCGTTTATCTGGAAGCTGCTGTAAGCGTACTAAATTCCCGTTTGGCAATCTCGTTTTCTTGATTCACCATATTATGTTTTTGATCTGTTTTCGTTTGAAGTAGTGCTTTTATCACTGCTAGGTACTCCGTAAAAACCTGCGACCCTGCCTGCGTAATTGTACTGGGAGCTTTAAAGATGGGAGATCTGGCAAGCGCGGGAGATAAGAAAATTAAGTTTACCATATAAACAGGTCTTTACCAGTAGCGTCTTTACAGTAGCTTTGTGTTGTTAAGATGGAAGGTGTTCTTCTGTTAATGAGCAAAAAACGTCCTTTTCAGACCCAAACTTTTCTGAAAATAATTCTTCGGGCTTTATGGACATCCCCCCCCCCTTCGCTATTCGACTATATGTGGACTATGAAAAAAATTGTTGCAATACAAACTATTTTTAAACTAGAATATAGCCCATCATATGACGGAATCAGTAAAACTTTTAATTTTCCAGAATTGTAAAGTACCGTAAAATGCAGGTAAAAAAAATGGCTTATATTTTGGCTGAGAATTATCTGGTAACACTCTCAATAATTTGTTTATCTTCATACACCTCTAAAGTCTCCCGATACTCTGAATGCAGTTTAGAATCACGTTGAATTCATTTAGAAAGATAATTCAAAGTTTTCTTAGCTACGTCGAAATTGTCGTTAAGTTCTTCCCAATTTTTTTCCACAGTAATTAATGGAAGTAAAGGAGTGAAACTGCGATTTCCCCTACACCCTGGCAGTAGATAGAGTTTTTTGTAGATACCGGTGTGAAAATTATCATTGCAACAAAAAATGATCGACGATTCAATTTAAAATTATCACATATGAGCCTATTCTACTATTTAAGTTTTAATTTTCCTGAATTCTACAGTACCCTATGAGGCAGGTAAAAAATAGTTTGTGTTTTGGCTGAGAATTATCTGGTACGCGCTCAATAATTTGTTTATCTTGGTACTCTTCTAAATTCTCCCGATACTGTGAATGCAGTTTAGAATCACGTCGTATTCATTTAGAAAGATAATTCCAGGGCTTCGAACCGTAATTTTTTTTGTTCCGGTTTTCGTTCCGGTTCAACTAAAAAATTAATATCGGTTCAGTTCCGGTTTTCGCTCCGCCAAAAATTACTGTTTTCGTTTCAGTTCCAAATGAGTAATTTCATTTTATGTATATTCTTATTTGTACTAAAAATATAATTCTATCATAAACAAAAAATGTAATTCTATCAAAATTTAGAAGATTTTATTCTTTTTTTAATTGGTACACTATGTGAATTGATACAAACAGCAGGTACGATAAGAGCGGCGAGCATTGGCACTGTTATCCATTATCAAAATCGCATTTGACAACTAGGTTCACGATTACCTACATTCGTCGTTTGACTCTCACATTGTGCACTTGGCCTTGCAATAATTATGTAAAAAATATATTATTTATTTAACATATGAAAATTGCCTCTAATTATTAATATATCTTCTAACGTGGTTTCACTGAGATTTTCTGTTGTCTCGGAGAATAAATTTCAACACATTGTGTAGCTGGAGCTGCCAAACAATTGCAATCTATACAAGTGGGATATGTAATTATAAAGTTGACGTTAAATTAGAAAATATTGATAAGTTGGTAACAGTAACAAAATGACTGAAAGATATATCGAACCGAAATAAACCGATATTTTTTTCGGTTCAGTTCCGGTTTTCGTTCCGACCAAAATAACGGTTTTTTCCAGTTTTCGGTTCAGTTCCGGTTCGAAGCCCTGGATAATTCAAAGTTTTCTCAGCTACGTACAAATTATCGTTCAGTTCTTCTCCATTTTTTTGCCACAGTAATTCATGGAAATAAAAGAATTAAACTATCCTTTCCACTACACCCTGGAGGTAGATAGAATTTGTTAAAATAAGGTGAAAATTTTTGCCCAAAAAAATAATCGATGATTAAATTTAAAATTATACATTTGTACCTAATCTATTATTTAAGCCAATATAAAAGAAAATTATTACGTGATATCTAATTCAGTGATAACATGTATGAAATAATGCAGGCGATAGATAAGAAATGGATTACATGAGGTGGTTAAAGGAATGACGTCATAATGGTAGGAAAAATGTATTTTTACATTTATCACGTGATAATTTAACTCGCCTGCTCTTAACTGGCGAAAATAGACTTTGAAATAATCATTAACTGCTCGAAAAGTATTTCGAACATTTTAAAGATGACAGTATTTTTCGCTGTGATATGAAGCATTTTTATACCAATTTTTATAAAAATCGGATCCATGTTTAGGAGAAAATAATCTTTACTCGCTTGAATGGAGCCTCTATTAATTCCAGTCCAACCGTTTCATAAAGGTGGACAGATAACTTCTGGCATATTTTATTTAATTTCTGACAATAAATATGTTTCTTTATATATTTTTATAATATTAGATTTAATAAAATTTTGTAATATTATATAGTTTTCTATAATCATAATAAAAATAATTTAAGTAAAAATTATTTTTTGAAATATACTTTTGGACTAAAGTAAGAAAATTTGAAGAATTTAATTTTAAACAAAAATGTTTTACAGATTATTTTGTGTATTAATTAAAAAATTATTTTACTGTAGTATTTTTTCTTTCAAAATTATGTAACGCTAATATTTAATGTACAAATTTTTTATGAAGCTGTAATAATTTGTCAGAGATCATAAAGAAATGGATATTTTAATAAATGTTTGTTTAGTTTAAATTTTTGTCTTATTAATTAGCATCGAAGGCGCATTTACAATTTAAGATTTTTTAGTAAGATGTTCGTATTATTTTATAGTATTTATGTTTAAAAAATAGCTATGCAAAAAAAAAAATGAATTATAATGAAATTACACAATCTCCTCTTTTAAAAATAATAGCATTATTGTATAAAAATATTCAATTTCATTGTTTGTACTATAATTTTAAAAAAAATTTACCATACCTGTTTTTTCACGCTGTGCATTTAAATGCACCGGTCTGTTAACGGTGCACGATGTTAGATCACCGGATGCTAGTCGCCAAATGTGGCAAATATTGGCGCAATTTGAGACCGTTG
>CM063497.1:2693793-2696293 GCA_032207245.1 Pardosa pseudoannulata
TAGAAATTTAAGACTCTTAGAATTTTTTTTTTTTAATTTTTCATAACAACTTTGTAACTAGTAGAAGACCCGTTTTTGACAGTTAAAAGTTCGTATTTTGTAACATTTTTATAATTTAACTGTGAGTATAAATGTGTGGACTGTAACGTTACAGCTCTAAAATAGGTTAATTTGGTAGCGTTGTGGTCGAGCAGGGTTCTTCAAAGGCCTCATGAGGATGACATCATCGAACACAAGCGAGATGGAGAAAAAAAAAAAGAATTTATTCTGGTATATACGAATATTTATATCATGTACATTATCGGCAAGGCTCATTCATCCTAGCTCGCCGGACAACTCCCAGCGTCTTCTTCCACACCAAACAACTCTTGGCCCTCGTGACGTCACTCGAAATCCCCCACACCCCTTCTCTCTCTCTTTTCTAGAGGAGAGGTTAAGGAGGAGGGAATCGAGGCATGGGGACCCCCCAGATAGCAAAGAACACGTTCCACTGACGTCAGAGCGAGCCGAGATACACAAACAAATACAAATAAAAATAGTTTTCGTAGTAGCGTGATGCTACAGGACCATAGAATTTGAATTCGATAATTTCCATCCTTTGCAAAATATCCCCATGTTTCACTACCACTGTCCAGAGCTAATCGTCTATTAACTACCTTGTATTTCTATAAGAGACAGTTAAAAATTAATTATAATTCGATGTTCAATCAGATAAAAGTACTTTTTTGCGTAGGAAACTATTTCTGTTAATTTCTGAAATATTTCAAAAGGATACCGATTTTAGAAGAACAGCATCCTTGTGTTTAGTGGTGAAATCATTATTTTTGAATCGTCTTTCTGAAAATGCAATACTGACGACGGCTATTTTAAAATCGTAGCTTTCAACAAAAAATCTCAGAAGACGAAAACTTTCCATTCGCCTCAGAAAGTAACTGATGAGAATTTGGATTTAAAAAATATTTAATAAGTTTCAAATAATTCTAAAAAGAGGAGAAAGGACAATTGTATATAAAAAGCAACGAGAGAAAGAAATCAAATATATAGTAGCAATGATCTTTGAGGAATATAATGGTAAATGGATTATTGATATTATGTTTAAAATTCCTTTCCATTACCATATTAGTATAGGCAAAAAATTATTTAAGAAAGAACAAAACAGATACGATCAAAGTATAGTTATTCTTCAGAGCAAAATGGAGAAGCGACTTCAAATTTCCTTTATTTTAGCCCAACTTTGATTCGTACAGTCGGAAAAGAATGTCATTGATACTCTACCAACTGGGGTTTTGGCGTCCATGGTCGTACTATAACATGCAACCATGACAAGTATTGTCGTCTATGAACAGACAAAACACTGAGACATGAGCTCTATAATACTTGTTCTTCTGCAGGACTTTGTTCATCGACACTCTTGTTAACTTGGGAACGAACCCCGCCTTCCTGTACGGCAAGTACCTGATCGACAACAAGAAGGTGAAGCTGTCCGAAGCTGCTTACTTCGTGCAGCAGTTGCAGTTCCACCTGAAGGACGCCAGCGAGACCCTCCTTGACCAATTACAGGTGGGTTTTTCGATTTATTTTCCAAAGATCCTTTGACAACTCAGATTTGAGTCGCACTTACCCTCGAGCCACAGCTGGTCATAGGAGAATAGTCTAAATGACTGTTAAAGAGGCAAACAGCTTACCTCCCAAATTTTGAAAATAAGAACATAATATTTACTTAATTTCTAAGAAATATCATATGTATGTATATCCATATATATATTCTTTAAGGTTCTCCTTAGTAAAGATCATGCCCTAATCTTTGAAATTTGGTGTGTAATAAAAGGTCTAACCTTTGAATACTGTGGGTTACCTTAGTAATTAACGAGGTTTTGTCAGGCTCCATCAACAAGTTGTCCAAAGAGACCAAGTCCTTCGAGGAAAGGATTTAGATGGCCTCTTCAAGCCAATGTTGGTTTTATACAAAACGGAAAAAAACTGGCGGTTTACTCTCGAAGTGAGTGAATTAATTGCTGACACGTATAGTGGAGCACCATACTTGTTCCTTCCCCGATGTTCTACCTTATATGATCGGGTATATTGCTTGATGACTTCGTTTTCATCTTACTTTGCTCGTATTTACTCGTATGGAAGGAACACTGTTTATCCCTTTCGCACTATTAACCTAACTCCGTTTTGTAAATCAAAGGAGAGATTTCTACAAATGAACTTTTTATGATTAAGACTTCCACACTTGACCAGCTGATTGAATTAATATAATGAGAATTTTGTAATATTTTGAGTACTTTAAAAGTTACAATTATCCATAAGAATTTTAAAAAATGCTATAGATAGAGGTACATATTATAGTTTTAGGAAACGAAGATCTAAATTTATAGAACTCGTAGGTGACACGTAGAAAGTACTCTATATCTCGTCTCATAACTTGGGTCCAACGAGAATTTTTGTATGCAGTATTTTTAATATGTTAAGAATTAATTGCAAAATAATGACCAAT
>CM063497.1:2701293-2713793 GCA_032207245.1 Pardosa pseudoannulata
AATTAAATCATCCATTATTTTTTGTTGGGATGAAAATTTTATCCCTCGTAAAAAATACCGTCGTCTTTAAAACGTTCGAAATCCACCCCTTCCCCACTTTTCCAGCATTTATTGTCATGCTTTTGAGCCCAATTTTCCCGTGTTAAGAGCAGGCGATTCAATTTATCCATTTATCGCATAATAAATAGGTAAAAATAACATTTTGTTTCTCGCATTATGACGTCATTCCATCTCATTGAATCATTTCTTATTTTAAATTATTTAAATATCGTCTGCATTATTTTCATCCGTTTTATCGCTGAACTTAGATATGACGTCAATCACTTTTTTTTTATATTTGGCTTCAATAATAGATTAGGTACATATGGGATAGTTTTAAATCGAATCATCGATTATTTTTTGTTGAAGGATAATTTTCAGCCAAAAAGCAAACCATTTTTTAACTACCTTAAAGAGTACCTCACAACTCTGGAAAATTAAATTTTTTACTAATCCCTTCATATGATGGGCTATATATGCTAGTACAAACAAAGAAAAACCGAAAATATTTTGAAGAATTTTTTTATAATAGGAATTTTTATGATTGCCACTCGTGGTAACCAAAAAACCTTATTTTCTGCAGACGACTATGATTTCGGCGGTTCTACCCGTTTCGCCTACTACGCTAGTGACACCGGCTACATCCCACGCACCATCTACTTTGGTCTTGAGGACTACATCGGAGGCAAATCCATGCACACCTTCGGATTGGGCATCAAGCAGTTCGGACTCGAGAGGTTCTTCGACAAGATCTTCGGCCCAGAAGGATCCTTCGGAAGGAGGTCCGTGTTCGATCTCTTCAAGAAGAAGTCTAAGAGGGACGTCAGTGGAACCCAGAAGGAACTCAACGAGATCAAGGGAAAAGTGAGTGGACATATTTATGTGTCAAGGCGTAGGGATTAATCCAGTGAACACACCTATTTCGGGGAGGGAGTGGCTACCACTAACCACGCCTATTGTATATAATAAATAGTTGTAAGATAATTACTTCCATCTAAAATACATCTCAATTACTGATTCAACAAGATCAAGGAAAAAGTGAATGAACATATTTATGTGTCAAGGTATAGGGCTTAATATGATGAACACACTTATTTTGGGAAGGGACTGACAACCACTAACCACGCCTATTGTATATAATAAATAGTTTTAAGATAATTACTTCCATCTAAAATACATCTCAATTACTGATTCATCACAATACACACATGTCCGTGTTTGAAAATATATTATATATAGTATAAAATAACTAATTAAATATTATATTATAAAGGATTCAAAATTTTAAAATATAACTATAATTAAATAATTTGATTTGTATACTCATATAGGTAAACGAAACTTCGAGAAGCTATTATGAATAGTTTTTACATTAAAACTGTGAAATATGAAGAAAATATGTAGGAAATGACAGTTGGCACTTAATTTGCTATAACTTTTCGTTTCTTTTAAGGTAAAGTATACAGATATAAACACAAAATTAAAGCAAAAGATTAAAAAATCGAAAATTTTGAAGTTTTAATAGCCCTGATACATTTTAAACGGAATATGTGACTGGTAGATTCACTACCCTAAAGTAACAAACAAATAAAAAACCAGCCAATCCCTTTGAACTTGAGTTACGGCATATTAAATGGGACTGGGTATAAAACAGAACATTCGACGTATTCTGTAGACGACATGGATTGCCGAATGTCAGTAAAGACCATATCAACTGAAACAAATGTACCTAAAATATTTGATGTGTTTTAGCAAGAAAAAAAAGAAATCTGAAGCAATTTATTACGTAAAATAAGTAAAAATAAAAAAATTTAGAAAATTTAATACTCAACGAGATCAAGGGAAAAGTGAGTAGACATATTTATGTGTCAAGATATGGGAGTTAATCCGGGAACCACGCCTATTTTTTGAAAGGAGTGGCTACCACTGACCACGCCTATTATCTATTGTAAATAATTAATATATATCGAAATATTGAGACTATTTAAGAATAATAGAGAACAAATATTCCTATTAAAAATAAATACATCTATGAAAACAGGATCAATCTGATCACTTTCGTTCACCACAAGTATAGATGAGACGTTAGATAGCATTGACTTCCGTCGAGATGGAACTGACGTCTTGTTTTTTTGTCTTTCAGCTTGACTTACCAGTCCACGACTACGAGAAGATCTTCGGCGAAGTGTTCTTCAAGTACATGGGCAACCACCTCACCTCGTACCAGTTTGACGAAAAGACCTTCGAGCAGTTCTTCAAGAACGGTAAACCAAGATATATAATACCTTACATAAAACTGTTATCTTTGCTGTTATTTTTTTATCACTTGGGCAAGCGGGAGACTACTCGGATGAACAGGAAGAGTTGTGTCTTTCATATTGAAGAACACCGCTCAGGGGAAAGTTCTAAAAAATTCTCAAAATTTAGCTCAAAGTATGACTTTGTAATTTGGAAGAAGACACTTTTCTCCCTCTATAAGTATCATTTGAACTTGAAGGACGTAGAGGCCACGAATTTATTTCACTTGTCCCATCCGCCATTAATAGATATAACTATCTTTGACATCCGGGATTTGAACTCAAAACCGTCCAGGCAGAAAGATGGCCGAATGATTAGGGCTTTGATTTTCGGCACTGGAGTTCGTGGGGTCGAATTCCACTGTGTCATGAATGTTCTTAGTGTTTCGGAATGTAAATATTTGTTTATGTGTGTGTGGGTGGGGGTCTAATGCCACTTGGTCATACCAAGCCCGAATGAGCGCTGCTCTTTCGAATTAATGCAGAAGTATGCGCCTTTCGTTGTTAACGAGCACCGTTAAAGTGAAATTACGACTTTCTTCGAACACACAGGACACAACCTTTTTAAGGGGCGGTCGAACTCATTCATCCATCCTCCAGTCAGAATTGAGATCCAAACCAGAGATCGACTCATTTCTGATTCATTACCTCTAGAGGAATAATTTGTTGTGGGAACTTGGAGGTTGTATCTGTAAAATACCAATATGTAGATAATCTAAAAAATATATACAAGTAGCCCAAACTGCGTCTGAATTCTGAGAGATACCTTAACCGGAAGAAACTCAATAATTTCATTAAAGCTTTCGGTATATTTTCCTAACTACATTCAGTATGAACGTGGTAATTATCATTAATTTTTTTCCCCGAAATAAGAATTTATACAAAGTTTGGAACCTTCCAGACTTTGAAGGCCTGCAGAAAATTAGGAATTATAATTAACATAAATTTACATGACCAGATTAAATTAACATAACGTAAATTCAAATTAAAATCAACGCAGCCTCGCTTGCTTTCGAACCCAAACTCCGCGATTTTACCGACTGAGCCACGACGTCATGGATAGAAAAGAACGATTTTCGCTACAATATATACATTCAGTATTGTAATATCTTATTATTTTTTATGAATTATAATGATTTAATGTCTGAAATTGAATTAATGTCGATGCTTATAAAAACAGCGTACATTTCGAATAAGAATCTCTTAATCAGAGTTAGTTTGACCTAGCCCACGATTTGAGGCAGACCAAACTCCCGCGGTTAAAGAATCTAATCATTCAACTGAATTGTGAGCAGGACAAATGAAACCACCATTATTTTCTGTAGTTAATGAGCAAGTCTCTGATGACAATCGCATCAGCCTTGCTGGGGTGTTAACAGTCAGATCATACGGTAGATATTCAGGGAACAGTTTTTGTACTTGTACATTCATTACATATATGTATGCATATTTACATCTATCTCTTTTATGTGTATATATAAAGTATGTCGATGTATGCTTCCAGGTCGCTTCGTGATCCCCAACATTCCAGCCGTATACGAGAAGGTTCCTGCCTACACCTACCAGCGCTTCTTCCTGTCTGTGGACAAGTTCTACGTCATCCCCACTGAATCGGGCATCCCACTGTTGTTCGACTACAAGCAGCCCCTTCACTACTACCACCGCAACGTCGAGTCCAGCTTCAAGGTAGAACCCGGATTCTTCCCAGAGGACAGGGGTGGACAGTACCCAGATCACGTCAAAGCACAGACTGACGGACACTTTGCGTAAGTATTTCCACAAACTCATATACATTCATACTTACACATACATCAATTAATCTTATGTATACACACACACACATATATATATATATACACTTATTCATACATACGTACTTTCATACGTTAATTTTAATATCTATTTCTCTTCCTGCAGATTGGACAAGAACCTGTTTGCTTACATGGGCGTGGTGATCCCCTTCGACCAGGTAATCTTCGGTGCAGGTATCAACCGCCGTTGCACTCTCTCTCTCCCCTTGAAATTGAAAGTGGACTTGGCCGTCAAGGAGAAGAAGCTGAACTTCCACTGGACCCCCGTCGCCCCCCACGAGATCTACCACTTCAAGTACGAGCCCTTCACCTTCTTCGACTCCTACGCCAACTCCGTGCCCCAGGTGCTCGAGCCCGGATACAAGCCCGTCAGGAGGGTACACAGACACGAGGTGAGCCCCTCTTCTGTTCTGCCTTCCTCGGCGGTGACTTTATCACCGTTTTTCTGATTTCCTAATCGAATTTCCATTGTTCGCAGGAAGAGAGACACTACTTGCACGACACCTTCGGAGTGGGTTTCGACGTCAAGTCCGACTACGAGAACGAGTTCAACGACTTCGGATCGTGGGTGGACTTCTTCCTGAAGAAGGACTTCCGAGAGAAATTCTACTACCTCATGGCCAACCCCAACTTCGAGCCCGTCCACGCTGATGTTCGATTCAGCTTCGCTGACCACGACGCCACCAAAGAGGTCAGTCCTAGCTTTTACTTTCTCTCTCGCAGTTCCTTAGTGTTTAATAACTATAGTGCACTTCCGGCTGAGAGAAATTGCCGGAAAATTCGATGCTTCTCTCCTCACTGATAGTGAAATATAACTAAGAATGTGAATCCAAAAGGACGTTTTAATAGCCATCAGTTTATAATTTATATGATTACTACCACAAAAAATTATTCAATTATTACTAAAAACTTTTTAAAGAATTTTCATCAACGTATCAATGTTTTCATCAATGGATTTTACGACTGCTACATACGATATTCAGGCCTACCACCTATTCGGCTTGTGCCATAGTATTTAGTTCCTTTGTCACACATTCGCCGAACTATCACCTAATAAGTAGGACACTACTCTTTGGTACCGGTACGAGAGTCCTAATCCCACTGTGGAAAAGATGTTAGTAGCCTTTCAGAATGGGCAGTAGGTCCCAGTCTCATTAGATCTCTTGTACTATAATTGTAGCTCATTACGCTCCATAACAAATCTTTTGTACCACTACGTTTCGACGATTTTAGAAACTTACTTCCTAGGAAACCTTTGTAATTGTACCTTTGTCATTTAACTTTCGCATTTAGAACTGTTGATTTTTTCAGAAAATGCAAATAAATAATCCTTGTTTGATCTCTCTCAACGGGTCACCTTCCTTGATGAGTGTAAGGCGGTTATTTATATTTAGTTGAAAATTCCCACCATGTTGATCATCATTAGGAGGAGATATTTTGCTTTGCGATACCTCCCAACCTCCCATCGAGACCACATCCCGACCCAGACATTTATCCTGCCTGGGTCTCTGGGTATGCAGGGAGATGTCTACTGCGCCTCCCAGGCTAGTACCCTGTGAGATCCTGTGAGCTTAGTTAACTGCAGCACGCAGTTAACTAGGCTCCATCGGGCTCGGAATAATTATTGTTGTAAAACGACATTTAACTGTATGTTTTATTAAGTAGTTTAGAACAAGAGACTAATATCAAAGAAAATACGAATGACGTCTGTCGTTTACTCAAAGCGCCAGAGAGTTTGTCTCAAAGATTTGTTCCGGGAACGATGTAAAATCCCTCGAATATACAAACAGTTTTTCCTGGAAATTTGATCTTCGGACTTATTTTTTTCCAGCTTCACTCGAATCGAATTAAAAGCTAGGTTGCTTAGATTTGATTCAAAGAAGCAATATTAGAATTATTTAGATTCGATTCAATATTCGAACATACATTTTTTTTCTTTCGGTGCAAGATTCGGGATCAAAAGAATTGGCCGATAAATGCCAAAGTCTCAAAGATTGTATCTGGAGACCAGGGTTACAATGTTCGATTACGTGTTTTGACATTTTATATCCAAATCCAGAGGGTGTGACATATTTAAATATATTACACATGAATAATTCGGTGCTACGCGCCTCGGAGGGTCAAAACCATCTGCATCCTCAGATGCTTTCTCTAAGACCGCTTTCATTGATTGTGTCATTTCTAAATAAAATAAAAGCTAAAAACTCCGTTACACATTTCGTCGGTTTGACCCTAAATGACATATTCATTAATATATCAGTCTCATGTTAAAAAGTGGACTTGTCTGCTTTCCAGGTTGATGCCGAATTCTCTTACCACTTCTATGACGACAACTGGGTGATCCCTCACTTCCCCGAGGAGAGCTTCGAGGACTTCGACCGCCAGCGCGAGGACCGAGGACCACCCTGCACATGCGCCATCAAGAGTAACCTGGTCGCTCACGGTGACAAAGAGAGGAAGATCCACGCAGTTGCCTCCTGGACTAGGGACCTCCTTAGGAGCTTCCACAAGGTCAACTTCTTCTACGAGAGAACTCCTTTCACCCCCGCAGAGACTGAAGACTTCAAGGTAGGTTGGACTGTCGAATTAATTCTGCGAGAGGGGGATAAATCTGAAGTTTTTCTTATTGGTGTGTTCGTGTGTTGCAGGTGTGCGGCAGCAGTTACCTGAAGTACCCGAAATACGACCACGTGAAGTTCGCCACCCTGGACACGGTCGACCTGGACCACACCGTCGAGACCGAACTCAAGGTCCACTTTGGAAAGAACTGCAACGCGGACCAGAAGGTGAGTGACCGACCAGTCGCTTCCTTTTTATGTACTAAGTGATTGAAAAGTCAAGAAAAAAATTTAAAGATATAAATAAAAAAAATATTTCGTATGCACCAAGCTGGTGGAAATGAAGCCGAGTTTTTTCATTGGACATAATCCAAAGATGTCTCGAATAGTGTTTTTACCACTTGATGACGTTGCTGTTTTACGGCCACCCGATTATGCAAAAGAGCATCTGTATGAGATGATAGTGGTCAAGTCTATAAATGCTACCCATAGTTAAGGACCATTGACGTGTTCTGCGTAGGTCAAAATATTGAAGAAATTTTAGTCACACAAGGATTTTCATCGGCAACATGCTTTTACCATACGAAATGGTACTTTGCTTATTACTGTGAACGGTGACATGTTTTTCCTAGCAATTGTGCTGCTACATGACAGTAATCATGATGAACACTTGTAAAGTAACTGGTAAACAATATTCAACTTGTAATACTTATAGTCTCAGTTGGTAAGGGCATCAACTCATAACCAATTCAATTTTCAAATTTTTCCTGTAGTTTGGATCATGGACTCTCATTGATGGCGTGTTTCTCGTTTCAGTTCAAGGTACAAGGACGCATCACGGAGACTGAAGAGCAGCACGACTTCGAGACCCGTCGCGAGGAACCCGACACCCCCGAGCACTACAACGAGTACTCTCACTACTACCACGAGTGCCTGAAAGAGAGGGAAAGGGGCATCAACTACGGAGAGAACTGCATGGAATATTTCGACCTCGTCACCACGCTCCACAAGTATACCTTCCACATCAAGCACGAACATGTGAGTACCTCCGTCCGGGTTCGAATTCGAACTGAAAACCGTTATTTGGGTCCAAACGAGAACCAGACCTCTACTGAAGAAGACAAATCGGTTTATTTTGGTTTAATACATGCGCAATAATTTAGTCACCATAATCAACTTCACTCCCTCATAACTGTAGCAAATTGCACGCTTTTTGTTCTTGTTCCTCATACTTAACCTCAATTCATAATCACCTGATATTGATTTACTCATAACCACCTAATGTGGTCATTTTAAAAATAGGTTTGTTATGAAGATTCATAGCAC
Organism: Pardosa pseudoannulata; assembly: GCA_032207245.1. Classification (NCBI taxonomy): domain Eukaryota; kingdom Metazoa; phylum Arthropoda; class Arachnida; order Araneae; family Lycosidae; genus Pardosa; species Pardosa pseudoannulata. The sequence goes on from CM063497.1 coordinate 2,709,325, forward strand.
ATTTTCTCAGTATTTATATTAGATCTTGTCTCTATTTGCAATCGATAACATAATTATAAAAAGTAATAAAATACCCCAATGCTTTTGTTCAAGGTTTACTTTTACACGATTTTGAATTTACGGGACTTACAAATCCACACAAACATGTTTTAGCAGTCTGCCTCATTGTATCGATTCACCTAGTATATTAATTAAATAAACTTAATAAAATCTATTAAATTTTGATAATGTTTTTAGCACAAATAGCATTAAAATAAAAACAATTAATTTGATACTAAACAGAAAACAGAAAGAAAAACCCGTTGTTTTTATGTTTTAGGAACACAAGTTTAATCGCCAAATTTGACGATATATTACCAAATTTGATGACTTTGCGAGATTATAAGTGCGATGCCCAGCCCATAGTTTGATGGACTTTCCCACCTTCCTTCAAAATTCTAGTTCACTTTATGCTCAACAGAAAACAGCAAGAAAAAACCGTTGTTTCTCTGTTTTCAGAACACAAATTTATCGCCAAATTTGACAATATATTAACAAATTTGAGATTATAAGTGCGATGCCCAGCCCATAGTTTGATGGACTTTCCCACCTTCCTTCAAAATTCGAGTTCACTTTATGCTCAACAGAAAACAGCAAGAAAAACCCGTTGTTTCTCAGTTTTCGGAACACAAATTTATCGCCAAATTTGACAATATATTAACAAATTTGAGATTATAAGTGCGATGTCCAGCCGATGGACTTTTCCACCTTCCTTCAAAATTCTAGTTCCCTTTATACTCAACAGAAAACAAAAAGAAAAACCCGTTGTTTTTCTGTTTTCGGAACACAAGTTTAGTCGCCAAATTTGATGACTTTGCGAGATTATAAGTGCGATGTCCCGCCCATGGTTTGATGGACTTTCCTTCAAAATTCTAAGCATTGTTTTCCTCTTTCTCAGTTCAGGTCACATGATGCTAAGCGACATGACAAAACTTTTTTCCGTTAAATATTTTTCCTGTAAAAGGTACGAAGTCATCATTATATATCAGTCATCAATTTTTGTATAGTTTTATTAATTATTTTAAAAGAGTTCTATCGAAACAGATGTATTTTATCATGGACCCAAACTGCTTTAAAATGTACGTTATAATTATGAGTTTTAAAAGAATTTCGATGTGTGAATACCCCTGCTGACGGTGTACACTCCTTTTCCAGCTGTCTGACCGCTTCCTGAACCGAACATACCTCCTGGACCGCGTCCTGAAGTTCATGTTCTACACCCACTCCGACCACAACGAGATCGGCGTACACAACCCCGTAGATGAAGTGCACATCGAGGCTAACTTCTCTTCGAAGCTGCCCGTCGCCGACGTCCGCGTACAGAAACCCGTCTCCAACAGCAACTACTACAACGTCTACCTGCCACACTACGTCGGATTCAGCTCATACCCCATGTTTGAAGACGCACACGTCAAGAACTCGCTCAGCGACCGTGAGTACCTCTTAACTGACTCGAGAAAGCTAACTAGGGTTTAGTAGAAACCGGCAGAGCATGCACCAAATCAGCTGATCGGAAATCCCACCTGTTGACCAGTTTACAATAGCGTGGCGTCGCAGAGTCTGGAATATTGACAGTTGGATTGAAAAGACGTTAAGCCCCCGATCGGTCAGGTTCATGAATCCTCGGAAATTCCGGAATCGGGACAGCTAGCGAATGAGAATTCAACTAAAAAAAAGTAGCTGTAACCTTAGCTGGAGTTCTCAATTAACTGTAATCCTAACGGACCAAAAAACGGTTGGCGGGACCGTAACTGACCTCCAGGTATTAAAAGCCTAGAATTTTGCGACTCGGAGCTTTTCGACATTTTTTTACGTAGGTGCTTCGACCTCGTGGAGATTAGTAAAGTCCTCTCATTTAAGGAGCGGCAGGGTCTCGGACACCGAACGGGGGATAGATTGGGTTGCCTTGCACCCTGGAAGAGCCTCCCCATTTGTGAGATTATTTAATCTTTTATTTTCCTGACTCTGATCGTCGTGGCAATTTAGTGCCAGCCAAAAAACCTCTCCATTTCTACTTGTTTTGTTGATAATTAGATTCCCGGTGTACATATAACAGTTTTTACTCCAGAAAGAATAAAAGTAATTTTCAATTTTATCGTGACTGTGATAGTTCTTCACGCTACCTCTTCACTCGAGAACAATGAAGTCGTCACACCGTGGTCAGCACAGTAGTTATTACCACCGAACTACTTCCAAACCAGGATTATATTCAGATAGCAATCGTAACCTCCGAAATTTAAAACTGACACAAAACCCTTGTACTGGAAACCTTTGTACTTTGGCAATACACGAGGGCTAACCCTGTATATACAAAGAGCATTGTGAAAAACCATTACATCCTCTCTGTTGATACGCAATTAAATGGTCTGGTGATAAACCGCCTTCCTTGGCAACCTCCCAACACCTCCGTCAACTTGGTTAGTCTTAAGGTTTGTTCATTAGAGGGCACTCTCGCTTTTGTTCTTCTACTAGTTATGTCATTGACAAGCACCTATGCCCTGGGGACTACTTAAGAATTGGGTTCCCCTTGGCAATTTTGGCGATATTTACTAAAACACAAAGGTAATCAATCCAAACATTATATTTATTGCTTTTCCTGGCGACTTTAATGAATGCACAGTGCGCCATCGTAATAGAATTATATACTCTTACTTAATTAAAGAAAAACCGGACATTTATATTTATGGGCAATTAATCTCTTAACAGTTTACGTACGCAACAGCTCCAAATTATTAAAAATTAGCCATAGTGAACCATTAATTGTTTGTTATGTCTAATTGTTTTAAGCTTTGCTAACTTTTAATATATATGAAAAGAGTTACACAAGGAGAGTTGGATACAGATATCATATAAATTATAATATAGATACAGGTTCTTTGTACACGGTGAGATCAAGAGAATGTTAGGCGACAATGCTTAAACCATTATCGCCAAGTTGGCAGGGGAACCCAGTTCTTTAGTCGAGCCTTAGTCGTTCTGCCAGTAAATTGGTTAACATAAAATATAGTCCATTACTCTCATTTATTGACAAGTTTTGTTTTGTTGTCCTGAGGTACCTGAATAAACACTCTCACTTAGAAGTCCGCAAGTGGTAGAGATTATACACTCTGGAAATATCCTTCCAGAAGATGTTTCTGTTATAGGACATTCTCTCAAGGTCATCATGAATGCCTTTACAGCCCTCCAAGTTCGTGGGAAGTAGTCAATACAGTTAAGCCAGAAACGGTGTAACAATTGCACAACCATGATGATAATCCACGTTTAATAAACTCCACAACTTGGATTTATCCTCAAAAATCTGTTGATTCAACCTATTGACAACAGTTGGGCTACCCATGGACCAATGTTCAACAAATGGATTGATGAACTTTCCCACCTTCCTTCTGGACGTACATAAGTTGAAATTCCATTATTTGATGTATGTATGTATACGTAATTAGCTTTAAGCAGCAGGTTGAAATTTAATCAATCCTTGTGAACTGAAAAATAGGTGTTAGTACTTTTGCTAAATTCCAAGAATCAATAAATCCAGAGGATGTCCCGATACGGTAGAAAGCTCTTCCTTCCAATTACCACTAATGAGTTAGAAGTTTGAATTCTATTTTCTTTACTTAACCCCTTCCCTCTTTGGCCCGTACGCCGTACGGACACAGCTTTCGGGCCTTTACTGATTTGCCCGTACGGCGTACGGGCAATCTGATTTCTATTTCGCTTGCACTGTTTCGGTCGTATTTTTTCCAATTTTTAGTAACAAATTATTCGTATAGATGTCCAGTAAATGATAGTTTGCAGTTTATTGTATTTTCTACTCTGATTGGTTCAAAAGCGCGGGTTTTTTTCGCACGTTTTGTATCAGAAGACGAATTGTTATCTTTCAGTGTATAGCTTTCTGGTTATATTTTACTAACCGCCTGATCATTTTATGGATGTAAGAGTTGAATAATATATTTTTACTTTTAAATAATGGATAATTCAGAGCGTATGGAGCTCATTTCTTGCGACTCGGAATCAGAAACTGAATTATCTGTAAATGATAGTAGCGAAAGTTTACTAGATGACCTGGATAGTAGTGACTCTGATAGTAGTACAGATGGAATCAATCAAGCAAGACAATTTTTTTAAATTAATTGTGATAATCCTTCGGATCCGCCTCCTAGATTCGCTTTCGCCGGAATTCCGAAAATGAACTTGGATATCGATGAGACTAAAGGTAAACTTCAGTTCTATGATGCTTTCACAGAAAGAAAAAAAGTTGTAATAAATGCTTAAAAATATTAGAAATGTTAATTTTAATAACATATCTTTACTTAAAAATGTAAAATGAACCAAAAAAAAATGCAATAAAAAAAATGACATTTTATTTGACCGAATTCTGGAAAAAAATGAAACTGTCAAAGGGTTAACCTAAATGTATGTTCCAGTTCATCCCA
>CM063497.1:2726293-2741065 GCA_032207245.1 Pardosa pseudoannulata
AGTATAAATTTTATATATTTTAATTATATTTATATAAATATATTTAAATATAAATATACAATATATATTATAAAATTATATATATAATATATATATATATAAAATATATATAATATATATTTATATATATATATAATATATTTATTTATAATATATATATATAACTATATATAAATATATATATACTATATATATTTAATTTTTTATATATATATATATATATATAAATATATATTAATAATAATTTATATATAATATATATATATAAATAATATATATATATATATAAAATATTAATATAATAAATGTATATATATTTATAATATATATATATATATATATTTATATATAAATATATATATATTTATATATATATATATATATATATTTATATATAATATATATAAATATAATTCAAGAAATAATAGCAATGACTATTTAAATGATTTTATAGTTGTACTTATGTAATTAATGACCCTGTTAGTCTTATCAAACACATAACTGGTTGCTTCAATTTTAATGGCTAATATAATAATTATATATACATTATTTTTTATCATTATCTATTATGTAAATTCCTTTATGTTAAACTTTTCCCCCTATTTTTATAATATTTAAATAAATATTTTTAAATTTAAAATAACAGTTTATTATTTTTTGTAATGCATACATCATTTAAAGGTGTCATCAAATGACACTGTTGCATTTTGTGTCCAATTCCTACATACACACACATATTATATATATATATATATATATATATACATATATATAATATATATATATATATATTAATATATATAAATATTATATGTAATATTTAAAATAGAGTAATTTAAGAATTTATAATTTTTAATATTATAATTATTATAATATAAAATATATATAACCAGAGATAAATATATATATATACAGATTTAATAATAATATATTTTTTATTATATAAAGATAAATATTAAATACATTATTATATAAAGAGAAGAGAATATTAGATATATTTATATATTTCATATATACCATACATAATATATATATATAGATATATATTTTATATAAATAAATATATATAATATATATATATATATATATATATATAATAATTTATAGAACAGAGAGAGAGAGAGAGAGAGATGTTATCCAAGAAAAATAATGATTTATGGGTTTTGTGACACTACAGATTATTGCCTAATATTTTTTTAATAATAAAAATATGTGAAATGTAAAAAAATTTTTATCTGCAATTGATTGTTAAACATGAAAATGAATGCTAAGGGCATTATAGTAGCTCGTGACGTTGCGACAAATTGCCTTATAGCCCCGTAAATATCCAGAATTTAAGTGGCACAAGAAGTATTTATTTGCAATTTTTTTCTTTGAGGCTATCTCATGAGTTAAGTACATACGACTCTATCAAGAACTCTGGATGAGTTAAAACAGAAATCAGGGTGAAATTCACAGTATTCCGACTGAGATATTGCAGCGATCATTGAGGAATCTCAACAGCAGATTTTCAATTATGCATTCATAACAGAAGGGGCGGCATCTAAAGAACATAATTTTTGAAATTCATAAATTTGAATGGAATATTCAGTAGTTTATTGGGGGTATATACACACTGGTTTTTAGTTATATAAAGAATTTATTTATATACCTAGTGTTTCATTTTTTTTTTAGCTCTCAGTGTTTCAAGTTTTTATGATATATTATATGTCATGAAAAAAAAATGTAGTAAATTGCATCTCGAACTAGTTCCATCAGTTACTTGGTTAATGCTTGGGGATTTTAAAAAGTTCCATCTTTTTTTGTGTGTTATCCTGTACATTAGATTTTTCAGAATTTCTTTATTTTCATTTAAGTAGTTTTGCTGAAATTGACTTTTTCTGAAAATAAAAATTTTTTATAAAGTGAAAAGTGAGAGCTTGTTTTAAAAGAATTAAAATTTTTCTGACACTACGCAGATTGAAGCAAAGTAAGTTTCATTAAAAAAATTTTGCTTTTTTAGTAATTAATAAATTATTAGGTATGACTCTCCACCTATTTCAATTTTTAAAATGTACCGGGTGGCCATAAAACTGACAGTGCTCACAATGTTCTGTAGCGCGATCTAATTCCGAGAATGACTCCCCATTTTGTAGAAAGATTAAACAAGACGGGGGACGAAAGATATTGTGAAAAAACAAATTCGTTCCAAAAGTCACCACTAGGGAATATTTGTCCTGTGTAATAGAAAATAGAGTGTTAACAAATACAAATCAATACGGAAATTGAACTTTAATTTTGCATTCAAATGAGGTTCAATGTGGCTGCCGTTGTTGTGGACCACATATTGCATTCTGTGCACAGTATGCACAACAGCAGAAAGTAACATGTCTGCAGGAATCTCCCGTACAGTCCGTGATATGTAATCCTTCAACGTAGCCAGGTCCTGGACCACTCCTTGATAGACCTTGGACTTAAGGTAACCCCCATAGCCAGATGTCGCATGGGGTAAGATCAGGCGACCGAGGTGGCCATGCAGTTAGAATGTAGCAGCTAATGACTCTTTCTGTAGTGAATTTCTGTCGTAGCAGCTGTTGAACCCGTACAGCAACGTGTGGGGGGGGGGGGGCTCCATCTTGCAGGAAAAGGATTTTACCCAGGCATTGTCCTTGAAGTGCCGGAATGACAAAGCTGTTCAACATGTGGCGATATTTCTCTTGGGTAACAGAACAGGTTTCCGGTCCAGCTGGGTTAATGTTCTCATAGAAGAATGGACCTACGATAAATTCACCGACCGAAAAATTCACCCAACCTTGTAGGCGGCGGGAGAAGGAATCAGAGTTTCCATTTCGGGCCACTGCTACCCTGCTGCTGGCATGAATCTAGACCTGTCCAGCTGGCATATGATTAATACGTCTTAGATCTGTTACGTACGCGCAATTAGCACGGCTATTTACTTTTACTTTAAAGGGGAAAACATTGGGAAACTTACTTTCTGGATTCGCCTCGTACATGCAGTTTGAAAAAGGAGTTCTTCAACTATGTCGCAGTCATATACCATATGGTAGATGATTTCTTTAGTTTGTACGTAAGTGGTGATTTATTAAAGCGTTGTTTCAAATTATGGAAAAATTCCGCTTTCTGTTCCCAACATATTGATTTAGAAATTGGACGATTGTCCCCTGAGAATGTAAGGTAAAACTCAGACTCTTCATACGTTTTCTGTTGTTTTCTGTATTGACTGTTATTTTACCCAGTGTTTCATAAATTATTCCATTGAAAAGATCGCTTTTATAAAGATAACTTCAATATCAACGATTGACTTTGTGGTTGCAAATTTGCGAGATGCTGAATAGCTTCACTGAACCTCTCGTCAGCTTTTAATAAAAGCTGGATGGTTTAATTCAGAAAGCTTGGGTGGCATTCTGACTGTTATTCAAGAATCTCTGGATCGATTGATTTGAATCAAAATTCAAAACTCATTCACCGCAACTCAATGTGTTCTTGTTTATTTTAATTTGTCATTCTCTAGTTCTGTTTGTTTTTAAGTCTCTGTATTGTTTCAGAAATTTTTTATTGTATTATCAAGTAGTGAGTAAAATATTCTGCGATATGTTTTTTTTTCTCCAATTTAGGAATTATTTGTCATTCCGTAGTTTTAATGAATTTAGAATAGTATTTGTCATTCTCTAGATTTGTATGTATCTACTGTTATTTCAGAAATTATTCCTAGGTGTTTCCCCTCCTTTCTTAATTAGTGAGTGCTTGTTTCTAATTTTTTTCTTTTTCACGATTTTAGATAAATTTTGCCGTTTGTTTTTCGCTTGTAATTACTTACCGAAATGTTTCTAAATGATTTTAACTGTTGTGCGGCGCTGAGCTCCTTTTTTTTTTTTTGTTCATTTCTGTTTAATATTCCTGGGTATATTTTTCCAAGAATCTCTGGATCGATTGATTTGAATCAAAATTCAAAACTCATTCACCGCAACTCAATGTGTTCTTGTTTATTTTAATTTGTCATTCTTTATTTGTGTTAGTTTTTAAGTCTCTGTATTGTTTCAGAAATTTTTTACTCTATTTTCAAGTAGTGAGTTAAACCTTCTGCGCTGTGTTTTTTTCTCGAATTTAGGAATTATTTATTATTCCGTAGTTTTAATGAATTTATAATAATATTTGTCATTCTGTAGATTTGTATGTATCTACTGTTATTTCCGAAATTATTCCTAGGTGTTTCCCCTCCTTTCTTAATTAGTGAGTGCTTGTTTCTAATTTTTTTCTTTTTCACGATTTTAGATAAATTTTGCAGTTTGTTTTTCGCATGCAATTATTTACCGAAATGTTTCTAAAATGATTTTAACTGTTGTGCGCTGAGCCCCCCCTTTTTTTGTTCATTTCTGTTTAATATTCCAGGGGATATTTTTCCTATTGAAAACCATTTTTAATTTAAGAAAAGCAGCTTCATTTTCAACCACATTAAGTAGCTCAGCGTTTTTATGAGGACAATATAGATGTTGATTCATTTCCCCCGTTATATACTTATATTTTAAAATTGTGATAATATTTTCAAAAATTTGATTTTTATTTAATATTGGGAGTTTCAAGTTATATTCTTGTTTTATTTACCTGCAGTTTCTTAAACTTTATTTTTCTTAATTTTTATTTACTTTGTTTTGCTTAGGAACTGAAATTTGTCTTCACTCAGTTATTTTAATTTGAATTTTTTTTAAAGTTTCTTTAGTTTATATTTCCTTGCCAAAACGATTTGAAATTTTTACGCAACATATGTTACAGCATAATTATCTACAAATAAAATCATGGTTTTTTAATCATGTTCTATTGTTATTTATGTTTATATAGCTGTATAGAAGCTAAGTTATAGTATAATTTGTTATAATATCTTCCAGAAAGTGTCTACGAATCAGTCCTGTTAACAACCTGAGGAAACATAGCACTGTGATTAGCTGAAGCTTTTTTCCTGAATACTAAATGAGTTTATGAAGTCATTGTCAGTGAGAGAACAAAGGCAATCATCTAAATCTGCATACAGAAAGTACAGTATGTTGCCTTAAAATTTAAAACTACTCAATAGTTCTACACTTTTGCAACTAATATTAATGTGAATACCAAAGAACAGATGTGAAAAAAAAATTCTTTAGAACTGATTCAGCAAAGAAAACAAATACTTTTGAAACAGATGCCTTATAAACGCCGGTCCTGTCCACCATGTTTTTTTTGGTAACCAACAGAAAAATGCTTGTTTTGAAAAATCCCTAAGTAGAAAAACAGCGACGGTACGCGTTTTCTGAAAGATCACCCAAAAAAACATGCGGCAGTCACAGGGCGTATTTGAAACACAACATTAACAAAACTAAACTTAAAAAAATAAAAAAAGATTAACAATTTAAAGCATTATTAAAATAAAATTAACATAATAATCATTTTTTACGTTATTTAAAAAAAAATCACAGATTAGTAATATTTATGATATATATCAACAGAATAAGCACAATATATAGCATTTTAATAAGCACTAATATTATGAAGAATCGAACATGTGAGCCCCCCCCCCTCAAAATAAAAGAAATGCAAAATAAATTTAATAAGAGATAAAAATTGGAAACGGTAGTGCCACAAACATTCTTCAACACTCCTACCTCCCTTTAAAAAAAACTTCAAAATAATTATTTTTTTTATTTATTTAAAAACACAAAACAAAAACTTAGATTTGGAATACCGTTGTTCCCACAAATTTGGAGTTTAAAATGAAATGCAAAACCCACCTCACACCTAAAAATATCCTGATATTTTTTAACAATTTCAAAAATTGTAAGAACCGAAATAACTTCACCCGTCATAACTAAATTAACTAAATCCCAGAAAATGATAAAAACAAAATGTTCCAAACCAAAGCATCTTGTTTGATTTAGAATATTCTGATACTTTTTAACAATTTCAAAAATAGTAAGAACCGAAATAACTACATCCACTATAACTAAATTACTAAATCCCAGAAAATGATAAGAACAAAAAAAAAAAAATATAACCTGACCTAAGCGACTATAAACCAAAAGAACAGCTAAGATGCAAATTTCTAGAATAGTGCTGGGTACTGCGTCAGAAATCAAGTGCATCAGTGGGGTGCAAGAACACATTAGGACTGCCATACCCCACCACCATAGTCAGGGCAAACACACCAACCCACTCATCGCTCCATAAAATTGCCAAAAAATAGCCAAATTTGGTGACAAAAAACACAGTATCTATAATACATCTGTACTATACTTTTTGCATGAGATCAATTTTTTTTTGTCTAATGATTTTTCAGAATCTTGCTATTACATAAATATGAAAAACATGTTTGTTTTTAGAGTAATGCAGTGATTTTTGCGTTTAAAGACTAAAGAAGGAAAGCAAAAGAAACAAAATAATTAAATACAGATTCTTGGATTAAATTTAGCAGTGGATTGAAAAGAAAGTGATGAAAAATTTAAGAAAGTATGTGATGTATTTACATACTTTTTAAACTTTGATTTTTAATAAGACAGGATTAAAAAATTCAATATAATCTTGTAATCCTTCTATTGTTGCCCTTCAAATCATTAAAAAGGTGTAATATCAAATTTTTTTTTCATTAGATTTTTTAAATAATTGTGAGCATCTAAATAAAAGTAAATTCACCTTGCGAATCGTGTGTCACATAGGTTCCAATATACTCGGAAGTTTTCAGATTTTTCTGTGTGTTTCCAATCTTTTGATTAGAAAACTAGTTTTCCTGATTTCCAGTGATATAGTCTAAAATCCCTAAAAGTTCTCTACAAATCCCATTCTCCCTTTGTTCTTCCCTCTATCCATAATTCTATATTCAGGAAGAAGTAAAACAAGAGTGATGAGTGAGTATTTAGCCAAATTAAAAAAAAAAAAAAAAATCAACTGATTTGGAGCAATCTGTCTAATAAAACATTAGAACAGTTATTAATTGTGAAATGCAGTAAAAGTTTAAAATGAGTTTGACAGTTTTTGAAAATAGCAAAATCTTATACACAGCATTTGTAAATGCTAAAGACTAATACGTTTGTTTTATATATTGGATAAACAATATTACCATTTTCCAATTTTTAATTATGTTTTATATATATATATATATATATTTATATATATATATATGTACACTAAAAATGTTATTTCAATAAACTACAGATTTTTAAAAAAATTTTTAAAGCATTTGTGAATACTAAATTAATGTTTCATAAATTAAATAAACCTTGCTATGTTATACTGAAATATACTAAAAAGGGACTACTTAAGAATTGGGTTCCCCTTGGCAAATTTGGCGAAAATATTGGCGATGTTTACTGAAACACAAAGGTAATCTATCCAAACATTGTATTTGTTGCTTTTCTGGCGACTTTAATGAATGCACAGTGCACCATCGTAATAGAATTATATACTCCTACTTAAAGAAAATGATTTGAAACCGGATATTTATATTTATGGGCAATGAATCCATTAACAGTTTACAAAGGCAACAGCTCCATATTATTAAAAATCAGTCATAGTGAACTATTAATGGTTTGTTATATCTAAATTTTTAAGCATTTCACACTTTTAATATATAAGAAAAGAGTGACACAAGGAGAGTTGGATACGAATATATAAATTATAATATAGATACAGATTGTTTGGACACGGTGAGATCAGGAGAAAATGTTAGGCGACCATGCTTAAACCATTATCGCCAAGTTGGCAGGGGAACCTAGTTCTTTAGTCAAGCCTACTAAAAAATGTCATTACTGCAATAAACTACAGATTTTTCTCTTTTAGAAGTTGGCACCTATGGTGTCAGAAGCATGTTCTTCACATGCCAATGCCTACACTCATTGGTGTCAGTAATTAGTATAGCATTCTGTAATTTTTGTCAATGACTACTTACAATACATTGTATATCGCACGCATATATGTATGCATATAACATACATGGGGATTTTTTTGGATTTTTTTTGTTTCTTTCTAGATATTTTGAAGTAGTAACAGTGTTTGGTAATAATTATGTTTGAAATTTTGTTATTAGGCTCAGTCATAAGAGATTAAGAATCCTTGTTCTTGACATATGCATTGGCAGGTCTTATAAATAGCTGGTATGAATATTGTTGCCTTGTCTACAATTTAAGTCGTCCTTCATCTGATGCTGTCAACGGAAGTGAGTAACATTTTTATATTGAATGAAAAAGCTATTGAATATTGAGTTATATTTTTTAAACTTATATTTATGTTAGCATTCATTTTTATATGTATTTAATCATTATATACTAGCTGTACCTACACACATTTGGTCATGAGCAGCTATGATATGAAAATGTTATTAAAATAAATTCTTTTTATGAATTGTACATGGTTGCCGCGTACTTGGAAAGTCATGGAAAATTATGGATTTAGACAATGGATTAATTTTGTCATGGAAAGTCTTGATTTTACAAGTAAAATGAGTAAAAGTCATAGATCCGCTAAACTACCGATTAGAAAAATGCATTGAATTGTTTTATTCTATTTTTACTTGTCATTTGGCTGAAGTTACTGAGTTTGGTATTTATGTATTATCCTATTGACCCTATTGCCAAGTAAAATTTGTTCACCAAGGAAACTCAAAGCAAGAAAGCTTAATGGGTGGGTAAATGTATATTATTCTGGTTTTTTCTTAAATTGTAGATTAAAATTTTATTAATATAATAATAATTATTTTTTAATAAAAATTAGTTAAGATTTTTGCACAAAATATAAGTTTATCTCTAGGGATATTGTATATAAACATTATAGGGTTATATTTGGCTATTATTCATGGTCACCTGGATAATACCAAAGTACCCTGAATTCAAATTGGAAACATTTTGATTGAAAAATTTCTGTATGATTAATAACTTAGGAATGTAGATACAACAATTTATTTTTATGTATGGGAGTTTATTAACACTTATAAAGTAAGTGTATAGTTTTTTTATGCTAAAATGCCTGTAATTTCTCTAAAAGCATATATTTTATTTGTATGTACATCAGAAGTTTTATTCATATATACTTTAATGAAAGCTTTTTAAAACTATAGAAAATGATCTGCTAAATCAGGGAAAGTCATGAAAAGTCATGGATTTGAAACATTTTATTTTGGCAGATACCCTGTATAGTCCTTAGGCACGAATTTTTATTTAAAAAATTTCATAAATCATCAGATAGTCCACACAACTAGGTAATCTGCAGACTATACGAGCATAAATATGTATTTTAGTATGAAAATATTTCTTTGTTCTTCCTATAATTCAGCCTATATTTCTCTGTGTGAGAACCAGGCTATGTAAATCGTCCTGTAATGCAGGCCATCGTATTTTTCTATGATGATTAGATCGCTTTCTTCTCCTATTTTTAATGTTTCCTTTTGCTTGCACCCATTTCTTGCTACATTCTCGTCGACCTACTGAATTACTTTTAGCTTGAAATCAGCAGTCAAACTACGATTATGTTTTAAAGACATAATGAATGACCAATATGACCGCAAATCAAAACTTTGAAAATAAAACACTCTGTTACGAGTGATCCTTGTGGTGAAATGACCTTCGACCTTGAACCCATTCACTCGGTGTTGTCAACCAAAACTATAAATAGTGACTATTGCTATTTTCTTGTACTCCAGTACACAATTTAAGATTGCGCTACTGGCTACTACAGATTCGTTCTGCTTTATGGGTTGTATTTTTTTTTTCATGGTTTATTACCCATACGATACGATGTTTTTGTTAGAAAATTAGTTACTTTATTTTTATAATAAGTAATTTAGATATTTTATTTTATTACCCATCTCATAACCACTGATGATATTAGCATATAGATTATGCATGCATTTTCTTTGGAGCCGTGACGTATTTCATATGTCTGAAGATCGTTTCTTTCCCTACCGATAACTACTCGGGGGGAAAAGGCTATGTATCAGTCAGTGGTGGTAGGTGTACGGCAGTTAGCCGATGTTTATTTTCCTTTACTTTTACGTTTAATAAATGTAGTTTTAACCCTTTCGTGCCTACTGTCACAAATACGTGCCAGCAAGAAACGCACTCACTTCCCGGCTGACACACTGACTTGACAGAGTGTTTTCTCGTTCGCCCCCAACTGTCACATATGTGTGCCAGTGTTGTGGAACATTTTAAAAACTATAACTTTTGACACAAGATGGCATTGTATGTCCATATGGTTTTAGATACATGTAGATTTGACCTTGTACTCAATAGGAGAGTAGTATGATACACATACACGGGGTGTTTGGTTATATAAACATCAGGGGAAAGGAATGTTTCCGAATGACATGTTTTATGACGGCTCTTTAAATTCGCACGTGGTGTTTGTTTATGTAAGCAAGGGAGTTTTATTTTTGCTAAAGCATTGTGTATTTCGGTTTGCAGTCCAGTTTTTAGTAGAGAATTAAATCTGACAGACTTGATCTTTTTTTTTTTCTCTTTTTATTGTTAGACATTCGAAGTTTCGAAAGTGTTTAACAGAGCTTGAAATAGCTGAAATGACTCAAAATATTTCAGATTTTGATTTTGAAACAGATTAGGATAGTAGTAATAGTGACACTATAATATATTCGGATTGTTCTTTCTGTTCATATTGGATCTAGTGATTCTAATGATCAGCAGGACATTTCTGACAAAGAGGATAATGATGCTTCGTTTTTTTCACATTCCCGAAAAAATCCTCGAAAACGGCAAATGAGTTACTAAGAATTCAAGGACTGTAACGTAGGATTGTGTGTAGATCCCTGTTTTTAAAGTTTTTCATACAAAAGAATAATTTTGAATAACATAGTATTCAGTTTTGTAATGTTAAAAGTCATTAAATAGTAAGTAAAGAAGGAAAGAAAGGTGTAAAATATATATGTAAATAAGAAATAGCCTAAGTAAATAAAGTATCTATAAACATATAATATAAATCCTATTCCATTTAAAGACTTTACGCAGCATTATTAAATAACCCATTGTTACTTCGTTAATTTCAGTAATTTAGGCTTAATAGCATAAAACCCTCCGGCCCACGATACTCACTCGCGAGAGTGACTGCCGGCCTCAGAGAAAAGCACAGGTTTGCGCTTCCTGTCCCAAAAGGGTTAAATGATGCTAATGTTTGTCTTAATATTGTTCAGGATTAATAGGGCAAAATGCTTCTACTTCAACTATTATTCTATTATAGCTTTCAATAAGCTAACAGTTTTCTTGGTGCCCAGTAAGTTGTGCTTTTGTTTACATTTGCGCAATGTGCTTTTTCTTCCTTCTTCGTATTTTGATGATTTCAGCAATGAACAACCAACAGATAGTCCACGACTGAAGGAATTTGATTTTTAAACACAGATAGTCCGTAGATTATACATGCGAAATTACAGTAGTATTGAGCACCGTTGCTACTTGGGAGGGGGATCATTTGGGAACACTATGTACTGTTCCCACATAAAAGTGATCGAATAAGTAAAAAGCTTCTAGAGTTCTGCTGCTAACATGGATGTTCAGAATCAGTTTTAAGCTCTAGTAAATGGCTAATATCAAAATTACGGCAGAACCTCGGTATAACAACCGTCTGTGGGAGCAACATCATATGGTTGTTGTAATGAAAGGTTATTGTAACGAATTAAAAAAATAATAATAAAAATCAGTAAAGAAATGATGGAAAAGTACATACCTAGAAAATACTTCTATTTATTCATATTTCCATTACTGAATTTTTGAAAAAAAGTCTGACACCCGTCTCGAGTTCATTTGGGAATTTTTCATGATCACTGGTTCCATATCCGTTAGATTTTGAAGAATATCTTCAGAATTAAATTGTTCTTCAAAATATTGATGCAAGGCACTAATTGCATTGAAGGCTTTTTTTTTTCATTCATTTTTTTTTTTTTTCAAAAGCTTGGACGATTTCTTCTTCGTTGTCGGAATCGCAGATTTCTTCATTTCTGGTAATACAAGCAATAAAATCGTCCTCATTCAAATTTTCTTCGCATCACTGTAAAGTTTCATCTACCACAACAAACTCATTAAAAGATAATTGAAGATCTGGAAATTTGACACAAAGGAGCTGGGTCATTTCATTAGTGTCTGGAGTGTCATATACCTAGGACATCAATGTCGTACATGACAAAAGGGTCCTTTAAGCAAACACAAAGAGAGGAGTACAGGTTTCTTGAAGTTGCACCACAGTACAATAATTTTGAAATAGCCCACTTGCTCATGAGTTCTGCAGTCTAAAATTGGCAGTCACTCCAACGAAAAATAATATGCTTGGGGTCATTGTAATGATTCAAAATCATCATTATTCCTATGGTTAAATAATTGGGACTTTTTAAGATGGTCATTTTAATGAAGGGGTCATTGTATTGTGGTGTCGTTAAAAAGAGGTTCTACTGTATAATATTGGTCTACTTCAAATGGAGCCCACCCCCCAAATGATATATCTGTTTATTATTTTTTAAATTTAGCAATGTTCATATATTTTCCTCTGGTAAATTACAACATGATCATTTTGCCATGTGGACTATTTCATTTAACTACTACGTCTAAAATAGATAAAGCGTTACTTCTTGAAGTAAGGCTTTATCTGTTTCAGACCTGCTATTTTATCATTTTCTGGGGCAAATGTACGAACACTTTAAACTTTCTATTTCTGCATGTTTTTGATTACAATACAAAAATTTTATTTCTGCCAAATTTGGCCTAATAGTGCCAATATGATCAGACTGTAATTAGAATTTTGCAGTCTGCAACAAGGAGAAATACCTCATTATTAATTTTAACCGTTCCTCATAGTAATGCAGAGTATGAACAGATTATTAGCTATATCTCAAAAATAGCGACACATTTTTTTATACAATGGAAAATTTAATTTAGGCAACAGTGACCATGTTTAGAATAAACATTTAATTTTTTAAAGAAAGCAAGATCTGCTACTGTAAATGCAGTACAAAAGAAACAATTATAAATATTTTAAATATGTAGCATTAACATTGAATATTCTTTTTGTTATGTTATTTTCATTGTTTAATAACTTCTTATTTTTTTTTTGTTGTTTTAATATCCTGATTGCTTCAATATGATAAAAATTTAACCATATATAGATGTTGAATATTGTACAATTTGGCTTTTTTTTTTTGTACTTTTTTTATTAATATTGTATTCAAGGTCAGTACAAAGATTGGTAAACATGTTATGGCAAGATTTTTGACTTTTTGGAGTAGACAGGTCAGAAGGTTTGGTTAGAAGCTTTACGTATAAAATTTGTATTATGTGGCATTTTCCCTCTGAACAAAAAATTTACATCAGTTTAGTTCTACTATGCTTGTCTCTAAAAAATTGCAATAATTAGTTGTAGTACTTCTCACAGAAAGGACAGAATCAATTTACTTCCATTTACATTGAGCTAATGTAACATTGTATGTTGTACTGAATGTCAACGATGACTGAATGGTAGAGTGCTGCTCTTCAGTACCTTAGTTTGTGGGTTTGAATCCTGCTGATGGCATGGATGTTCATAACTGTTTGGAATTGGCTTTAAGCAGTAGGCCAGTCTCGTTATCCCTCATGTACCAAAATGGTAGACCATAACGCTCTAAACCAAACCATTAAACTTTCTTTTTCTCTGTGGCTTTTTCTTCTTCTCTGCCTTGTTGCCACAAATCAATTTAGTAAGTTCTGGGTGGGCTTGGAGACCATGGAGCACTGAAAGCTTCATTTTTTGACTGTTGCACTGATTTCACATTTATATAGGTCAAGTTTAATATTCAAACAAAATATATTAAAGTATATTTAGCACAGTTTGTATAGTATTATTTTGTTATATATCTAATAATTAAAGTTTTAGTAATCAATATATCTAACATCGTGTGAAATTGATTAGCTAATTATTCTTTTAAATTTAAGTAATGTTAAGTTTATAAGTTAAATTTTATATTATAAAATAAACATATATAAAGATTTCATTTTTAACCTATTTACATGGTTTCCGCACACCTGGAAAGTCATGGAAAATCATGGATTTAGACAATGGATTAATTTTGTCATGGGAAGTCTTGATTTTTCAAGCAAAATGAGTAAAAGTCATGGAACCCTTAAACTACTGATTAAAACAAATGCATTGAATTGTTTAATTCTATTTTTACTTGTCATTTGACTGAAGTTACTGAGTTTGGTATTTATGTATTATCCTATTGACCCTATTGCCAAGTAAAATTTGTTCGCCAAGGAAACTCAAAGCAAGAAAGCTTAATGGGTGGGTAAATGTATATTATTCTGGTTTTTTCTTAAATTGTAGATTAAAATTTTATTAATATAATAATAATTATTTTTTAATAAAAATTAGTTAAGATTTTTGCACAAAATATAAGTTTATCTCTAGGGATATTGTATATAAACATTATAGGGTTATATTTGGCTATTATTCATGGTCACCCGGATAATACCAAAGTACCCTGAATTCAAATTGGAAACATTTTGATTGAAAAATTGCTATATGATTAAACTTAGGTATGTAGATATAACAATTTATTTTTATGTATGTGAGTTTATTAACACTTATAAAGTAAGTTTATAGTTTTTTTTAATGATAAAATTCCTGTAATTTCTCTAAAAGCATATATTTTATTTGTATGTACATCAGAAGTTTTATTCATATATACTTTAACGAAAGCTTTTTAAAGTCATGGAAAATGATCCACTAAATCAGGGAAAGTCATGAAAAGTCATGGATTTGAAAAACTTTATTTTGGCAGATACC
>CM063497.1:2741165-2748665 GCA_032207245.1 Pardosa pseudoannulata
CGATGAGTGAGGTGTGTTACTGTCCTCCCTTTCCAGTTTACATCTGTTATTAAATTTATTTTACAATTCCTTTATTATAAGGGGAGTTGAGAGGGGGAACACCCCTCACATGTTAGATTTTTTATAATATTAGTGCTTGTTTAAATTATATGTATTGTATTTATGCTGTAACGATATATGTATATATATATATGTATATATATATGTATATATATATATATATATATATATATATATATATATATATATATCATAAATAGGTTGGCGAGTTAAGTTCGCCAACAGGAAGGAAACAATAGAGTTTAACGCCGAAAGTTCACTAAAAAGATGAAGAAATTGCGGATTTGGTGGTTTTTTAAATAGAGCAGTTAGTAATTTTAGTTTAGGATTAAAGTATTAGGTTTTTACATTACATATATGTATGTGTATATACGTATGTATATATATGTATATATATGTATATGTGTGCGTATATATGTATGTATATATATATATATATATATATATATATATATATATATATATATATTAAATAGAGCAGTTAGTAATTTAGTTTAGGCTTAAAGTATTAGGTTTTTACATTACATATATGTATGTGTATATACGTATGTATATATATATGTGTATATATATATGTATGTATATATATATGTGTGTGCGTATATATGTATGTGTATATATATATAATATAGAGCAGTTAGTAATTTAGTTTAGGCTTAAAGTATTAGGTTTTTACATTACATATATGCATGTGTATATACGTATATATATATATATATATATATATATATATATATATATATATATATGTGTGTGCGTATATATGTGTATATATATATATTAAATAGAGCAGTTAGTAATTTAGTTTAGGCTTAAAGTATTAGGTTTTTACATTACATATATGTATGTGTATATACGTATGTATATATATATATATATATGTGTATATATATATATGTATGTATATATATGTGTGTGCGTATATATGTATGTGTATATATATATATGCAGAGTCTTTCTCGTTATTGTAGAAGGCTCATTCGGACATGATCGGATGTGGTTGTCAGACATGTCGGATAAACATAGGAAGCGAACGTTCGCACTAATCATTGCAACACAGGGTCGTGTTCCACGAGGGGTCGATGTCGAAAAGATCTTGCGTCACTAGCGTCCGGTCGGTGCATCTGGAAGGTCGTTTACCGAATCCTTCGAAAGTCATTCGAAATAAATTTATAAAGGTTTACCCTTTAATTAACCCATTAATTCCTAAACAGCTAGAACCAGAATTTGATTCTAATCCGAAAATATCCGAATTTTCCGAAAATTTTTGCGAGTCTGTTCCGAAAATTATAAAGAAACAGAATTTTTTGCCCCGAAAATTTGAAAAAAAATTTCGGAAAAATCTCTTTCAGCTCTTTAAAACCATCATCTGTTACAAAAAATATATATTAAATGAATTTTGAAGATAATCAGAAAGTTATATATATTTTTCTCACCCTTTTAACTCTTTTGACGTGTCCGCCGAACATTGGGGGATTGGTTAGGGCGTTGATCGTCGGTACAGGAGTTCGTGGGTTCGAATCCCGCTGTTGCATGGATGTTCGTAGCCGTTCGGAATCGGCTTTAAGCAGTAGGTCCCGGTCTCATTAGCCCTCGTGTGCAGAACAGTAGACCGTAGCTCTCCAAACCAAACCAAACCTTTCGACGGGTCCACAAATTTTTCTTTCAACCGAAGAACAGCAATAATATGTCAAAATTTAAATTTATATATCCAGATTAAGAAATTGAATTTTTGTTTTCTGAATAACCAACACACACATTAATATATGTGTGTTTGCATTATTTTATACGGAACACACTTATATTTGCAACTCTACAATAATGTGATATCGGTTAGAACATATTAATATAATGATATTTGGTAAACGATAAATTGCAATATTAAAATACAGATATCACCCACCTCTAGTTTTGACATTGTGACGCCTTCAGTGTTCTTGAGTGAAGAAGTAGCTTTAAGAAGGATCACAGACTTATACAGAATTGAAAATCACTTTTATTTTCTGGAGTAAATAGTTGTTATATACAAAGGGATTCTAATATCGCAAAACATTTCGAAATGTAAAGGAATATTGTTTGGATAACATATCAACGAGGATCACAGTCGTAAAAAAGAATTAAACATTCTCATTCGATGGATAGGCTTTTCCAGGGTGCAATTCGAACCCAATCTATCCCCGTTCGGTGTCCGACACCCTGCCGTTCCTTATATGAGAGGGACCTACGAGTCTCCCGAACGTAATTGCTAAAAAACAGGCTCCGGTCAAATAGTCGCCCAAACCTCCACGAGGTCGAAGCACCTACGTATAAAATGTCGAAAAGCCCCGAATCGTCAAATTCTAGGCTTTCTACATCTTTGGGTCAGTTACGGTCCCCCCAATCGTACTGGTCAGTTAGGAGTGCAGTTACCTGAGAACTCCAGCTAAAGTTACAGCTAGTTTTTTTTTAGCTGAATTTTCATTCGCTAGCTGTCCCGTTTCGGAATTCTCGAGGCAATGCTCCGGAATCATTCCCTCGATCGATCAGGGCGTGACGCCTATTCAACCAAACTGTCAACATCCCAGACACTACGTCGCTGCGCTATTGCAGTCTGGTCAAGCAGGTGGGACCCAGCTGGGCTGGGTCATATACAAACATACATACATATATTCATATATATATACATATATATACATATACATATATATACATATACATATATATACATATATATACATATACATATATATACATATACATATATATATATATATATATATATATATATATATATTTATGATTTCGGTCGTTAATGTTCTGAACAAAGGGGGTCTTCACAACACCCAGAAATTAACCGTAATATAGTTTTTATTTTAAATTAGTAACGTATGCTTTTTCAGAAAATTTTGTAAGATGATCAGAAAATTTTTTTCTTACTTAGAATCCCTTCCATGGCTAGAACATATCTCTTTGTAGAATTTTTATGTTTCCTCGGAACAAGTTCTCCTTTCCGGCGAAGGCAGGACACAGTTCTACAGTCCCTCTAACATTTCGAGTCATAAATGCGGAATTTTACATAGGTTTTATTTTCCGGGTTCACATTCCGTCTAGAAATGCTAATCTCGCTAAACTACACTCTAAGGGCTGATCTCACGAAAGCCGTTTAACGGCTAACCGCGATTAATCTCTGTTTAAACGGAGCATTACGTCTCACCATTGGTTGGCCCCATGGATTAATCACGGTTAGATGTTAAACGACTTTGGTGAGAGCAGCCCTAAGGTTTGTGATACTGGTTATCAATACATTTCTAAATATACCCTCATAATACACTGTCTACCAATAAGTATTTGGACACCCGTGATAGAAAAGTAAAACTAACTTTATTGAAAATCAATAATTGGTAGAGCCTCCACGAGAGGCAATGACAGCGTGAACCCTCCATACAAGTCTTTGTATTACAGCTAGTGATATTGTCTTCCACTCGGCTTGGAGTAGACACACACGTTCTTTTACCGATTTAGAACGGGTAGTGCGCCCCTTAATTCTGCGATCCAATTCGTCCCACAGGTTCTCGATAGGGTTCAGGTCTGGGCTATAGGCAGGCTAGTCCATTCGATGAACTCCATCGGCACCATATCAATCCTTGGTTAACCCTCTAAGCGGTTCGCACGTACAATTCTGCCAAACTGATGATATCTTCAAAGCTATTGGCACGTACAATTTTCGATCTCTAAAAACGTTCCGAAAATGATTGTAATGTACATTTCTACCAGTGTTTTACAGTAGGAGATTTAGAATTCATTCATTTTAAACTGCATTTCTTTACTGACATTTATTGAGGCACAAAATCATACCACAAAGTTTTCATGGCTTTTAAATCTTTCTTTTCGATATTTCGTTTTAACAGATTGTAATTCTAAAATTTCAAATAAATCTCTTTCAAATAAACATTTCTTAAAAATATTTTATTAGAATATTATTTCTTAAAAGAAAAAATACAATCTATATTTCTTTATATATTTTAAAACCGGAAGATAAGGGACAAAGACTGGGTTTTAAAATATCCATTCTAGTCGACAAAGGGTATAATTTGGCCGTTGACACAAAAATGTATTTTAATTATTTTAATAATATTTTTTCTAACAGTGTATTTATCACAGAAAATTTAACTCGAAAAAAATATATAAATTTTTAAATAAAATTTTTATTTGTATTTTTAAATTTTTTTTATATGATATATTCAGTATTGTTTAAAAAAAACTTATAATATTTTTATATTTATAAGATAAAACAAATTGTTTGTATTTTATCGACAATTAAAAAACTTGAAGTTTCTTAACATTTTGAATTCTTTTCTTTTTTTTATTATTATAATTAATAAACAGATTATATTATAAAAGATGTTTATATATAATTAAATAAAATCTATAATTTTTAATAACGATTATTTATATATTATTCTTTAAATTAAATTTATTAATATATATATACATGTATATATTTACAATTTTTTTTAATACACATATAAATATAATATAATTATACATATTTTTTTATTCTTTATAAATTTATTTATTTATATATTGTAATATATATATATATATATATATATATATATATATTATATATATATATATATATATATATATATATATATATATATATATATATATATATATATATATATACATTATATATACATATATATATGTATATATATATATATATATGTGTTATATATAATGTATATATATATATTTATATTTATATATGTGTGTATATATATATATATGTATATGTATATATATATATATATATATGTATATATATATATATATATATTGTGTTATAAATATATATATGTATATATATGTATACATATATATATATATATGTATAAATATATATGTATATGTATATATATATATATATATATATGTATATATATGCATATATATGTATATATATGTATATATATATATGCATAAAATAATAATATATATTTATATATATATTATATGCATATATATATATGTATATATATGTCATATATATATATGCATATATAAATATATGTATATATATGTATATATATACAAAAGTTTAGAAAAATAAAATTATCAAATACAAAAGAAAGCTATTGACGTCATAAGTTCAGCGATAAAACGTATGAAAATAATGCAGACGATATTTAAATAATTTAAAATAAATGATTCAATGACAGGAATGACGTCATAATGCTAGAAGTATAGTGTTATTTTTAACTATTGATTATGTGATAAACCTAATAGCCTACTTTTAACTAAGGAAAATAAGGCTCGAAATAATGGCATTACATTTTGTAATTAACTTGAATTTTTTTTGTATTTTGTCTTACCCACGAACCAAAAATTTCAAGTATTTAGTACCTATTACCTACTAGTTATACTATTCTCAAAGAAAAAAAAAATTAGCGGTATTCGAATTTTCATTTACCGAACTACCTATAGAAGAATAAATCAGTAAATGTGCTATCACTCACGTACCTTAGTGCCACCTGTCGCACTGAGACCCGGTGACCGAGATGATGGCCCCCATCTATGTATGTGGATTTCTGTGTTGCGTGCTTCCGGCCAATAGGGGTGGAGAGTGTTAAGTGTTTACCTTACCCTGGTGCTTTATTTAGAAACTAACCTCACTGGAACGACTTTTGATGGCTTATAGATGCTACTATGGTTTGAAGAACCAATTAAAATCGAAATTCCTCACCAATTTTACAAAAATAAATTTACAGACAACCCTAGTCAGACTAATTATTATAATGAATTATAGGGCATATTAGGGACCAATTATTATACGGTAGAGACTTGGGTTGAATAAAAAGTAATACAATCATTTAAGTATATAAAAATCCCCTGTATAATAATAGCCTAAATTATCTGTCCATCTGTCCTCCAATTTATGAAGCGGTTGGACCTGGAATGGATAGAGGCATCCATTCAAAGCCAATAAAGTTTATATTCTTCTAAACTATCGATCCGATTCTAAAATAAATTGGTATAAATAGGCTTCATATCACAGCAAAAAAATACTGTCAGCTTTAACCCTTTGACGGTTAGGGAAACGAGAAGTTTTCGTTTACTTAATTCGCGCAGCATTACGAGTAAACAGTAGTCGAAAGTGGCAGCTGTTTTCCCCAGCCGTTCTTCCGAAAATGTCACCCTTCTCTGGCGATGCCGTAGATAGCTCGCCTCACGCGTTTTAAAAATTTCTTAAAGTATTTGTAGTACATAAATAACAGTTTTTACGCACTTTAAAATAATTAACAAATGATAATTATTAAATAGTAAATTATAAATGATTATAATCAATTATATAAATAATAATGGCTAATTATAAATATTAGACAAATATTAAATTGAAAGGACTAAATAAATACAACTAATGTAAAATTTCATGAAGCTTGAATCGTCTTCTGAGCTTGATATACTGTGACCAAAGTCTTCATCAGACTCAACACTTGATAAGCTTTCTGTATCACAATTATAATTATCATCATAATTATGTAACTTTCGCTTTTGAGCCATTTTCCTTTACAAACACCCTAAAACACGCGCCAAAATACGCATAAGAAGGTAAAAAAAAATCCCCCTTCATTATGAAAAGAAATTTATGGAACCCGTACTGCCATATGTAGGCAGTAAAACTAACTAAATTTCGCGAGTCGGAATCGTTTGTAACATAATCAATGCAGAATAATAACGGTGAACGAGCTCAGCTCGTCAGCGCGCACTGGGGAAAATTTTCACTACGCGAGTAGTGCTCGTTTCTAACCATTTCGGTCAAAATTTTGCCCACGAGCGGAACTCGTTTGCGCGCATTATGAAGCAAGATTCGATTGCGAGCTGAACTCGTTCATAACCGCCAAAGGGTTAAAACGTTCGAAATCCACCCCTTCCCTCCTTTTCGAGCGTTGAATGTCATTATTTCGAGCCCTTTTTCCCCGGTTAAGAGCAGCCGATTCAATTTATCCATTTATCACTTAATAAATAGGTAAAAATAGCAATTTTTCTAGCATTGTGACGTCGTTTCATTAACCATCTCATTGAATCATTTCATATTTTAAACTATTTAAATATCGTCTACATTATTTTTAATATCTTTTATCGCTGAACTTAGATTTTACATAAATAATTTTCTTTTGTATTTCGCTTAAATAACACATTAGGCACATATCTGATAATTTTAAATTGAATCAGATATTATTTTTTGTTGCAATGAAAATTTAGTCCCGGTATTAACAATAAATTCTTTTCGTATAAGTCTAGGAGTCTATTTTACAAATAATAAATATCTATCTATCTTTGAAAATTAAGAAGTTTGTTCTTTTGTGTGTTTATTTATTATACATAACCACACGGTTTTATTAAATGAATTTAGTGTAATTTTAAACTGCATTCACAGTATCGGGAGACTTTAGA
>CM063497.1:2756165-2758665 GCA_032207245.1 Pardosa pseudoannulata
TTAATTTTAAAACGAGTATTTGAGGTTCTGCATACAGTATATAACATAAATAACTGACAACGTTCAGTATATTATACGTTGAAGGTATCTATCCTAACTCAATTCAGAAATAGTTGAAGAACATAATTTTGCCGAGACACCGAGTCTAAAAACCCCCTTGCTTGTAAAGAGTGAGCTTTTCATACATAAATTAAATCATTCTTAATATTTGACACATGCTAAGTTGAATTTTAAAAAGCGAATTCGCGGGACTTTGGTTTAGTAGATGAATCTTGGTTTAATTTTTCAAAGTCATTCAGATTGGAAAAGTTTCTAAGAAAAACCTAAGAAAAAGAAAAAGTAAAGAAAAAAAATTAATAAAAAAAGAATTTTTTTTTTCTTTTTTTACTCAAGAAAAATTTCAGAAAATCAATTTAACGTTAATATTTACTTTAGTAACTCGATTTAATTTTTATTTGGCATACTTCTTTCTTTCTAATTTTTAGAAAATCAATCTAATGTCAATATTTACTTTAGTAACTCGATTTAATTTTTATTTGGCATACTTCTTTCTTTCTAATTTCTAGAAAATCAATCTAATGTCAATATTTACTTTAGTAACTCGATTTAATTTTTATTTGGCATACTTCTTTCTTTCTAATTTCTAGAAAATCAATCTAATGTCAATATTTACTTTAGTAACTCGATTTAATTTTTATTTGGCATACTTCTTTCTTTCTAATTTCTAGAAAATCAATCTAATGTAAATATTTACTTAACTCGATTTAATTTTTATTTGGCATAATTCTTTCTTACTAATTTCTAGAAATCAATCTAATGTCAATATTTGATTTAGTAACTAGATTTAATTTTTAATTCGGCATACTTCTTTCTTTCTAATTTCATGTCTGTCATTCTTTTGGTGAGAATCGCACAGGTGACCCTTACGATCTTACAAAAAAGGGTTTTTTTTGCACTGGAACGTGTTGTTCCCGATTTCGCTAGCAGAGAAGAAAGGCTCGTTCCAGACGGCCTCTCCCCGCGACACCCCTTTATCGCCGTTTGTTGTCTTAATCAGCCGTTGTTTGTATGTCGCTTCCCGTGACAAAGCACTCTCTCGGCCGACTTTTCCCTTTTTTCTCGAACCCGAACTAAAAAAAGGGCGCGGAACCTAAAACAGGTGTGACACACTTGACAACCACGCACTGAGGAGGTAAGGGCAGACATTCTTCTTTTGGATAGCTAATTATTCCCCAAGATGCTTAATTAACACTTTTGCACTCCCTAAAACTTTCATGCAAATCGGGCTAGATTACTAATATAAATATATTTCTGTTATAACATATACGTTTTAAAACTGCAATAATTATTGTATTTAATATATTTGATTACATTTATGTTTTAACTACAGTAAAACCCGTTTAAGTTCTCCGTCTACGTTCGGGGAACTTTTTTCTTTAACCCTTTACCGGGCAGTGGTTGCACAGCGAAACCTCTTCTTAAACATTTCTTTTCTCTCTAATTTTTGGAGAAATATGAGTGTTTTTTATTGATTTTTTATGTTTTGGATATTTAAAACTTAAATGGATGATAATATTGCATTTAATTTATTTTTCTTTTGAAATATATGAATTTATACTTGCTGTAACTGGAAAGTTAGTAATTTGATTTTTTTCACTCAAAACCCCAAACAAAAATAACTAGTCAAACAACACTTATAAATTGATGAACTATTTATTTATTATTCTTGTTTAAGAACACTTATTGTTCTTAGAATATAATTAAATTTTTAAAAAATATTGTGTTCACGCCGTACAAGGGGGTGTGTTTGTCAGTTCACTCCCCTCAATTCCTCCTATGGTGTCCTCTAAGGCAAACCCCTCTAAGGAGTGTAAACATTTTTTTTAAACATTTTACATTTATAAGATTATATTTATAAACTAGTTTCATTAAATTTCGAAGAATTTTTGTAGGTGACCTTTAAAGGGTTAAACGTAGAAACTAGTTCATGTTTTTACATTTTTAGATTTATTTTTTATATTATCATAGAGAATTGCACTTAAAAAATTTATTCCTGGAGAAGTTTTTATAAAATTTCTAATAAATGACGAAAATTTAGTAAATTGTCAATTTAGTAAATTTTAGAAAACTGTCTGCAGGAGGATTAAAACATAAAGCTTTATCTACTGATCAGAAGATTAAAAAAAAAAAATCCTGCATTCAGATTACAAAAAGGTTAGTCTTGCCTCTAACTACGCTTTCTAGTTTTATTATTAAATAAGAGGTTATATTTAAAAGTTTACGGCGATTTTTAAAGACAAAAATCTGTCAAAAGAAAATAAGAGTACTGTCAAAATAAATTTATTTTATAGTTTAAACAAATAGAGTTGAAAACCATTTATATATGTCTGTATATATATATATATATATATATATATATCTTGATTTCACATTTATGGTATCCATTTACGCTCAGAGAACTTTTTTCTTTAAACGTAGAAACTAGTTCATGTTTTTACAT
>CM063497.1:2763665-2766165 GCA_032207245.1 Pardosa pseudoannulata
TATTATAATATACATAATATATATATATATATATATATATATACATGCATATATATATATATATATATATATATATATATATATGTTACTGTGAATGTCCGAAATTGGAGAATGTCGACATTCACCGGTGAATGTTGACATACACCAAATACGTCGGTGAAAGACGGAATATTTTATTATATTCTTATATATTCGGACTATTACCGGTGTATGTCGACAATCCCCATGCACTGATGGTGAATGTTGAAAAAATATTTTTGTTACGTTTTTAAATCATAATTTATTATTAAAACATATAAGGATATATGTCAAAATAGCACAAACCATGAAGGAATACTCCAAAGTCCCTGTGTCGATTCCAAAGAAAAATATCAAAGAGAAGCTTCAACTTACTACACCTTCTATCAAGCCCTGATCAAACAGCAGATGTTTATCTCTATTAAAAGAACTGCTACTAAAGATAATCTTCTAATGTATGCAACAAAAATGTTACAAACTTCAAAAAGAAAATTTCCTAATGCTCAAATCGATGACACTGTGCGAATACCAGGCCCTGTAGTCGACCGTGGTCATACATATGCCCGAAATGT
This sequence comes from Pardosa pseudoannulata, assembly GCA_032207245.1. Classification (NCBI taxonomy): domain Eukaryota; kingdom Metazoa; phylum Arthropoda; class Arachnida; order Araneae; family Lycosidae; genus Pardosa; species Pardosa pseudoannulata. The sequence continues at coordinate 2,764,256 of CM063497.1, forward strand.
ATTGTCGGTTTTTATTGAAATAGAAGATTCTGACTTTTATAAACTAGTAAAGAAAAATGGTACCCTCATGCTGCTTTATACCTGTAATCAGTTTATATTTTGTAAAAAAAAGTTACTCTCTATATATGAGATTTCTTCGCAAGAAATGTCGCTGAGAGAAGCAGCTGCAGCTAATTCGAGAAGTGGAGGGCATGTCTATAAACGCTGTCATTGTAAAAAGAAATGTTTCATTAATAAATGCCATTAAAAATATAAGGGACTCCTTTTGCAATTCAAATTACTATAACAGTTTAAATTGTTGCAACAAATAAGATAGTATAACGTCAATCAGATAATTAAGTTAATTATTGATATGATTTTCTGTTCTAAGAGTGTCCGGTTTGTTCTAAGTTCAACAGTTACATGTGCTACTACTATAGATTTGACTGAATTACGGAGAAGAAAATATAAATAACCGACATGTTCAACATTCACCATTAGTGCATGGTGAATGTCGACATTTACCGGTGTAAGTCAGAAATAAAAGTATTTAGCAAATATTTCGGACATACACCAAATGACTACGTGAATGTTGACATTCACCGGTGAAAGTCGACATTCTCCAGATTTCGGTCTTTCACAGTAACATATATAATATATAAAAATCATATTTTTTAATATTATAATATTCATAATATATATATATATATATATATATATATATATATATATTAAAAATATAATTTATATGTCTTTACATATAAAATTCTTCTGTCCGCGTGTTGGTATTAGAATTCCTCCTAAACGGCTGGACGGATTTGGACAAAATTTTGTGTATGCAATTAAGTCGATTCGAGAATTGCTTAGATTCACAATTGGATTCGATAAAAAGGGTTTTTTTTATTAAAAATCTAGAATGGTGCTCTTATCGAGATTATTACAATGCCCCTCGAAACCCTTTGCTGCTGACGTATCTGTGGCGCAGCGGTCGGCGCCAGTACGAGAAATACCGGGATCGAATCCCGTTTTACGGGAGTGAAGGGGGAATTTTTAATTGAGTCTAATGACTTTGTGGCGATTGTAACGTTGGTGGGTGTTAAGTATTTTTTTTTGCAATGTTAACATATTGTATGCGGGGACACGGACTAGTACGTTTTCTGACGATTGATACTTGAGCGCAGGTCACGTACTAATACGTTTTCTGATGATTGATACTTGAGCGCGGGACGCGTACTAGTACGTTTTCTGACGATTGATACTTGAGCGCAGGACACGTACTAGTACGTTTTCTGACGATTGATACGTGTATAATTAGAAGTGACTTTTAATAAGCAATAAAAACAGTAGTTCAGTTAGACAAAATAGGACGCTAACAAGTTCAAGAGATTTAACATTTTATACTGTATAATAAGAATGTTTGAATGTTAAAAATGAACCATGCACATGCCATTGTAAAAATGTAATCCATTTGCAGCATAAAACATAAAATACACTTGGACCCGATGTCTGGTGGGCAGCAATGAAGATGGTTAAATGCATTAACATAAAATGGGTCGATTTTACTATACATCTAATGAAGTGTTGTGCCAGCTTTTCAGAAAGATTATTTTCAAAGTTTGGAGTCATCCAAAATAAATGACGAAATCGTTTCAATTTAGAGACAATTACAAAACTTATTTCTTGTAACCATTTTTTTTTTAAATTCAACATAAATTACACATAAAACAGCTTGTGTAATAAAATAAGTAAAACAATTTTTTTTGTATCTTGGTGTTATATTTCTTTTTTGCTGGTGTTATTTATATTATGACATTTTTAACACATTGTGTACTGGTACCTTTCGCAGTGAAATTACGCATCAATTTAGTTATTCAGTTAAATCTTAATAGATCAAAAAATTATTTCATTTTTTAACCAAATTTTCGTATTTT
>CM063497.1:2781165-2793665 GCA_032207245.1 Pardosa pseudoannulata
AGCTGGCGGAATTGTACGTGCAAACCGCTTAGAGGGTTAACACTTGCCCAAGTAAACTCAGAATGCCCATGGGAGATTGTTTCCAAAGATATCTCACCATGGTGAATCACAAAATTTAAAATTGACTTCCCATTGACAAGAAGAAAATGCATATGTATAAAATAAATAAAGCCGAAAACATTCACGTGTCATTCTTCTCCTAAAGACTCCTCCTTCACAGTCGTTCCGCTGCGAAAATGTACCAGAGTTTCTGGTAGGCAGTGGTACTAAAACGTGCGGAACTCTAAGGGTTAAATATTAATTTAATATAAACAATTTATTTAAACCAAAAAAAATCACAATTATTTCAATATATTTTTAAGCATCGAATGATGGGTTTAATTGTTTCAATAAAAACACTAGTTTCGATGCCGTATCCACTCCTAATTGGTTAGAAATTCTAGAATGAACAATACCAAAAGAAGAAAACTGTCTTTCCACTCCGGCAGAGCCGAACGATGGCCCGAATGGTAGAGCACTGCTCTTCGGAACCAGAGTTCGCGGGTTCGAATCCCGCTGATGGCATGGATGTTCGTAGCCGTTCGGAATCGGCTTTAAACTGTAGGTCCCGGTCTCATTAGCCCTCGTGTGCAAAACAGTAGATCGTAGTGAACCAAACCAAACCAAACCAAACCACTCCGGCAGAGGAAGCCACGGCGGTTGTCATTTGGTAGACAACCTGGATTTCTAGTTCTGTAATACTCTCTTTATCTCCCATTACATAAAATGAATTTCACCAGTCATAATTAGTCATTGTATCTACCCCTACTACATACTTCCTGATAACAACCCCTCATTCTTGGAAAGCAAATGCTATCTATTGACACTTATTTACTTATTGGTATGACTGTGCTGAATGATTCCCAATTCTCTTGTCTGTGGAATATAGGTTTTAAAAGAAGTGAAAAAAATGATTTAAATCAATGATTTAAGAAAAAACCAACTGATTTAAATCATGTCAACCCTGATTGAGGGTGTCCAAACAGTAGGGCTACACCTTCAAAAATCAAATAAAATTAATCAAAAATTGCCATTTAGAGTTTTATGCTTCATATAAAAAATCTATGCTTTATTCCACGATTTTGAAATGCGTGTCATTATTTGCTTGTAACGCATCGAGTTTATGAAGTATGAATGGCAGCTGGGATTCGACTTTTCAGTTCATCAGTGTCACAAATAGGAAATAGGTGGAACATTGTTTTTCACGTACCCCAATAAAAAGCGAAAAGGTTTTATTTATGGAGATCTAAGTGATACAGGTATTGGACAACTTCTTCCCACATGTCACCTGCGGATTTTTTATTAGGGCTGGGTTGTTTATCATTATATTGTTAAGCATTGATATTCTTTAAGTCTCGAGGTAATATTTAAAGTTATTCTTTACCATCTCCCGCAAGCGATACTGTTTTTCCTCCTCACACGATATTGTGGATCACCAAAAGACATCCTGAATATTGTACTTTAGCGGTATAAAGCGTTATTTATGTAAGTTATTTGAATTTAGTCCATTTGATGTCTGATTCGTGTATTTACCCGTGTAAACCGGATTACGTCGGCTAAGAACGATTTTATTTCCCGAGGGGTCTCCAATGCCACTGTCTGCAATTTATATACATATTCTTAGATACATACACGTTTACAGTCTGTTCCATAAGAGCGTGTCTTCTCTTTGTCTGAAAATATAAACGGATGATTTAAAAATACATTTGTAGCTTGTCGTATACTTATTAAACTGAAATGCATTTCACCCAATAAGTGGTCCAAGAGTTTACGAGTTTAGTTATGCCATATTGACTTCTTTAAAAGAACAAAAGACCTTCGGAAGGACAAAAATCGAACAAAATTGTAATGTAAATTGTTTCTTAGCAACAAAAAATGCAATTATACACATATCTATATTTATGTATGATTATATATCCCTCTCTCCGTATATACAGTCTGTTACATAACAGCGCGTCATCTATTTATGTGTAAATACAATCGAATGAGTCAAAAATACATTTGTACCGTGTCATATACATATTAAACTGAAATGCATTTCACCTAATGAGTGGTCCAATCAATATTATTATCGATTATCCAACAATCACTTATCATTCGATTTGGACGTCGAGAGGTGTTTACCCCGTCCCCATTTTTCAACTCCTCTTCTTAGCCCACTCTCCTGTTTCTAATCATGGATCTTGTTGGTGTTTCAACCACATTTGGCGAAATTGGCGTGCTTGCAGCATGGCGTTTGAAATCTGGCGAGGGGATCGTAACTCAACAAATTGATACATAAACAAAAACAACATTTTGAGGAAAAATTTTACAAAAATTGAATATTTAAAATCTAATTGAATTAACAAAGGAAACACAAAGGAAACACATAACATTCATACTAAATAGACTGAAACATTCACTTAATCACAAATTAAATAAACTGAGTGTGATTTTCATCACAAATTTGTGATGAAGCATTAAATCCAATTGAATTAGTTGGTACAAGACCATGTAATCTTGCAGCGAAAGAGGAAATGGAACGAATGAGAAATGAAAATAACATCGATAATAACGAAATTTAATTGTTAATAGAAATAAATTCACAAAAAAATTTGAAAATACCAAGAGAAAGTTAGTCCAAAGGGATGAGGGAGGGTAGGCGGGATCTCATCCAGCAAAAAACTCTTTGACTTAAAAGAAACTGTATTTTGAGTGGAGGTTGAAGAGGAGTTGTAAAATTGAAAATTTTTTTTCAAATCTCTTATGTACCGCTTTATAACTTCTTGACGAACGACTCCGACTTCCTCGTGTACCGGGCTGCAGCTGTACAAGACGTTTTGGGTCCTTTTGGAGGGTGACACAGAAAAACTGCCTCAAAACGGCACTCATTTTGGAATGGTTGATGGAAACACAGCCAAACCAATCGAATAAAGAATAGAACCATAAAGCATTCTTCTCTTATGTTTGAAGAACACGTGCCATGAAGCCTGTACAGACTGTATGTGTGTTAATCCGTGTGGTTTTTGTTGCGTTGCAGGCCAGTGCCCGCTGGGATCTACGTCGTTCGAGAAAGTGGCCGGCTCTTCGCTGCGCGGGGTCCGGCTGATGCCGCTGTACAAGGGGACCGCGGGCGAGACGTCGGTGACCCGCGAGTGCCTCTCGAGGTGCCGCACTCTCTCCGACTGCCGCTCCCTCCTGCTCAGTTACACCGCCCAGAACTGCATGAAATCAGAACAGACCTCGGAAGGGAGGAAGGCGGACCTCGTCACCTCCTCTCCACCTTCGTCCACCTCCTACTTCGAGAAGATATGCCTCACAGGTCAGTTCCATTTATTTTTATAAAGAATAGAACCATAAAGCATTTTCTTATATTTGAAGAACACGTGCCATGAAGCCTGTACAGACTGTATGTGTGTTAATCCGTGTGGTTTTTGTTGCGTTGCAGGCCAGTGCCCGCTGGGATCTACGTCTTTCGAGAAAGTGGCCGGTTCTTCGCTGCGCGGGGTCCGGCTGATGCCGCTGTACAAGGGGACCGCGGGCGAGACGTCGGTGACCCGCGAGTGCCTCTCGAGGTGCCGCACTCTCTCCGACTGCCGCTCCCTCCTGCTCAGTTACACCGCCCAGAACTGCATGAAATCAGAGCAGACCTCGGAAGGGAGGAAGGCGGACCTCGTCACCTCCTCTCCACCTTCGTCGACCTCCTACTTCGAGAAGATATGCCTCACAGGTCAGTTCCATTTATTTTGCATTGATATCAGCCAGCAGGAGATTTCTAAGTAAATAGTTACTTTCTTCGAACTTGCTACACGCACACCTGTCGTAGGAGATAGAAAAAGATGAGCTACGGGAATTACACCGCGTTTACACGAGTCAAGTAGATGATCAAGTCAAGTAACTCCGCGCATGCGTAGTTTTTCTTAGTTTACTTCACTCACCTACAGCTTGAATGCATGTGTTTACACTTAGTCAAGTTCCGAGTCAAGTAACTTGCCTCTAAACAAGAACTATTGCAGACTATTAACAGAATATTTTCGCGATATGAAATTTGAGAAAATATTCTGTAATGATATAAGGAAATTTTATACAGTTTTGAGAATATCTAATTCTATTTTTTTTTTAATTAATTTGGTATTTATAGAATTTAAAATGCAATTTTCACATACTATTTTAGATTTATTTGAATACTTACTCTCCTGGTGTAAAATTTATACTTTTTATTACGCAGGTGTTCAATTTAGCAGATGTTCCGTGTGTGGAATGTTTAGAAAAGAATATAGCATATATCTTAAAGTAAACTTAAAAAAATGTTTAACGTGGTATATAGATCAAATGTTGAAAATTTCAAGCAACTTGAGATAATAATAAAAAAAAGTTTGGTAAGCTGAAAAGGAACAAAAATTCTTTGATCTTTAGCTATTTAAAACTAATGACACCCCAACATAAAAAAAAGTATTACATACACTTTTATTGTAAGAATAAACTTTATTTGTGAAAGAGTTTTGTTTTGAATTACCTTATTATCAATTGTAGGTTACCTATAATTTCATCCATTAAGTGAACAATTTGAAAAGGTAAAATTTATGTTCCATGCTTTACCTCTAGTTTAAATCCTAATTTTTTTTCATTCTCTTAATCTTTCGCATACTGAACAAAAAAAAAGTCCACGTACTAAAACAAACGACTGCTACCATTTATTCGTCGACCTCCTACTTCGAGAAGATATGCCTTACAGGTCAGTACCATTTATTGCATTGATATCAGCCACAAATTTCTAAGTAAGTAGTTACTTTCTCAGGAACTTGCTACACGCACACCTGTCGTAAGATAGAAAAGAAAGCTACGGGAATTACACTTTTACACGAGTCAAGTAGAAATCAAGTCAAGTAACTCCGCGCATGCGTGGTGTTTCTTAGTTTACTTCACTCACCTACAGCTTGAATGCATGTGTTTACACGTAGTCAAGTTCCGAGTCAAGTAACTTGCCTCTAAACAAGAACTATTGCAGACTATTAACAGAATATTTTCGCGATATGAAATTTGAGAAAATATTCTGTAATGATATAAGGAAATTTTATACAGTTTTGAGAATATCTAATTCTATTTTTTTTTTAATTAATTTGGTATTTATAGAATTTAAAATGCAATTTTCACATACTATTTAAGCTTTATTTGAATACTCACTCTTCTGGTGTAAAATTTATACTTTTTATTCTCAGTGTTCAATTTAGCAGATGTTCCGTGTGTGGAATGTTTAAGAAAGAATATGGCTGATATCATAAAGTAAACTTAAGAAATGTTTATGTATATAGATCAAATGTTGAAATTTCAAGCAACTTGAGATAATAATAAAAAAAAAAAGTTTGGTAACCGAAAGAAACAAAAATTCTTTGATCTTTAGCAAAACTAATGACACATTAACATATAAAAAAAGTATTACATACACTTTTATTGTAAAAATAAACTTTATTTGAAAGAGTTTTGTTTTGAATTACCTTATTATCAGTTGTAGTTATATAATTTCATCCATTAAGTGGAACAATTTGAAAAGGTGGAAAATTTATGTTCCATGCTTTACCTCTAGTTTAAATCCTAATTTTTTTCATTCTCTGACATCTTTCGCATACTGAAAAAATAGAGTCCACGTACTAAAAACAGACGACTACTACCAATAGCGAAATGATACAGGATTTACACATCAGTGGCGCCCTCTACTTTACTTGATTCATTTGAGTCAAGTTACTTGTTCACCGTGAGAATACTTGACTTGACCAAACCGTTTACACGAGTCAAGTAGTACTTAATCAACTTGACTGACCATTGAGCGTCTACTTGACTCGTGTAAACGCGGTGTTAAAGATGAATAAGACATATCTCTCGAGATCCAGAGTACGATGTGTACAGGCAACTCTCTAATGCGTTGTTCAGAATTTGTAAGAACTTTGTCTGTTTTAAAAGTGACTGTTACTTGCGTAAGAGCAGAAAGCAAATAACAGTCCATTTGAGTTAAAAACCGATGTATTCTTTTAATTGAACATGAAACGAAAACGCATTCTTTTCTGAATGTACCAGCAAATACTGTTACATTTTAGTTCTGCTTTTCAACCAGTTCCTGTGGAAATCTTTATGTATGTTTATGTATGGTTATGTATTGTATGTTTATGCAGTTTTAAAAATGACCGGTATATTTATAAAATCAATAAAAACAAACGGCATATAAAAATATCATACACATTTATTTGAAATATGCTTACAACAGTAAATTTCAGACAGATAAACTTTCAAAAAGAGTTGCAATATTTCACAACAGAAGCAAGCAAGCTGAAAAAACTACTAAATTTTACATATCCACCATGCGAACAATAATATGGACTTTCATTTAAAAAAATCGTTTACTTTTGTGAATATGTAAAAATATTGTTTTTTTTGAGATAATATACAGTATATATTAAAGTGTAAAAAAAAAAAATGTGTATAACAAAGTAGATTCGATTTTCATTTTCTGAAAACCTAAAATTCTATCACGAAAAAAGTCAATATTTCTAAATACTATGCATTTAATTTATAATGTCGATTTTTTTTTCGCAAATCGTAATCTTTTTACGTATATGACCTTCATTTTTACTTTAAAAAAATTACTTCAGTCCAAAATAAAATATATTTTTCAATAATTAAATTACGTCAGTCCAAACTCAAGCAACTTATACTATTTCCCCTTCAATTTTATTGCTTAAACTTTTGATTTGGTTTAGAGCTCTAATGTCTACTGTTTTGCTATACGAGAGCTAATGAGACCGGGACCTGCTGCTTGATGCCGATTCTGAATGTCTACGAACTATTCTAACAGCGGTATTCGAACTTGCGAATTCCGGTACCAAAAAGCAGAGCTCTCCCATTCGTTACTTAAACTTTTCTGTGGCCGCCACACTATGGCCAGTTGTTCGCCACCCCAGTACCGGTCCTGATGTCGACCTTGAGCGATGGTACACAGGTTACATTCACACACCAATGAGTGGAGCGTTTGTAGGCGTCCATAGAATCTACTGCGCAATTTGGTGGCGCATGCTGGTTGTCTTTGATGTTTGGAGAAAGACCGCTTCCTTTTCCATCCTCCGCCAAGGCCGTTTTTTATCGTCTGCCATCGTCGACCTCGATAAGTCATATCCCCTCCAGACCAGGGTTGTATCGGTTTTAACCATGGGGGTTTAAACCAGTGGTTTTAGCCGTCCTGGTCAATATCAACGTTTGACACTGAAATTCACTTTTCAATACATTTAACCCTTTGACTGCTCATCCCACGATTTTCGTGGGCATGTGTTTTTCTTCCTTTATTAACCCCTTCCGGTAAAATGACGAGTCTAGCTCGTCATTGGTTTTTCATTCCATACCGCACAATGACGAGCTACACTCGTCATGCGACTAAAGTTACTGAAAAATATGATAATTAATTTAGTTTAAAAAACTGAATTGGAACACACCGAGGAAAAAAAGTCTCCAAAACTATTTTATTGTGTCAGTAACCAAACTGTTCTATGTTTTTTTACTTCATTGTCGACTAGATTGTAATATTAAAATCGTTATTCTCCCTTTACTTCCGGTTATAGATATATAAATAGACATTATAGATTGTTAGTTTTAAATACACATAAAGCTCGTCAAGTTTCGAAGATCATACAATATGAAATAATGGATTCTAAAAGTACGAATAAAAATATTTTTAAAAGAATTATTTATATTTTTTACGTCATTTATATACGTTATTTATATGTTTTTAAGTCATCCAAGATATTTAAGTGGTGCAATTAGAGATACATCTGTTACCGCAAAAAAAAATTCCTTCAAATGATTTACAAAGCCATGAGAAGCTATCACATCTTTGTGCCTCAGGGAGTAGGGTGCATCCCTCAATAAATTTCAGTCAAACAGCGGTAGTTCTAAACAATCGACCTGACCCCCTACCTCAAAAATCCATGGGGGAAAGCACTGGAAGAAATTCAATGCATTCCATTTTCGGAACGTTTTGGAGGTCGAAAATTGTACTTCACAACCAGCGGAATTGTACGTGCGAACCGCTAGAGGGTTAAAAATTCTAATGTACTGAATTTAGCAACACTTTTGTTACTTGTGGAAATCCCAGGTCATTTTACATATTGTTTATTTAAAATTTCTTGGTACAAGTCACTGCCAAATTGATGAGTCAGAATAAAAGAAAACCTACTAAGAAATGCCGTGTGTGTTACAAGAATCAAATTAAAAGTGAGACTACTTGGCGATGTAAACAATTCAGAATTCCTTTGCACTTTGTTTTGAAAAGTACCACTAGCTTGAAGACTATTATCTTAATTTTACCGTTTCTGATACTTAACACTATGTAAAAAGTGGATATTAATTACGAATATGTAAGAATTGTAAAATAAAACAAGTTTTTTAAATAAAAAATAAATGGTTACTTCACGCACAGTTTTTCATTATTAAATCGTACCGCAAGGGGTTAAGAAGCACATTCCGCCTTTTCACGTTTAAACCAATGGAATAAATTAAATACAGTATTAGATATTAATTAGGTAATAAATAGAATTATATGACAAGAACTATAGTTTATTATATTAGAAATAGATAGTATGTTATAAATAGAAATCAACTGTATTTAAATTGAAATTTATCAAAAAATTAATTTTGTATGTTATAACATCTGAAACTAGTTTTTCTGAAAGCTTAGATTTTCAAGATAAAAATGATTAAAAATATCTTTTCTAGAAAAAAAATTAGTGTTCAATTATCCAATTTATATATATACTTAAACTACGCAAAAAAAAAAAAAAAAAATACACACTTTTTAAAGAGATCTCGGTTTACAAATTGAGCAGTCAAAGGCTTAACACTAACCGAACATAGTTTACTAACATATGATAAAGGCAAGTTACATTTGTTAAAAATGTCACAATATAAATAACATCAGGAAAAAAAAAAAAATAAAAAATAACACCAAGATACAAAAAAAATGTTTTACTTATATTTTATACCAGCTTTTTATATGTAATTTATGTCGAATTCAAAAAACGATTACAAGTAACAAGTTTTGTAATTGTTTCTCAATTTAAGAACAATTCTGTAATATATTTTGGATTACTCCAAACTTTGAAAATAATCTTTCCATAGCTGGCACGGCAGTTCAGTAGATGTATCGTAAAATCAATAAATTTTATGTTAATGCCTTTAAACTAACTTTCGACCACCAGACATCAGGTCCAAGTGTATCTTTTACATTTTCATAAAAGAAGGTACTGCACTGCTATTTTTATTGCTTTTTAAAAGTCATTTCTAATTACAAAAGATATTATATATTAAAATTAAGACCATCTAAAACTATTTTTAACATTTCTGACCACTTCTATCCTTTTTGACCACTTTCTATCCAGTTTGGGACATATTGAAACCACTTTTAAAGTGTCCTGGTCAAAATCAGTTTTGAGGTCAAAATTACAACCCTCCTCCACAGTGGTAAGACTGGCAATGAACCATAGTGTGGAGGGCCCTTTAAAGTCATGCCAACTCAAGTCCATATCCCAGTAAATTCTGAACTAGAGGTTCTGTCCCAAGAAGTTCAGTTCTCAAAGTTTTTTGTGAGTGTTGTAATGTACTTGCAACACTAACATCAGGGTTCGTTTACAAAGGGGTAACACAGTAAAAAAAGGGGTACAAAGTAACACAGTTTAAGATGCATTTTTGGAGCAGTGAAGGAACGACGCCTGGAGAAGTTTATACAATCATGAAATTTACATAAAATTTAGACAGCCTAACCTCTTAAGAGTGATAAAGTCCTACAGAATAAGATGGCTGGGACACGTTTTTCGACAAGACGACCAAGAGACTGTTAAAAAATTGACGTTTTCAAAGTTTGAGGGCAAACGCAAACGAGGAAGACCACCAAGGTGGATGGATTGTGTTGAGAGCGATGTGAGAGTACTGAGCATTAATAGATGGAGAAACATCGCGTCAAACCGTGCTGAATGGAGAAAGGTGACAGAGAAAACCTTAGCCTCTAGTAGGCTGTAGTGCTGCTGAAGAAAAAGAACACAGTAAAAATATGATGCCTTATATTGAGATTAAGACATTTATTATGTACACTATTTTACAAATTGGTATACTTGATCCCCATATAAATAACAGCAATTATTTATGTTTTCTATTCATATTTACACCATAATTATTACAATTCTCTTTTGTTATGCGTTATTCCTTAATCAAAATATTGAATTCCTAACTGAAGCGTAAATAACCGTCATGCATAGGTTAAATCTCTTTTACCTCCAGTAAAGGAACAGGGGAGAATGCAGAGGCCTTATTCATGTGGTGTGATGATCCGGGCGCACGGTAACGTCAGTGCTGGCGAACAGGACTTGGGATTTCGATGTCCAGCTCCTCTTGAATCCCGATTTCGACTCCTTTTCTTAACTCTGTTTCCCAACTCCTCACCTCGGTTTTAAAACCCCTTTTTCTTCTTTGACAATCGCTTGTTTGGTGAAAATTTTCCTACATCTGTACCCTTTTCGGGCGTGCAAGTGGGCTCATTAAAGTAGCCCTTTTGTGAAAGATGACATTACTTTTTAGCCCCTTCCCCGTAACTCACGGTACATCTCTGTGCGAGCTTGTCCATTACACTTGTGCCATTCCGTGATCTTTACCTTCTCCACAGGGTCCCTAAACTCGACGTCAACGTACCATCGTGGGAAAGAATCTCGGTACAGTGAAGCGTTCTGTGTAGGCCAATATTTGGATAGTTCAGCCACATGGGCCGAGTAGGTTAAACATGCAAATTAAGATTTTAATCACGGGAAAACGACAGCGATGGCAGTTTGTACTCAGATTCTCTTCTTCATAACAATATGGAATTGAAATTGAGGAACGATAATTTAAATAAGTTTAGGTTAAATTTTTAGCATATTGCATACACATACACATGTTTACATGCACACACATAACATATGTCCGATGGAAAATTTGCTACAGAAAAGTAGTCTTCGGATATCATTTATGTCTTACAACGTTACTTGGGCCGTTTGAAAGAAAGAGGGAGAATATTCAGTGTTCTCTGCTTAATATGATCACTTTCGGACACCATGATTTTAATAACAATAACCGATCGATAACAATAAACGATATGAAAAATCAGATAAATTTCCCCCCCCCCTTAATTCACAAGTACTAAATTTCAAAACAAAATGAAAAAAAAAAACACCGTATATTTATGTACTGTATATTATGCTTTAAAACATAAGAATTGTTTGCATAATTAAAAAAATGGATGTATTGTTGACTGTATAAGATTTTTCCTAAGAAGCTCATGGATAAAATGTTCGTTATCATGATCAACCCGTCATAACGACATTAAAATTTCGATATTTAGTTTTAACGTTCAATCATTTCGCTTTCTGGCTTTATATATATATATATATATATAAATAATAACAGATTAGTAATATTTATGATATGTGTCAACAGAGTAAACACAATATATATCATTTTAATAAGCACTAATATTATGAAGAATCTAACATGTGAGGGAGGGGTTTCCCCCCTCATGCAAAGAACAAAATGAAAATGTTCCAAATTAATTAACTTAGAATAATATCCTGATACTTTTTAACTACTTCAAAACCGAAATAACTGCACCCGTCGTAACTAAATCCCAGAAAATGATAAGAACAAAAACAAAATGTTCCAAACCCAAACTTCTTGTTTGATTTAGAATATTTTGATATTTTTTAACAATTTCAAAACCGAAATAACTTACCCGTCATAACTAAATTAACTAAATCCCAGAAAATGATAAGAACAAAAACAAAATATTCCAAACCAAAGCATCTTGTTTCCTTTAGAATATTTTGCTACTTTTCAACAAGTTCAAAACAGAAATAACCTACCCGTCATAACTAAATTAACTAAATCCCAGAAAATGATAAGAACAAAAACAAAATGTTCCAAACCCAAACATCTTGTATGATTTAGAATATTTTGATATTTTTTAACTATTTCAAAACCGAAATAGCTGCACCCGTCATAACTAAATTAACTAAATCCCAGAAAATGATAAGAACAAAAACAAATTGTTCCAAACCCAAACATCTTGTTTGGTTTAGAATATTTTGATACTTTTTAACAATTTCAAAACCGAAATAACTTACCCGTCATAACTAAATTAACTAAATCCCAGAAAATGATAAGAACAAAAACAAAATGTTCCAAACCCAAACATCTTGTATGATTTAGAATATTTTGATATTTTTTAACAATTTCAAAACCGAAATAATTTACCCGTCATAACTAAATTAACTAAATCCCAGAAAATGATAAGAACAAAAACAAAATGTTCCAAACCAAAGCATCTTGTTTGGTTTAGAATATTTTGATACTTTTTAACAATTTCAAAACCGAAATAACTTACCCGTCATAACTAAATTAACTAAATCCCAGAAAATGAT
>CM063497.1:2801165-2807504 GCA_032207245.1 Pardosa pseudoannulata
CTTTCATTTTTTTAAAGTTTATGTAGAAAATTAAGAGGCCAAATGATTAAAAGCCAATAATGTGTGGAGATAGAAAGCTTCTGTAAATCGAAATGGCGGTTGGCGACATTATTTTGGAACCATTTCCTATTTTACCTTTCAAATACGTGGTAAATTAATTCCTTCTTTGCTTTGCCCGTACACCGTACGGGCACGGCTTTACTGATTCGGGCAGGGCCTTTACTGATTCGCCCGTACGGCTTACGGGTAATCTGATTTTTATTTCGCTTGCATTGTTTCGGCAGTATTTTTTCGAATTTTAGTAGGAAATTATTCCTATAGATGCCCAGTAAATGATAGTTTGCAGTTTATTGTTGTATTTTCTACTTTGATTGGTTCGAAAGCGCGGGTTTTTTCGTATGTTTTGTATCAGAAGACGAATTGTTGTCTTTCAGTGTACAGCTTTCTGGTTATATTTTACTAACCGCCTGATAACTTTATTGATGTAAAAAAGGAATAATACATTTTTACTTTTAAATAATGGATAATTCAGAGAGTAGGGAGCTCATTTCTTGTGACTTGGAATCAGAAACTGAATTATCTGTAAATGATAGCAGCGAAAGTTGACTAGATGACCTGGACAGTAGTGACTCTGATAGTAGTACAGATGGAATCAGTCGAGCAAGGCAATTTTTTGAAATTAATTGTGATAATCCTTCGGACCCTCCTCCTAGATTCGCATTACTGGAATTCCAAAAATGAACTTGGATATCGACGAGACTAAAGGTAAACTTCAGTTCTATGATGCTTTCATAGAAAGAAAAAAAGTTGTAATAAATGCTTAAAAATATTAGAAATGTTAATTTTAATAACATATCTTTACTTAAAAATGTAAAATGAACCAAAAAAATGCAATAAAAAAATGTGACATTTTTTTGACCGAATTCTGGAAAAAAATGAAACTGTCAAAGGGTTAATTGAAATTTTTTAAGTAATTTATCTCAGTGTTAAAAAATGTGTTTTAAAAGGAAATCGCGGGTACATATTACCTACGGTTTCCCTAACGTGTCTTCTCTTTAATGATCACCAGATGGCAGCACGGGTTGTGACTACGAGGAGAAGGCGGAGTCTGACGTGGAACGCGTGGACGCCTCTCTTCCGGCCCAAACCCAAGGGGAGTGTCAGCAGCAGTGCGACTCCACGCAGAACTTCTTGTGCCACGCCTACAGTTTCCGTCAGTCGAGCGCCACCTGCCGGCTAAGCAGCGACGACACCTTCAACCTGGGGTCGAGCGCGGTGAGGAGGAGGATCGGAAGCTCTTACTACCAGAGGGCCAACTGCCTCGACCGTGAGTAATGATTCTTCATCCGACAGAACTAGAATCGTCTGAAGACTTGCCTAACCCGATCATAGTCGAATTAACGGACTATGATCACCGGAAGGCTAAGCATAGGAAGCGACCGAAAGCCGCCCTGATTCCTTAACTTTTAATTTTTCGCCAAGTTCTTTCACTAATTTTTCCCCTTACACTTGTCCGAATGCGAGGCCATCCAATAGATGGCGCCACAGAACCTGATCTGAGCTCCTCTCCGATCACTTCGATTATCTATATTTTTACCGCATTATTGCATCTTTTCTTTCCCATTGCAATGTTCATTTTTTATGTTACTTATACTGGCACTTTGTGCTTCTCTTTTCTTTAAAAAAAAAAAAACTGAAAAAAAAATGATAAAATATCTTAAGAAAACCATAAAAATTCTTTGCTATCCCTAAACTTTCCATTATTTTAGCTATCCCTAAACTTTCTTTTTTATATATAGCTATTCTTAAACTTTCTCTTAGTATTTTCTTTTATTTTTATTATCTTTTACTTAATTATAACTTGATGGACCATTTTTTTTTCATAACCTTAAATGGCC
Organism: Pardosa pseudoannulata; assembly: GCA_032207245.1. Taxonomy (NCBI): domain Eukaryota; kingdom Metazoa; phylum Arthropoda; class Arachnida; order Araneae; family Lycosidae; genus Pardosa; species Pardosa pseudoannulata. Next base: position 2,803,064 of record CM063497.1, read on the forward strand.
GATTCGTTAGGGTGCTGGCCTTCGGTACCGGAGTTCGTGGGTTCGAATCCCACAGTGGCATGGATGTTCGCAGCCGTTCGGAATCGGCTTTAAACAGTAGGTCCCGGTCTCATTAGCCCTTATGTTGCAAAAAGTAGACCTTAGCACTCCAAACCAAAGCATATTAAAAGCATAACCTTAAATGTGTTTGTTTACATAAAAGACCTGCATTTTTATTTAATTTTGTGTAATTTTAAAGGAAGACACTAGTTCATGACTAGTTGACTAGGACACTAGTTATATGTCTCACTAATTGAGGATAAGGTCTTCGGCCCAGGAACCCCTTACAACCTACAACCTGGGAATTCTGAAGACTGCTTGAGGTCCTGGGCATCTGTGAGAAAACTGGCTCCGTAACTGTTTTGTAATTAGCGTCTCGGTAACACAACATCATAAACTAGCATATATCCCGTCATATGACGGGATCAGTAAAATTTTTTTAATTTTCCAGAATTGTAAAGTATCGTATGAGGCAGGTAAAAAAAATGGTTTGTGTTTTGGCTGAGAATTATCGGGTACACGCTCAATAATTTGCTTATCTTCCATCTCCTCTAAAGTCTCCCAATATTGTGAATACAGTTTAGGATCACGTTGAATTCATTTAGTCAAAACGTGTGATTATGTATAATAAATAAGAGATCTGAAAAAAATTTCAATTTTACAACTCCTCTTCAACCTCCACTCAAAATACGTGTTCTGCAAAGATCGGTCGATTTACTTAAAAATTGGAAAAAGAATTTACCAAGTATCTAACGAGTTCTATTAAGATCGCTCTATTTACTTAGAAAAAAAAAGAAAAATTTATATAAAAATATACCATTCAAATTTAAAATGGTTAAACAGAAACTCAAAAGGCTGCTCGACTTCAAAAACGTTGTTGAGTTACGATCCCCTCGCCAGATTTCAAACGCCACGCTGCAAGCACGCCACGCACGCAAGCTGCAAGCACGCCAATTTCGCCAAATGTGGTTGAAGCACCCACAAGATCCATGATTAGAAACAGGAGAGTGGGCTAAGAAGAGGAGTTGAACAAACACACAAAAGAACAAACTTATTAATTTCCAAATATATAGAACTTAAATGCTAGATATTTATTAGTCCGTGAAACTGATTCCAAGATTTTTATGAAAAGAATTTGTTGCTATCTGTTTTATTGAATCTGTTGAATCTGTTTTATTTAATACCGGTGATAAAATTTTCATTGAAAAAAAAAATCGATGATTCAATTTAAAATTATCACTTATATACCTAATGTGTTATTTAGACAAATATAAAAGAAAATTATTTACGTAATATCTAAGTTCAGTGATAAAACGTATGAAAATATTGCGCAGATATTTAAATAATTTAAAATAAGAAACTATTACATGAGATGGTTAAAGGAATGACGTCATAATGCTAGAAATTTTTTTTATTTTTACCTATTTATATGATAAATTGATAAATTCATTCCAGGTCCAACCGCTTCATAAATTCGTGGACAGACGGGCAGATAACTTAGGCCATTATTATACTAGCATATTATATTATTATACTAGCCCATCACATGACGGGTTTAGTAAAATTTTTAATATTCCAGAACTGTTAAGTACCCAATGAGGCAGGTAAAAAATGGTTTGTTTTTTGGCTGAGAACTAACTATCTGGTTCACTCTCAATAATTTATTTATCGTCATACTCCTCTAGAGTCTCCCGTCCTGCAATGCAGTTTAGAATCACATTGAATTCATTTAGTCAAACCGTGTGATTATGTGTAATACATAAACACACAAAAGAACAAACTTTTTAATTTCCAAATATATATAAATTAAAAGTTAGATACTTATGAGTCCGTGAAATAGACTCCTAGACTTACATGAAAAGAATTTATTGTTAATACCGGTGATAAGATTTTCATTGCAACAAAAAAAAAAAAAAAAAAAAAAAAAAAAAAAAAAATCGATGATTAAATTTAAAATTATTACTTATATACCTAATGTGTTACTTAGACAAATATAAAAGAAAATTATTTACGTAATATCTAAGTCCAGTGATAAAACGTATGAAAATATTGCACACGATATTTAAATAATTTAAAATAAGAAATTATTACATGAGATGGTTAAAGGAATGACGTCATAATGCTAGCAAATTTTTTTATTTTTACCTATTTATATAATAATTTGATAAATTCATTCCAGGTCCAACCGCTTCATAAATTCGTGGACAGATAACTTAACGACTGGTTCGGGACAGCCAATTTTAGGTGCTTACACTTCTGGTAGAAAATAACTTGGTTCACTGGCGCCATCTATTAACTAATATATTAACTAAAACTACTCAATTAATTGGACAGTTTTTTTTATTATTTGGTTCACTGGCGCCATCTATTAACTAATATATTAACTAAAACTACTCAATTAATTGGACAGTTTTTTTTATTATTTTAACCGGTGATAACATTTTCATTGAAAAAAAAAAAAAAAAAAAAAAAAAAAAAAAAAAAAAAAAAAAAAAAATCGATGATTAAATTTAAAATTATCACATATGTACCTAATGTGTTATTAGACTATAAAGAAAATTATTTACGTAATATCTAAGTCCAGTGATAAAACGTATGAAAATATTGCACACGATATTTAAATAATTTAAAACAAGAAATGATTATATGAGATGGTTAAAGGAATGACGTCATAATGCTAGCAAATTTTTTATTTTTACCTATTTATATTAATAAATTGTTTCATTTTTTAGGTCCAACCGCTTCATAAATCGTGGACAGATAACTTAACGATGGTTCGGGACAGCCAATTTTAGGTGCTTACACTTCTGGTAGAAAATAACTTGGTTCACTGGCGATCTATTAACTAATATATTAACTAAACTACTCAATTAATTGGACAGTTTTTTTTTTTTATTTTAATTTTAAAGATTGACACTAGTTTATGACTAGTTGACTAGGACACTAGTTATATGTCTCACTAATTGAGGATAAGGTCTTCGGCCCAGGAACCCCTTACAACCTACAACCTGGGAATTCTGAAGACTGCTTGAGGTCCTGGGCCTCTGTGAGAACTGGGTAATTGTAATTAGCGTCTCGGTAACACAACATCATAAACTAGCATATATCCCGTCATATGACGGGATCAGTAAAATTTTTAGTTTTCCAGAATTGTAAAGTACGTAGACAGGTAAAAAAATATGGTTGTTTTTGGCTGAGAATTATCGGTACACGCTCAATAATTTGCTTATCTTCCATCTCCTCTAAAGTCTCCCAATATTGTGAATACAGTTTAGGATCACGTTGAATTCATTTAGTCAAAACGTGTGATTATGTATAATAAATAAGAGATCTGAAAAAAATTTCAATTTTACAACTCCTCTTCAACCTCCACTCAAAATACGTGTTCTGCAAAGATCGGTCGATTTACTTAAAAAATTGAAATAAAAAATAAGTATCTAACGTGTTCTGCAAAGATCGGTCGATTTACTTAAAAATTGGAAAAAGAATTTACCAAGTATCTAACGAGTTCTATTAAGATCGCTCTATTTACTTAGAAAATAAAGAAAAATTTATATAAAATATACCATTCAAATTTAAAATGGTTAAACAGAAAACAGAAACTCAAAAGGCTGCTCGACTTCAAAAACGTTGTTGAGTTACGATCCCCTCGCCAGATTTCAAACGCCACGCTGCAAGCACGCCACGCACGCAAGCTGCAAGCACGCCAATTTCGCCAAATGTGGTTGAAGCACCAACAAGATCCATGATTAGAAACAGGAGAGTGGGCTAAGAAGAGGAGTTGAAACAAAACACACAAAAGAACAAACTTTTTAATTTCCAAATATATAGAATAAATGCTAGATATTTATTAGTCCGTGAAACTGATTCCAAGATTTTTATGAAAAGAATTTGTTGTTAATACCGGTGATAAAATTTTCATTGCAACAAAAAAAATAATCGATGATTAAATTTAAAATTATCACTTATATACCTAATGTGTTATTTAATACAAATATAAAAGAAAATTATTGACGTAATATCTCAGTTCAGTGATAAAACGTATGAAAATATTGCACACGATATTTAAATAATTTAAAATAAGAAATTATTAAATGAGATGGTTAAAGGAATGACGTCATAATGCTAGCATTTTTTTTATTTTTACCTATTTATATGATAAATTGATAAATTCATTCCATGTCCAACCGCTTCATAAATTCGTGCAGATAACTTAACGACTGGATCGGGGAGCCAATTTAGGTGCTTACATTCTGATAGAAAATTACTTGGTTCACTAGCGCCATCTATTAACTAATATATTAACTATAACTACTCAAGTAATTGGACAGTTTTTTTTTTATATTTTATTTACATTTTTGAAAGAATTTTTCCCTTTTTTATTTGGATTTTATTTAATTTT
>CM063497.1:2807604-2810104 GCA_032207245.1 Pardosa pseudoannulata
AAAGGGAGGACAGTAACACACCTTACTCATCGCCTCATAAAAAACGCCAAAAAATCGCCAAGTTTGACGGAAAAAAAAACCCGGCGTCTATAATGCATCTGTACCCACGAAAAATTATAAAGGTAAAAAGGGATAAAGGAAAATAAGGGTTGACTTAAGAATTGGGTTTCCCGCGAACTTGGCGATAATGGTGTAAGTAGGGTCGCCTAACACTTTCTCCTTTAATTAACATTTTCTTCTTTAATTAAGTAAGAGTATATAATTCTATTACGATGGCGCACTGTGCATTCATTAAAGTCGCCAGAAAAAGCAAGAAATACATTGGTTGGATGGATTACCTTTGTGTTTTAGTAAATATCGCCAATATTTTAGCCCAATTTGCCAAGGGGAACCCACTTCTTAAGTAGTCCCAGCCACTTTTATTATATAAGAGTTACACAATCAGAGTTAGATGCAAATATCATATAAATTACAATATAGATACAGATTGTTTGGATACGGTGAGACCAGGAGAAAATGTTAGGCGACCCTACTTAAACCATTATCACCAACTTCGCGGGGGAACCCAATTCTTACGTCCCCCAGTGTGCATTCATTAAAGTCGCCAGAAAAAGCAAGAAATACCATGTTTGGATGGATTGTGTTTTAGTAAATATTGCCAATAATTTCGCCAAATTTGCCAAGGGGAACCCAATTCTTCAGTAGACCCGAAACTTCAGAGATATTTTGGATTGTGGTCATGAAGATGGTCGAATGCTATTTACTTTCAGGAAAACACATGAAAAATTATAAAGGTAAAAAAGAATAAAGGAACATAAGAACTCACTGTGATTGTCGCTTAGCCTCGAGTGAAACACATAAGAAAAACTAGTTTCTCGGAATGACTCGCTCGTTGTGGTTTTTCTCAATGCACCCGCAGTTTACGGCAAGCGTTTATTTACGGCGGAACTGTACAATGGACATCGTGATCACTTTAACCTCAGCTGAGGTGGGCTATTATTTAAAAAACACCTCCTCTCCATTCTAATATTTCCCTCGGCTTTTAGTTAAGGTAACCCACCACGTTTGGAGCCAAAATTTTTAAATAAGGTTTTTATGGAAATATTTTTTTAGTTATTGCAGTAATAGATTATAAAACTTAAAAAAATATGAAAAAAAAACATAATTACCTATATAGTCTTAAAAATTGGAAAAATAGAAAAAAACAAGCATTTTTTTTTTACTTTACGCCAACACTACTTACTAAAAAAATACGCCAAACATATCACTTTTGGATCATGGATAAATGTAGACATATATCCATTATGTATGCATCGAACCTCCAGAATGAAAATATTCTAAAGTATAAATGAGTTATAGACAATCGAGTAATTTAGAGCAAAAAATTAAGAAAAAAATAAGGAAGGTTCTAACATAAATGCCCAAAACTCATCTCAAAATGAATATATTTATAACACTGAGGTTCAATGCATATATAACATCATTAAAAACACACAGGTAAATTCTAATTTAATTCTAAATATTATTTTAGCAGTAATGACTGTTGAAGTGTGGTGGTGCAGCAAAAATCGCAGTTTTTCATAAATTCGATTTAAAGATTTTATTGGATAAATTCATTAAGTGTTTCAAAATTTGATAAACATTCAGAAATAGGCTGGAGAAATTTATTTATTTAGAAGCTATAATACGCTATTTACGACGTTTTTCAAGCTCACACTCAAAGCCGAGCCCTTTTTAACTGCTCATTTCCGGTATCTTTTCGCCACTTCCGGTGACGATTAAACAGCTGTATCATAACTTCGAATGACTCTAGAAACAAGCTGAAAACTGTTTTTGGAAGCTAAAAGACTGGTGTTTAAAATAAACGAATAAAATTTTTCGATATTTTTCACGAAAACTGTTATTTGAACGTGGTCGGTTACCTTAAGATCTTTTAACTCTACCGTTTAACAAGAATTATAGAATTTGCGATTCTTTTTCAATTTTTTGTTATTTCAATGTTGGGGCTAGTTGTCCTCGTTTGGATCCCGTTTCCGTTACAAAGCGCCTTCAGACTATGGTTTGTCTCATCTGGTCAATAAAAATATACAGCGATATCGGTCTTTTCATTTTCCTCTTTTCTCGTTTGAAAAACGTTCAAGAAAATATCTTGAATTCTTCTTAAGAAAAAGAAATTGTTTAATCTCCATAGTCTGCACGTATGATAATTCAAGAAAATTTCTTGAATTCTTCTTAAAAGAAATTTGTCATTATCCATCCTCTGCACGGATGTCGCCATTCTAAACTTGCAATTTCCAATGGGGACGATGTAAGAAGGTTTGCACACGACGATATACGTATATCGACACATACATACACATATATACATATGCATATATATACAAATACATACATACGTATATATACATATATATTTGTAATGAGACTGACTTCTCGATGGGTGGTTGCAGTCATGGCCATAAAAATGATACCGTTTCAGCTAAAGACCTTTATTAAGATA
>CM063497.1:2822604-2867604 GCA_032207245.1 Pardosa pseudoannulata
GTGTATGTATATGTGTATGGTGAGAACCGTATTCAATAAATAGCATACGCACAAAGACGTACTCGGCATTTGTCTTTTAGAAATTTAATTATATATACTTAAACAAAATAGTTCATTAGAAGAATGATTTTATCGCTCATTCTATAAAACAATCCTTCTCTCTCTGTTCTCCCCTCATAACTGGCTTTCTCACCCCTTTACGCTGGGATGGTTGTCGCGGATTGGCTGGGTTCATCATGTGACCACTCTGTTGTATTTCCATACTCCCCACATGTGTATGTATGTATATAAGTATATGTAATATTAGGTTGGAGAAAAAGAAATCCATTATTTTTTTCGGTAGATGGCTGTAATGATCGATATCTCGTAAAGTATCTATCCAACAATTTCAGATTTATGCTCGTTGTCAAGGTGACATTTCACACTAAAAACTATGTTTTACTGTTTTTTGTTTGGTTCATTCAGTTGTGAGTTACAGGGTGTTAAAAATGGAAGTCAACAAAGAGAAAATTCGGTACATTTTACAGTTTTTCTTTGATAAAGGTGAAAATACAAGCCAGGCGGCTGAAATTGTGGATGGTGTTTAGGGTGCCGATACTGTAACAGCTAATTATGCTCAATTTTGGTTTCGTCGATTCCGTTCAGGCAGTTTTGACGTTAAAGAGGCCCTCGGACAGGCAGGCTCATCGTCAAAAATATCGATAAAATCGCAAAAATAATCGAAGTTGACTGGCATGATAGTAATCGTAGCATCGCCCAGGAGCTAAAGATCGACCATAAAACAGTTTTAAACCATTTGCGCAAAGCTGGATTCCAAAAGAAGCTCGATGTTTGGGTGCCACTCCAATTAACACCAAAAACAGGATGGATGGAATTTCCGTCTAAGCTTGACCAACGGAATTGAATTGATCCATTTCTTAAAAGGATGGTGACTGTATGAAAATGATTAATACGACAATATTGGGAAAACGATCGTGGTCAAAACGCGATGAAGCATCTCAAACGGTGGCCAACCAGGAGTAACGGCCAGGAAGGTTCTACTGTGTATTTGATGGAATGGAAGGGATAATTTATCAGGAGCTTCCGTATGGCCAAACACTAATTCAGATCTCTACTGTCAACAACTGGACTTGGAGTTGACTGAACAGAATTGGACAAAAGAGGTGTATGTTCATCAGGACACGTCGTCTGTAATATCTCAAGGACTCAGGGAGTTTAAGTTTTAATGCACATATATCCGGACCTGGCACCAAGCAATATTTTTATAGCATAAATTTTATAAGAATATCAAGAAGATTCTGAAAATCGATTTAATTTTTCGCCGATAATAAGATTTTAGAGAGAGGCATAAATTTAAAATGGCATACCAATTACACAACAAAACGGTGCATTTTTTAACAAATCGGAAATCCGAAAAATAATAAGTCATTAATTTCATAAAATAATGGATTTTTTTCCAATAATATATCAAAATATTATAAAATATATCTAAATTATATTATGTTTTACATAATAGATACATTAAAATCATAACGACCACGAAAATACAGTTCGAAAAATATTTATTTATTACGATATATTTAATAATATAATAAAGTGTGTTTTATCATTCGATTTGTCTTGTGGTGTAAACATATTTTTAGTCTTTATTAAACAAAGTTCTATATATAGATATTTTTTGTTTAATACAAAATATATTTTTATACGTATATATATATACATAAAACTTATATATAATACTATATTTTCATTAATACACACACACATATATAACACATATAAATATATAATACTAAACAACAATACACACAAATACACACATAATATATATATATATATATATATATATATATAAATATATATATAACATATATATATATATATATATATATATATGTAAGGAAAATTTCAGGGGTTTTAAACTTAAATCAAGGGTAAAAATTCCCGCGTCATTTTCCATTCCCTTTTTAAGTCCTAACCTAAATTGACCACTGGGGCTACAAGTTACGCCCTCAGAGAAGGGGCCTGGCCAATTATAAACCTACATGGCCCTAGAGGACAATTTAGGTTATGGGTCAAAAAGGGGAATGGAAAATGACGCGGGAATTTTTACCCTTGATTTAAGGTTTGAAACCCCTGAGAATTTTTTACAAATTTAGGTTAGGGGTTAAAAAGAATGGAAAATGACGCCTTTTTTTGATAAGTTTTGAAAACCCCTGAGAATTTTCACATATAATATATATATAATATATAAATTATATATATATATGTGTGTGTGTGTGTGTGTGTGTGTGTGTGTTTGTTGTATGTGTGTGTGTGTGTGTGTGTTAGTTTAGAGTAAGTTCCCTACGAACTCTGCGTATTCGTTCTATGGAATGACCCGCCTGCATATTCTTCAATAGTCTAGTTACCTAGGCTTCTCCTTTCCTGTAGCCAGGCAAGTAAAACAATAAGGGCAATAATTCTATGTGATTGGTGAATAAAATCGCGCTGTATTATATATATATATATATATATATATATATATATATATATATATATATATATATATATATATATATATATATATAGGAAGGGAATAATATTGTAACATGGGAATAGTGTAATATAGGAATAACAAATCTAGGAATAAGGACACCGAAAACCAAAAATAATCGATGATTCAGTTAAAAATTATCTCATATGTGCCTAATGTATTATTTAAGCCAAATATAAAAGAAAATTATTGAAGTCCTATCTAAGTTCAGCGATGAAACGTCTGAAAATAATGCAGACGATATTTAAATAATTTAACATAAGAAAGGATTAAATGAGTTGGAATGACGTCATAATGCTTGAAAAAAAATGTTATTTTTACTTATTTATTACGTGATAAATTGGTATATGTGATCACCTGCTCTTAACCGGGGAAAAAGGGCTCGAAATAATGGCATTAAATGCTGGAAAAGGGGGGGAAGGGTTGAATTTCGAACGTTGCTAACCCTAACGCATGAAGAATCCAATATGGATGCCTATATCCATTCCAGGTCCAACCCCTTTATAAATTCGAGGACGGACAGATAACATAGAGTATTATTATATATAGGGGATATATACATACTCCCACACCCCTGTGTGTCTGTCCACAAATGGGGATTGCATATTATTATAAAGATGCTATACATAAAAATATGTTTGATGATTAGGGTCCAGGAGTATGCATTGGAAAAACGGATCTTTAAACCAAAGGCAAGAAAAGCAACAGAATGTCCGTTGCGTTACCTGGTTTGTTGTTAATCCCGGGCAGCGTGGAGGCAGCTACTATCTCCTCCGCCATGTTGTTTCCCCGCTAATATCGCGAGCCCAGGAATGCCTCGTGACCACGATGGCCCTCATAAATCTCGGCAAGACAGCGCGCACACACACTCACTCTCTCTCTCGGTGCCTAATGGCGTGCGTCCAAACAAACGGGCTTTCGGATGAATGGAGGACGAACACGTGATCGCACGCATCCCGGACGCACGCCGAAGGACGGCCCTGAATGCGCGAGCTCTGTCCACTGACGGGAGCGCAGACTAAATTTTGCAGTGAGAGAGGTATTTGGCGACTAGATCTGGACTGTTTGTCAATATATTGTCAAATATTGATATACTTTATGTATCGAGATAACGATTAATATTCTGCTGTACAAATATATCACTCGTCAGAAATAGTTTTTCCTCTGCGCGAGGTATCGGGTATCGATAAAAGACATCCTCAATATTCCACCTATTTCCATGTATAGTAATACTAGCATATAGCCCGTTATATGACGGGATCAGTGAAATTTTAAACTTTCAGAACTGTAAAGTACCCTATGAGGCAAGTAAAAAAATGGTTTGTTTTCTGGCTGAGAATTATCAGATACACACTCAATAATTATTAATCCGGTATCTGCGCGCTATCTATTGACGAAGTTATGAGCGACACGCTCTTATGGAACAGACTGTAACTGTATTATAGATTAAGATGTTCGTCGCATTTAAAAAAAAACGGCTTAAAAGATTCTGCTTAGTTTAAAAGTTATGATTCTTATATAGCCTCCACACTATGGGCAACTGTTCACCACTTCCTGATGGTGACCTTGAACGATCGTTTACGAGTTGCATCCACATGCTGGACCACTCAATGAACCGTACACGCGGATTCGTCCATAGCGTCTACTGCTTACTTTAGTTGCACATCTGGCTTTCTTTGATCTTTGGAGAAAACCCGACTCCAAAGCCATCGCCTGCCAAGGCCATTTTATCGTCTGCCGTCGTCGACCTCGATAAGCCATACCCCCTCCAGACGGTGGTAATGGCTTGCAGTGGGCCATACTGTGGAGGAGCCTTTACGTAGCCCACACACTATGGCCAATTGTTCACCACTTCCTGATGGTGACCTTGGACGATGGTTTACAGGTTGCATTCACACGCTGAACCACTCAATTAGCCGAGCGCGTGTATTCGTCCCTATGGTCTACTGCGCACTTTAGTTGCGCATGAGGCTGCCTTTGATCTTTGGAGAAAAACCGCCTCCGAAGCCATCATCCGCTAAGGCTATTTTATCGTCTGCCACATTGACCACGATATACCATACCCCCTCCAGACGGTGGTAATGGCTTGTAGTGGACCTAGTGGGAAGAGACCTTGATGGTGACCATGGACGGGGTTTTACGGGTTGCATCCACACGCTGGACCACTCAGTGAGCCGAACACATGGATTCGTCCATAGGGTCTACTGCGCACTTAAGTTGCGCATCTGGCTGCCTTTGATCGTTGTAGAAAAACCTCTTCCTCTTCCATCCTCCGCCAAGGTCATTTTACCGTCTGCCATCGTCAACCACCTTGATAAGCCATACCCCCTTACAGACAGTGGTAATGGCTTGCAGTGGACCATAATGTGGAGGGGCCTTTAAAGAGTTTGCACATTCCATTTACCAATAATCATGTCCATATTCTTGCAAAGTCATCGAATTTCTGAATTCGTTTTTCAAGATGGGGCAGTCAGCTTTACGCTTAACCCCCAACCTGGAGATCCAATCTCCTAAAAAATATACCCCCGGAGATAGAAAATTTATTATTTATTAATTCCCATTTCCGTAATGTACAACAGGATTTTCATTAGCTGTAAAATCATGAGACACAGATTATTTTCTGGACAGAAATCTATAGACATATTTCTCATTACGACAAATATTTTTTAAAAAAAGGTAAAAACAGAGAGAGGGAGTGGATCGGACATATCAAAGGAAATCCATAACAAGAGATTGCCCAAACCCCGTTCGTTAGGAGGGGATGTTCGTTTTCTCCCTTTTTATGCCCAAATTGAGGCGAATCCGATTTCGAAATCGTCACTAATCAGCGGTTAAAACAATATCGAAATAAGGCCCCGAATGTGTCAGTCGCACAAAGCGTTTAGGTGTGGGTCACTGGATCAAAGCGGTTTCCTCCCCTTCCACAACTGTTTGTTGTTGGCGCGGAAATCCTCAGGATCTCAGTTTTGTTTGTTTTAGCCAGACAAACTCTCACAGGCGAATTTTTTTTTCTGTGGATTAGCAAAATTCCGATTCTATTCTAATTCAATTTAAAAAGCTTTTAGACAGTTGAAGCTTTTGCATGCGTTTTACACCAAAACATAGTACGTTAAATGTAATATATGCAGGACGTAATCTATCCTCGTTCAGTTTTCAAAGCGTTAAGACAGCAGGGCCCGGTCCTAGAGTTTTTTCCAGGCGTAGGAAAAACCTAAAAATGCAGCCCTTTTAACTTAATTTTTTTTAAATACTATAAACTATAGAACTATAAAAGAACCATGATAATGGTGTATAATTGAATTAAGACAATAATACTAATACAGATTGGTGGCAAATTGTTTGGCGGTTTTGCCGCTACAAAATTTTGCAGCCTTACGCTGCTACCTACTAGGGATGTAATGGTTATCCGGCCACTATACCGGATAATTGGCCGTAGACGAATATTACAATTATCCGGCCAAAAATTATACACCGAGAAATAAGATAAATATAACAAAAAGAATCCAAAATGTTAAACAATATACGATATGATACGATGCGTATGAGTATTTTGGAGCATTATGTAAAAAAAAAGGAACTTTATGGAAAAAATTAGGTTTATTTATACATTTCATTGCGAAAAATCATAAATCCTTCTTTTTTTCAGTCTCGACTTCAGCCAGCGGCTCGGCAAAATTTTTTATAGCCGAAGCAATTTCTTTTGGAAACATGTTTTTATACAACTAAGCAGATGGCTCTTACACACAAGTGGAATATTTTCTTTTGACGAAATTCTCTTCTAGAATGTCGAGAGTGGACCGGTCCCCCAAATCCTTCCCTTGTCTACGACCTTGCATATCTTATGTAGCCTCCACACTATGGCCAATTGTTCACCATTTCCAGATGGTGACCATGGACGATGGTTTACGGGTTGCATCCACATTGGGACACTCAATGAGCCGAGCGCGTGGATTCGTCCATGGGGTCTACTGCGCACTTTAGTTGCGCATCTGGCTGCCTTTAAGGATCTTTGGAGAAAAACCGCTTCCTCTTCTATCCTCCGCCAACGCCATTTTATCGTCTGCCATCCTCGACTTCTCTAAAGGCGCCTCCACACTATGGTCCACTGCAAGCCACCACCACCGTCTGGAGGGGCTTTGGCTTACCGTGGCTGATGGCGGCAGACGATAAAATAGCCTTGGCGGACGATGACTTCGGAGGCGGTTTTTCTCCAAAGATCAAAGGCAGCCAGATGCGCAACTTAAGTGCGCAGTAGACACTATGGACGAATCAATGCGCTCATCTCATTCCGTGGCCCAGCGTGTGGATACGACCCGTGAACCATCGTTCGAGGTCACCATCAGGAAGTGGTGAACAACTGGCCATAGTGTGGAGGCTACATCAGACATACTCCCACCAGACAGTGGTAATGACTTGCAGTGGACCATAGTATGGAGGGGGTTTTAAGAAAATGAACGTTCAGAAAGGCGGGAAACGGTTTGAAAGGTCAAAGCTTATATTTGCTAATTCTACGGTGCTTTTAGGATTAATAGTTTGGCGCGTTATCTGGATATTGGCATGGATGTGATAGTACGTAAGTACTGAAAGGGGTAAGGAGAAATAATTTGCAGTTTTATTTCCCTGGAGATGGTTACACAAGGTGGACCACAAACACCAGGAACGATCCAGGCAACGTAAGAGACTGCCCACGGAGGAAAAATTTGGGGGGTGGCAAAACTGCCTGAACTACAGCGAGAAAACATTTATTGTCTAGATTCAAGTTATCAATATATAATTTTAGGCTAAAATATATTTCAATAACTTAAATCTAGACAATAAGTGAATGATAAAATAGTGTTTGTTATAAAATTCTTTTGAAACTTGTAAGGCGGTTTTGGAAGATTTGCCTAGGGCGGCAAAAATGCTAAGCCGACCGTCGTGTATATTAAGTATGGATTTCTGTACGACAAAATAATTTCAAACGGGACATTTTGAAATTGGCAGCGTGCGACCTCGGCCATCGTCACCAATGTTACCTACCGATTTTTGTTTCGACGTTCGTCAGAGCCGCATTCCTACACCGCTCGTCAATCACGAGCGAAGGTCGTTCGATGGACACACCACGCGAGGCTTTATTTTTATTATTTTTCTTCTCTGAGTGTCCACCGCCGTTTTTCGTGGAAAACATTCGCTCGAAATAGATTCTCTCGTCTTCTACCTAACAAGAATGTCGCTTATTGGTTTGGACCAGAGTTTCCCAATCCTGTTTTATCCCATAAACCCTAATTTTATTCCCTAACAGGGAAATTACATTTACGATTGTTGTAAATATAAAAAGTGCAATGAGGAATTTTCACGTTTTCTAATTTTGATTTTAAACGATAGAAGACAAAAAAGTAAGCAGGACAGTAGCTATTTTTCTTTCATTTGGGGGCCTAATGAGTGATTTCTAATGGGTTTTATAGCGGACTCTTTAACGTCTCTCAAAAACGATACTTTTTCTCCGCCGAGTTTGTGACGTCATCGTTCATGTCGACACCGAGCGCTTATGCTGTTTACATGTTAAAAGGCGACTTTTAAATTTGTTTTTTGTGTAAAGTATCGCATATAATAGAAATTTTTTTGTTATGTCTGGCATTAAAAAATCATACTCTAAATATTGTATTGTGCCACTCTGTAAAAATACAACAACTAATTGCAATGAGAAGATATTTTTCAGCGTCCCGAAAGACCCACATACACGTAAAATCTGGACAACTGCGAAGAAAAGGGATGAGAAATTAAACCTCAAATTATCATATAAATCATCTCTATGGGTTTGTGAAGACCATTTTTCGGTAAATAAATGCTTGCATTTGTTTAAATATTACTAATTTAGAACAATTAAAGTATATAAAATACATCTATACCTTTAAAAGGATTGTTGATTAACCACTGCTATTTAACTTTTAAAACTGCTAATTTTCGAGTATTATCACAGAGTTCAAGTACAATATTTTTATAAATATCGAAATAAATATCGAAAAACATATAAATATCTAAAGCATATAATTATCTAATAAATAACTCAGAGGAGGGGACGGTTATGTATTTTCAAGGTATTTTAAATATTTTCTTCAGAGATGCATAAATTTCTTGTGTATCCACAATGATATTTTTCGATTAAATTGGTGACTAATTTGAAAAAAAAGTATATTTTTAAAATACTTAATAATGATATTACTTTAAAAATTAAATTTAATTTGAGAAATTTTATACATTTTTTTAATTTGACATTAATATTAAAGGCAATAAAATTGTATTGCTATTTAAAAATGTATAAATAATTAAGTAAAGCCGTTTAAAGATTTTAAATTTCTTTTCATCATATTTAAAATATCTAAGAATTGGTTTGGTTTTGGAGTGCTACGGTCTACTTTTTGCAACACGAAGGCTAATGAGACCGGTCTCACAATAAATACCTCCTCTAATTTTTATTTTAATATTACATCCGTCTCTATTTATAAAAAACGATGCTACTACAAATGTGTGTGTATATGATATATGTATATTTATTTGACTTGTTTGTGTTTACAAACAAAAGAGCTGTGTTTAGCATGAATAAAGTATTAATACATGTTAAGTAAAATTGGAAAAAAAATATAAATGATTTTACATACCTTTGGGTTTTAATTCCTCGTATTTCTGCTCCCATAAAATCCGGGTTTTTTGCCAAGAAAGAAAACATTGACATGCTGTCAATTTTCGGGAGGTTGTCTGATTGTCCTTTGGTAAATCCAGGTAGAAGAGACATTTATGACAAATTGAGATAACTAAGCTATCTAGATCGATAAAATAAACCTTCAGGTTTAAATAAAAATAAATTTTGATAGCTAGAAAATTTCAGGAACTTGCAAAAACAAAATCGGAAAATAGTGCTCGCTTAAAAGCAATACAAAAATATTGGTCTGCATGAACGATGACATCACAACCAATCACGGAGCGTTTTGATGTCACGTGATTTTCGCTTAACTTTAAAATTAATTTTTTAAATGATGGACCCAGTTTTTTACATTTTTGAGAACATTTTTGGAATCTACGAGTCTGAAATTATCAGAAAAACACTAAGTTGTTCGAATCCCCCACATGTGCAAATTCCTCATTACAGTAGAACCTCAATTATGCGAAGTCATTGTGGCCGAACCTACTTCGGAAAATCGAAATAATCGGGAATCCCCTCTAGAATAACAGCTTAAGGGCCAGTCTCACCAAGGTCGTTTAACGGCTAACCGCGATTAACAAATGGCACTAACCAATGGTAGGACGGAATTCTTCGTTTAAACGGAGATTAATCGCAGTTACCGTTAAACGACTTTGGGCTGAACAATAGCCGATTGGTTAGGGTGCTGGCCTTCGGTACAGGAGTTCGTGGGTTCGAATCACACTGGGGCATGGATGTTCTCAACCGTTCGGAATCGGCTTTAAGCTGTAGGTCCCGGTCTCAATAGCCCTCGTGATGCAAAAAAAGTAGACCGTAGCACTCCAAACCAAACCTAAACGACTTTGGTGAGACCGGCCGTAAGTTATCTGTCCGTCTGTCCTCGAATTTATGAAGCGGTTGGACCTGGAATGGAGAGATGCATCCATATTGGATTTTTGATGAGTTAGGGTTAGCAAAATTCAAAGCGATTCTTTGAAACTTTTGAAATCCTCCCCTTCTCCGATTTTCGAGCGTTTAATGCCATTATTTCGAACCCTATTTTCTTCAGTTAAGAGCAAGTGATTGAATTTATCACATAATAAATAGGTAAAAATAACATTTTTTCTAGAATTATGACGTCAATCTTTCTCATTTAACCATAAATATGTAGAGACAATTAAAACACTTTCACATAATTTCATGTATTTTCACATAAAAAAGCAGTTTTAAAGACTTTTTTTTCCCATATTGAAAAAAAAAGGTTTTAAAGCACTTTTACACACCGCAAGAATCTTGTACAAACAACTTCGAAAATTCGAACCCCCTTGGTTGTTAAGAGTGAGCCTTTTATACATAAATGATTGGTTTGGATCGGAGTGCTACGGTCTATTTTTTGCAACACGAAGGCTAATGAAACTGGGACCTACAACTTAAAGCCGATTCCGAACGGATATGAACATCCATGCCACTGTGGGATTTGAACCCACGAACTCCGGTACCGAAGGCCAGCACCTAACCAATCGGCCATCGCTGGGCTTTTTTATACATGAATGAAGTTATTCTTAATAGGAATGCAACAGTTATCCGGTCAACATATTACATCCCGCATACCCGGTCACTATACCGGATAATTAGCAGTAGCCGGATATTATAATTATCCGGCCAAAACTTATACACGGAAAAATAAGATAAATATAACCAAAAAATGCAAAATGTTAAACAATATACTATATGAGACAATGCGTATAAGTATTTTGGAGCATTATGTACAAAAAAAAAGAAAAGACTTTTGGATAAAACTTAGGTTTATATATACATTTCATTACAAAAAAAAATCATAAATCATTCTTTTTTCAGTCTGAAATGCAAAATTGTGTCGTTGCATCTGAGAACACAAAAGACGAAACTCACTTTTTTGGTTTGGTTTTCTTCGGAGTGCTACGGTCTACTTTTTGTAACACGAGGGCTAATGAGACCGGGACCTACAGCTTAAAGTCGATTCCGAAAGGCTATGAACACCCATGCCACAGTGGGATTCGAACCCACGAACTATAGTACCGAAGGCCAGCACCCTAACCAATAAACCATTGTTTGGCTACTTTTTTGGAGGATAGAAGAATAACGACAATTCTAAAAAAAAAGTGGTAATATGTTCTCGAAATTTTTTATACACAAACATAAGAACCATTAAACCTCTAAGTGGTTTGCACATACAATTCCGTCAAACCGATGACGTCTTCAAAGCCGTTGTCACGTGCAATTTTCGAAATCCAAAAACGTTCCGAAAATGGATGTAATATACATTTCTGCAGTGCTTTTCCCCATGCAATTCTGCAGTAGGAGGGTCAGGTCGATTGTTTAGGAACTGCACCCCTCTTTGACTAACATTTATTGAGGGGTTCACCCTGAGGCACAAAGACATTGATAGATTTTCATGGCTTTATAAATCTCTATTTTGAAGTATTTCGTTTGCGGTAACTGATGTATCTCTAATTGCACCACTTAAATATCTTGGATGACTTTCGTAAAAAATATAAATAAGTCTCTCAAAGAATATTTTTATTTGTACTTTTCGAATCCATTATTTCTTATGGGATGGTCTTTGAGACTTGAAGAGCTTTATATGTATTAAAAATTAACAATTTATAATATCTATTTATATATCTATTTATAACCGGTTTGGTTTGGTTGGTTTGGAGTGCTACGGTCTACTTTTTTGCAACACGAGGGCTAATGAGACCGGGACCTACAGCTTAAAGCCGATTCCGAACGGCTACGAACATCCATGCCACAGTGGGATTCGAACCCACGAACTCCGGCTCCGAAGGTCAGCACCCTAACCAATCGGCCATCGTTCGGCCTATTTATAACCGGAAGTAAAAGGGGCAATAACGAATGTGGGTTTCCCGTATTCCATTCTAATCGACTAAGGGTGAAGTAAAAAATCATAGAACACTTTGACCACTGACACAGTAAACCTTTAGCCTATTTTTGGAGAGATTTTTCCTCGATGTGTTCCACTTGGAGGGTTAAAGAAGAAAGGTAAAGAACTATCAAAATGCTTTTATTCAGATTTGATTTTTCTAATTAAATAATTACGAATTGGGGTATTAAGTACTAAAACTTAAAGACAAAAATGTTAAATAAATTATAATACAAATAGTTGACACATTAAAAAATATAAAAAGTGAGAAAAATACTATGATTGGACTGCAAAAATAAAGTGCATAAAGGTGATTTATTTAAAATAAATTTAAAAAGAAAAAGTATAAAAATATACTGACATCCGGCTGAAACTCTGGCTAGATATACGGTATCCAGCCAAATTGACATCCGTTGACATCCCTAATTGTTTATATTTAACACATTCAAGGTCTAATTTAAAACAGCAAATTCGGACACCAGCTTTGGTTTGGTTTGGGGCGCTATGGTCTACATTCTTACAACATGAAGACTAATTAGACCGGTACCTACTGTTTAAAACCGATTCCGAACGGCTACGAAAATTCATATCAGTAGGATTCGAACCTACGAACTCCGGTACCGAAAATCAGTGCCCCAGCCATTCTGCCATCTTTCGGCGACACCCACTTTGAAAGGGCATCATATTTGATGCAATTATCATGTAAAATACCTGATCATCGCATTGGTCTTCGGAGCACATGCCCTGAGCAGGAAAGTTTATACAGTTTGTACGCGTGTATTACATTTGTTGTTTGCTGTAATATAAACTAGTCTTCCTAATAAAAAAAGTTTAAAAGTTTAAAGTAAAAAGTTTAGCATAAAGTAATTTACATAATAAATATCCGATTTGTAGACCGTAGCGCTCCAAACCAAACCAAACCATAATAAATAATGATAAAAAAATAAAGTATACAACTTTATATTAGCAATTAAAATTAAAGCAACCAGTTATGTGTTTAATAAGATTAACAGGGTAATTAATTACATAAATACTACTATAAAATCATTTAAATGCTCATTGCTATTATTTCTTGAATATATATATATATATATATATATATATATATATATATATATATATATATATATATAGCCAAAAGTAAAAAATAAAAAAACTCTTAGAAATAATATGCTAGTTCTTAAATAGCCACTGTTAAGAAAATAAATGTAAACATTGTTAAAAAGATTTTTCCCAAAGTTCCTCAAATTCCGGGTACCTCTTCAAAATTCCGGGTTTTTTACATCTCTACCCCCAACCCTTCCCCTAAAAAAGATCCCCTACTCTTTTTCAAGGGATGGGAACCCTTCTCATCCTCTTTAAACATAAATAGAACGTTGCAAGACATTAAATTCTTTTTAGCCAAAAAATGTCTGTAATTATAATAAGTGTCTATAATTATAATGTCTGTCTGTAATAATAATAAGTGAGAGCAATTGAATAACTGTAAAATACAACATTAACAGAATGCCTTATAATCTAAGAAGAAACATAGCTTAACAATCAGTTAAATGTCACTTTTCCAAATATATAAAGTCTTTAATTTATAAAAAAAAATGAAAATAATATTGATTTAGTATAAGTTAAAAGGTACCAGACCCTGTAAAAAACTAGATTATACCCCTCCTATTTAATTATCCTTCTGAGATTTAAAAACTAAGTATTTTCACATAAATGAAATTTGGGAAACAGAATATAACACTGAACCTTTATATACAGAGCTAAAACATCATAAGCATTGTAAGTTATTGACATTCTGCCATCTTGTATTAAATTCCCTTCTCTAGAACAGTCGAGATTCATAATAACAAATAAATTCTAGCTTCTTCGTCAGTATATTTAAGTGAATAAGTAAACTTTAAAAAAATAATTAAAATCAAATTCAAGTTAATTACCGTGAAATATATGCATATAATAAATCCCTTACCATTACATTTTCACCCTACTGTCAAAGTATAGCCGTCCTTGTTCTGGTTTTCGCTTTCCAAAATCGAAAGTGATGGATTCCGGTGAAAAAGCAAGTAAACGGTTAGTCCCGCGGAATAACTTGTCAACAATGACTGAGCTTAAAATGTTTGTAAATTTCGATATCTCTATAATGAACATGTACTTAATAGAATGTTTCCATAGTAGTAAAAATTTGTAAATCTCAAATGTAAATAATGTTGCCACGCAAGGTATTGTTAGCAGACGGTAATTAAATTTCCGTTAAAATTCATGAGAACATTGATGTAATTAATTGTTATTTCTCATTTGCTGTCTATGTAGTGTTTTTAAATAGTTTAACTTGAAACTTAAATTACTTTTAAAACTTTTAATGATTTAATAAATATTAGTAATAATTTATAATTCAACACTTGATCTGTTGCAACGTATTTATGAGCTTATCGCAATGCCGAATAGATCATTACCCATATTTTTTTCTTAAAATGGCTGCTTCGTGTTTTTACAACTCACAATCAAGCATTTATCACATTCGAATGTTATGAATTTATGTTAGCTTTATTGCTCTCCCTTTATTGTACTTATTTTCTGTTAATTTGCTATTGTAAGAACACTTCAGCGTATTATTTATAAGCTTGCTTATTCAATTGTGCTCGAAAGGTTTATTTATTTCACACGTCGCATATTCCAACGACAGATGAAAGCCTCCATCCTTCGAGCTATAATGAATGCACGCATAATAACGCCCGACTCGAATGAGCTGAAACGTAAATCATGCGACACAATAAAAAAACAACCTTCGCTTGCATTTTAAAAGCCTTTATTTTTTTCTGGAATTCTCAAATAACTCGTAATTGTTTAAGATCGTTACGAAACAAAAGAGTCTAAAGAAGCTTTTATTATGGTGATAGTCAATGAAAGTCTTTTTTTTCTTTATATAACTCAGTTATCATGAAGCGGTTGTATTTTCCCTTGTGTCGTCGAACGGAAGAATTCGACCTTCCCTCTTCTTTGATCCACCCGCGGAAGGTCGCTGCCAACCTTGAATTTCAAATCTGCAGTTGAACGTTTTTATGTTAAAAACGCATGCACATGAATAATGGAAACTAAATGGTTTGAGTATACTTCCTTTATTCTGTTTAACTCAAATGGGTTCTTTT
This sequence comes from Pardosa pseudoannulata, assembly GCA_032207245.1. NCBI lineage: Eukaryota > Metazoa > Arthropoda > Arachnida > Araneae > Lycosidae > Pardosa > Pardosa pseudoannulata. The sequence continues at coordinate 2,837,865 of CM063497.1, forward strand.
TGTTCTTGCTCTTTTCGGAAATTGTTAAGAAATATGTAGGACTACGATATCGTCAAGGTCATTTTGTAAAATGACCAGAGCAGCAATCCAGGGAACAATGTTATGTATTTCAGAAAATATTTTGAGGTAATTTAAATAGTTATCATAACAACGGAATAACTGTATTTTAAACATTGAATTTCATTTCATAAAACTGAATCAAAGTTAATAGTAATTTCAGGGAGAGAATTAATTGAAATTCTCTCCGTGTACGGTTAGACGTAGTTCCAAATATTCTTTGACTAAATTTAGTGCAGATAGATTAGAAGCCAACATATATAATATACAGTCAAACCTGTCTGTCTCGCATCTCTTGAGAGTGAAAAAAAAATTCGAGATACACAGGTTTTATGAAAATAGACTAAGAAAATTTCTTTACGCAATACAAAAGATTGAAAATTTGAAGTACTTTTAGTTTTATTTACATACACGGCTCTTTTTCATTGTTTTGCAGCCGTTTTCGAAGTTCTTTTGTATGATATCTTTGTTTTTCAAGATAGTAAAATAGTACTGGGTGGAATTCCAAATTTAGCGGCGACTAAACTTTTCTTCATAGAAGGGTTTTCATTCAAAAATTGCAGAATTTCCATTTTTTCGATGGTTAAAACATTTAATTTTCTTTTAACACCTGCCATTTTTTGCTCTAAAATTGAGACAGCAAGTTGCGAGATGATACTTTATTCATTAGGCTATAGACTGAGAACCAGTTCTATTTCAAAAAGATATTTCTTCCGTCTCCTATTCCCCCTCCTCAACCCCGATTCCTTATTATTCCAGAGCAGAGAACCCGATTTTAGTACTATTCCCATCGAGTCCCTGACCAAATAACCCTCCGAGAGAGAAAACTATAATTGTATTTCCTGGAAATGGGAACTTGTGCGGCTGTCAACACAATAAGGCTCTAAACTGGAATGTTTTGTTTCTTACGAAAATTCGAGATAGACAGGTTTGGGAAAAAATAATTTGAGATAGGTTTGGAAAAATACGTTAAATTTTTATTGAAAATGTAGGGAAAGTGAAAAAATTTGACATAGACAGGTTTTCGAGGTAAGCAGGTTTCGAGATAGACAGGTTTGACTGTATATGTTTTAAAAAATTGTGTCTGTGTATATATACACACGCATGCAAATAAATATCTCCAAAGGATAAATAAAATCTGTTAAAATTTGGTTTGCTAATTCATACATAGCACAGTACCAATCAACATATTTAGCACGAAACTGTTTATTTTTTTCACTAGGTTCACTATTGTAACAAGTACTAGAATTAGACTGCATGTACACCGAATTTACAGCTTTGGCCTAATAAGGGTAAGGTCTTCATCAGTTTTAGCCATTGTATAAAATTTAGAAGCTACAAAAATACATTATTTAAAATTATCCAATGGTGTGGATTTATGAATAATCTTGTAGTATTCATCGGTTTTGGTTTTGGTTTTGGTGTTACTATGATAGACGTGACGTCACAGGTATTCCGGTTTACGTTAACTCGTCAAGCAAGATTCCTTTCTTGCAATTGGTTGAAACTTCTGTTTTGATATTTGACCGAATATGACCGCGGTGTTTCTGAACGGCGTGGGTTTGGCAGCGAAAATGATTTTACTTCTCTGCAACTTAGTTTATTGACCGCTGTTAAGTGCTTGTTAATTTCTGCGTCAAACCCATAATTTGTTTACCACTTGTTAATTGTATATTTAAACTATTTTCTCAATCATGATTATCAATTACAGATGTGAAACGATGTTATGATGTCAGTGTTTGCTTGTTTTTGAAACAATTATCGCATTCATTCTAGGTGCTCTTCATATTTTAATTTAAGAAATGAAAATGACAGGTGTCAACAAATCAGATTTTCATATCATTCATTTTTTTTATTCGCCATAATGCTTAAAATATAAAAATCCCTTACAAGATGAAGCTTTTTCGTGTTTTTCACTCAATTTTATCTTCATCAAAGCACTTTCGAAGCTATTTTAATGTCACATTGCTTCTTCTTTTAATCATTTCTGTATATATTATCTTTTTGTCAACAGACAATACTATAAATAAACCAGAAAAATGTGTGCCAATTATTCGAAAAGTTATGCCAAATTTACCAATTGTTAAAGTATACGGTATTCAGGTAATGTGATACTATTTCAACTAATGTGATACATTGCTGTGTGTATTTGTGTTCAGTTTCGAGTGTGTTATTTATCAAATTTTAACATTAATCATATTTTACTCACCGCTTTGTGATGGACTTGTGTTTGACAGTAAGTCCATTACAGAGACATTGAGTAACGATATAGATGTTTAATGTAGCTTGAACTCTTACATGTGTCCCTAAATTGAGTTTTTGTGGAAAATATTAATAAAATTTCTAAAAATCTGTTTTCTGTTTAGTAATACAGGTTTTATAATTTGTTGTTCATGTTATTTTAGTTTTTTAAAGTTTTAACAATTCCCTATTTTTAACTATGGTATGCATGCACTGTACCACTATTTAAAAAAAATATATTATTATTAAAAAGATTCATGAATGGATTATATATATATATATATATATATATATATATATATATATATATATATATATATACATATATATATATATATATATATATATATATATATAGGAAATATGTAAGGAAAATTCTCAGGGGTTTTCAAAACTTGAATCAAGGGTAAAAATTCCACGTCATTTTCCATTCTCCTTTTTAACCCCTAACCTAAATTGACCATTGGGGCTATAGGTTACGCCCTCAGAGAAGGGGGCCTGGCCAATTATAAACCTACATGGCCCTAGCGGACAATTTAGGAAATTTCCAAATAAAAAGGAGATACACGCTAGCGGAGACAGATTTTTCTAGAGATATTTTCCCACAGATGTTGACCCAGGTGTTAAGTGTCTTGTATATAAAACTTCTTGCCCTTCAGTTTGTTCCTATAATGAAGTGGGAACCCGTCCTTCAAAGTTATCTTAATAAAGGTCTTTAGCTGAAACTGTATCATTTTTATGGGCATGACTGCAAACCCCCATCGAGAAGTCAGTCTCATTACATATATATATATATATATATATATATATATATATATATATATACATATATATACATGTATATATATATATACATATATATATATACATATATATATATATATATATATATATATATATATATATATATATCCAGTCCCCCTGAGAAATTTTATAAGGACCGTTTCATGGAAAGAAAATGAACTATGTGTGTGGTTGTGTCATCTGCCTAGCAGAGCATAAGCAACTGTGTTTTTAGTGACGTTGAGTTAAAAGGAAAATGCAAATTGTATTCGACAAGTAAAAGCAGATTGACTAGCACTCTTAGCAACTCATCAGAATATTGATGAGCAATTGGAAGAAATTGTGAAAACTTTTTTTTCAAGCATATTTTATAATATGCATTTAAAAAAAATTGAACATGTTTATTTTCTTTCAAAATTATTCTTTTTATATTGATATGCTTTTGTTTTGAAAATTAGAATTTAATACCATGTATAGTTTATACGTTTTCAATGCTAATTTTACTATTAGATTCATTGTGCAGTGACCTCATTACGTATTTTAGGCTTTAAATTTGTTCAGGATGTCCTTTTTCTATCCTTTTAATATTTAAAAACCATATTGTATTATGAAACTCATTAAAGGTATACATACATAAGAAAACATACAGTTTTACTGAAGTATCATTCACCTACAAAATGAAGATTAAAGATGTATGAGATAGATATCGTGAAGGTGTAAAAAAACATATACTTGCTTCGGGTGAATCATAGTTTATACCCTAGTAATGTTAGTAAATACTATGTACACTGTCAACGATGCAAATCTTTCAGCTATATATTAATAAAATGTAATAATAATCTACAAAGGCCCAAAATATATTTTCTGTCCTGGGCCCAAAATCTTGATAATTGGGCCCTGCTTGTAATGGAGCCACGACTGTAAGTTAATTAGGATTCACTATGCCCAGAAAGCCCTGGTAATTAAATAGATATGAAAATTCTCTTGTAGCTAGCAGATTAATTTTACAGTTTACGTTTATTTAGTGCATATATAGTTTAAAAAAAATATCCTGTGTTACAGGAGATATATCCAAATCATTCATGAATATTTTAAATTTATATTTTGTTTTTATTGTAACTTAACTTTCCTGGCGTAGGCATGATAAAATCAGAAAATCCAAATCTTCCTGGCAAGGGTGTTTTCACGCTTGGAATTTTTTATTTTAATGCATGATTTTCAGCTATTTTAATTATTAAATTGCCTGCCAGGCCAAGGTAGGATTTTTGTGTATAAAAAAGTTGTAGATAAACCAAACAACCAAGGCAGATTTAAATACTGAAAGTGTTAATTGTGTTTTTCATATTCTTTATCCCAGATAAAAATTTGAGGCACAGTCACTTCATCCCTTCCTTGAGGTATCAACCTTAACCCTTTAAAGGCCAAAATAAATTCATGGGAATTTAATGTAATTTGTTTATAAATATTATCTATGAGCCTTGTATATGTAAAATTCATTTAATGTTTCTTTACATCCTTAGAGGAGTTTGCATAGAGGATACCAAATTAGGTTTGAGGGGTGGTTTAACTAAACTAACCTCTACCCTTGTACAGCTTGAACATTATGCCTTTTTAAAAGTTTAATATACTGGAAGAACAATAAATGGTTCTTAAACTGGTATAATAAATAAGTTTAACAATTAAAAAGTGTTGTTTGTACAAGATACTTTTATTTGGGGTCATAAGTGAAGATAAATTTAATTTTCTCAAGTACAGAAAGTTTATATATATTTCAGTAGAAAAAGAATAAGTTAAATGTAGAACTATCATCTGTGTATTTTTAAAATATCAAAAAAAAAATGTATAAAATTTATATATGTAAAAGTATATAAATGTATAATATAATTTAAATATATATATAAATATATATTTAATCGAAACTCATCCATGTTCCAAAAAGGTTTTTTTAATTGCAAAAGCTCTTGATTAACATATTGAATATATCTCAGATGTATGAGATTGGAGCTGTAAATAATTATAAAAAGATAAGTAAGACACCAAAAGTACAAAAAAATTAAAAAAAAAGATGTTCAATAGTTTTTGTACAAAACCACTGTTCTATTAAACAGTATTCTGTTCATTTGTATGTAACTAAACAGTAAACTGTAGCACTCCAAATCAAATCAAAAAATTCCATGATTTTAAAAAAAAAAAAAAAAAAAAAAAAACAGTTTTTTTTCTAAATCATTGATTAACCCTTTAAAGGTCATTTATATAAACTCTCTGAGATTTAATACAATTAGTTTATAAATATTATCTATGAATCTTATAAATGCAAAATGTATTAAAAATTTTATTTACCATACTTAGAGGGGTTTGCATTAGAGCATAACGTAAGATTGATTGGGGGGGGGGTAACTGACAATCTCCTTATACAGCATGAACTATAATACTTTTTAAAATTTTAATTAATTATTTGGAAGAACAAAATAAATAAGTGTTCTTAAAAAGTATAATATAATAGTTTAAAATTTATAACTATTATTTGAATAGATATTTTTGTCTGGGGCTAAGTGAAAAAAATAGAATTACTAATTTCCAGGTACATCAAGTTTAAATACTAATATTTAAAAAAAAATGATTAAGTTGTAGTACTATCTTATTGTAATTTTAAATGTCAAAAACATAAAAAAACGATAAAAACATTCACATTTTTTAAATAGAGAAAAGTATTTTACCGGTGGTTTCACTGTGAAACCACTGTCACTAAAGGTTAAATCAGTTTTTAAAAGAAAGCTGTTCGTAAGCACAATAAGAAAATATTGACAACCCAGAGTTGCTCCCAGATGGTTTCAGGAGGTTGCAACACCCTGCCTATACTTGTATTATTAAAAGAGAACCGTACCTGCTATTCATTTCTTCTTTACCTCTTTCTTATCTCTCAGTCAAATATTGTTTTTGTCTTTTGTATTAAAAAATTACTCGCACAGTAAAAATTTCATTATCATACCTTGAAAAGAATGTTCTGACTTTTTAAATATTAAGTGCCTCTAAAAAATAAAACAAATGCACCCAAAAATGTAACAAGTATTATCCCCCTCCTGCTTTTATTTATTTATTTTATGAACCTGGGAAAAATTCTGGAATTTATCTTGCTTTACCTATTTATAAACCTCGTTTGGACGGAACATGTAGCAAGTTTTTCTCAAACTCAGATATGCACCTGCAGTCCAAGGGTTCTTTCTATCAAGAAGATCAGTGCAATCTAAACTTCGAAACAGACTTGGAAACAACAGAGCAGCTAAATTTGTTTTAGTTATAAATCATTTAACATTTAATCATTGTCACAAAATAAAAAGTGGGTTGTAAAATTTTCATAAAAATAAAAGTTGTTGTGATTACTTAGCCTGTAGTCTACCCTCATCTTTCTAATCATTCTATGGTTGAAGGAGTAAAATGTATAAATTAACATGAAGCATCCTTTATTTAAATTATGATATAGATAATTAAAACAAACAAAAACCCTATATTGCAAGTAATTATTTTCTACTGATTTATGAATTATTCTTATATATTATATATATTTTTTTAGCTATATGTATTTTTATTATATATAAAAAAAGAATTGATTTAGACATCTAACTTGAACAATTTAATTTGCTTGTATCAAATATTATACTTAAATATATTTAAATTTCAAAAATCCTATTTAAATAAAAAAAAATCAGATTTAAATAAAAAAATCTGACTTTTTTGATTTTTTTTTTAAAATCGTGATTTTTATCAACCTTGTTTCTAACAGCTATCTGTATCAGAACTATAAATGTTTTGCATTGTGATATACCTGTCAAATATAAAAATATACTCAAATTTGGTACTTTATTTTATTTTCAGAGAGATGAAAATACATTAGATGTAGTTTTGAAAGTATTTAATCAAATGGGATATAAAGTTGACTTAAGTGACAGCAGTGATTGGGACATATTGTGGTCACACACATATCCATTCTATAGCTTAAGGCATGAATTTCTAAACTTGAAGCAATATCAGAAAGTAAGAATTATAATCATTTTATCTATTTTATCTCATATTATTTGTTGTATTTTAGAACAATTATCCATATTTCAGATTAACCATTTTCCTGGGAGTGGATATATAACTCAGAAGAACAATTTAGCATCATTATCCATTGATAGTATTCCAAAATCATTCTTACTACCAGTTCATAAAAAGGAATTTATACATTATGTAAGTATTTCTTAAATATTTTTGTTGATACATTTATCTTAAAAATTCCTAAAGATTTATTTTATTTTTACAAAAATTTAATGAAAGTTATTTGTTTCTGTAGTTACATCTTCGCAGTTTTTTGGTTCTACTTTTAAAAAAAATTTGAAATATGTATCTGACCTAACTGATCTTAAATATTGAAGAATAGGATATATTACTGAAGAACCAAAACATTATGACCACCTCTCAATAACGAGTTGCCCCACCTTGGCATAGAGGCCACAAGTCTTTGGTAGATGGCTGGAGACAGATTATACCAGATGTTTAAGCAATTGTTACGCAAAACCAAGATATTGCGAATGGGTGATCTTTGAACTCTGAGCTGCCATCCCATGACATCCCAAATGTCTTCTATCAAATTGAAATCCAGTGAATTAGGCGGCCAGGACATTAACTGGAATTCAACATCATATTCCTGGAACCACTCCAACACAATTTTAGCCTTGTGACACGGGGCATTGTCCTGTTGGAACATTCCAGCTGGAAAAACAGAGGCCATGTAAGAGTGCAACTGCTCTGCAATGATGTTCAGATACCCTGTAGCATTCATGTCAAGGTCTGCTCTACCACAACCACAGGTCCCAGAGACGTCCAAGAGAATGTCCCCTAAAGCATAATATCACCATATATTGTATGACCTACTGTACATTGAGGGAGCCACTGTTCGCCTGGAAGACAGCGTATCCTGACACAGTCATCGGCGTGATGAATGACAAACCGTGATTCATCTGACGAGACAACTCTCTTCCACTAATCAATGAACCAGTCGCGATGTTCCCGGGCTCAGCGTAGGTGCAGTTGGCGACGACGCTTGGTCAGCAAAGGCACACAAGTGGGACGTTTGCTGCGTAGCCCCATATCCAACAGTGTATGCTAAAAAGTGTACTTCGATACTATTCTACTTGGCCCTGCATTGTATTGGGTTGCCAGCTGAGCCACTGTCTGGCTCCGGTTTTGTTTCACCATGCGAGACAGTCTCCAACGACCTTTTTCTTTGATAGCTTGTGAACGTCCAATACCATGTCGTCTACTGCTGGTTTTACCATCATTCATCCACTTTGCATAAGTACTAACTGTAGATAGCGAACAACCCACGAGTCGTGCAGTTTCGGAAATACTTGTTCCGAGCCTTTAAGCGATTGCAATCTGTCCTCTATCAAAATCACTTAGATCTGCAGCCTTTTTCCCATCACACACAGAAGTTAGTGAAAGAATGATTCTTCAGACTCTCCAGCAGCAGTTAAATACCACTTCCACCTGATCATGTGCCTTGCACGTCATCCAGGCAAGTTTATTGCAAAATGTAGGGGGGGTCATAATGTTTTGGCTCTTGAATGTACATAGGACCTAGTGGGTCCAATATTACTTGTGTCAGTAACACTCCTTTAGCTACACACACTACTAGGGTGGAGCTAAATGACTAACAGCTTCGCAGATGTTTTTGGCATAAAGGATATCTGTCTGTATTGCCAGCTACATTGGGTTTTCTTTCTCTTAAATATACAAATACTATTTTGCAGTCAGAAGATAATAAGAATGTGTTTTGGATGATTAAGAGTTCAAATCATCGTGGTATTAGGATCCTGAATGGGACAGAAGACTTGGAAGCAGATGGAACTTTTGTTCAAGAATTTGTCAAGAATCCACTGCTGATTAATGGAAAGTAAGTTTTTAATTAATACATGCTGCACCCAACTTGTGTATACTACTAATAAATAATACACATATTTCAATCAAATATTTAAGGGCAAAAACATTTTCCTGTGCATTCTTGTAAGGAATCTGTCACCATATTAATTAATTTGGATTTGTGTATTCAATACACTATGGTATAGCTCTTTATATTATATGATAAACTGGAATATGATTCACAGGGATCTTGTGCATGCAATTGTTCTCAACACAGGGTTTGCACATAGGGCCCGATTGTCAAGATTTTGAGCCCAGGGCAGAGAATATGTTTTGGGCCCTTGTAGATTATTATTACACTATCATACATCCCATTATATGACGGGATCAGTAAAATTTTTATCTGTTTTTTGAGATTGATTTAATAATATTTAAAGTCTAAAGGGATGGTGAGGATTGAAAGGGGATTTTATTTGTTTTCTAGTTTATTTAATGGTTTTTAAAAATAATTTTTTGTTATGTTGCTTTTTGTTTGCAAGATCTATCAAAGTTTTACAGGTCTGTATCTATCAACAGCACTGTAGCCAGAAATTATATTCAGAGAAAATTATATTATAATTTTCTCTATTTGCTTTAAAAATGCACAGTTTTATCATTTTTCTGCATAGTTAAGACTGACATTTTTTCTAAATTCTTCCTAGCTTTAACTAAATCAGCATTTTTCTGTTTAATTTTTTTTCTCTTCCTACTCTTTTCAGATCGATAGTTTAGGAGAAGATAAACATTACTCTCTTTGAATTTTTCTAACTATGGATGCCTCTATCCATTCCAGGTCCAACCGCTTCATAAAATCGAGGACAGACGTACAGATAACTTCGGCTATTATTATATAGGAGATTTTATTAATGTATAGCTGAAAGATTTGCATAATGCAACAAGCACTTTTTTTATTTGACCATAGGATTGAAAAGATATGCTGTTAGGCAGGTCATATTCCAAACATTTTGCAAATGGAATCCACCAATGAGAAATCTCAATTTTGTGATTGCGAACATTTTTGAGAAAAGTTCTCTAAATCTAGCCATCTGATTGGTGGATTTGATTTGCAAAATGACCTGCATTCTTGCCTTTAGTTTTTAAGCGCAAACCCATGACTGACAAATGTGTGGGTATTTGTGTTAACTTTGTATTGTCTATTTTTGTTTCCACCATACACTGATTAACATTTTTGTTAATGTAACCTTTTGTTTGGTTTAAATTTAACCTTCCTTCCTTCCTCAGTGGCATGACAGCCCAGGATGAGCCTTAGCCTTCTCTAGAATTCCATACCAGGCAGTCCTATCTTTGGCTCTGGATTTCCAATTGGAAATTTTCAAGGCTCTTATGTCTTTCTCAATGCAGTCTAACCATCTAAGTTTGGGCCATCCTCTCATTCGGGTTCCTATTGGTTTGGCCGTAAAAAAATTTTTTGTGGATCTATTGTCATTAAGTCGAACTAGGCCCATTTTAATCTTTGTAAGGTAATAAAATTAATTATATCTGCAGGCTTGCAATTCCGTCACTTTTCTCACCTTTAGTCACTTTTTTTTACAACTAATCACTTTTAGTCACTTTTTTAAGTAAACAGTCACTTTTTTCATGATGTATCACAGCAGAAGTCTGTAGTTGAAAAAATAAAATCTGAATTAATAACAAAATATTTTAATAAAAGACCAAAAATGGGATGCTCTGATCTTATTTTTCTTATTAAAATAAAATTAGTCATAAGGTTTCCAGAATTTAGTGATTTTAAAAAGTCATAAAGAAGTTCTTGAAATCTACATTTGTACTGAAAACATACATTTAATACATTAAAGTAATTGACGTCAAAGCACACATTTCTCTTTTTATTCTACACAAATTTTGTTTACATACTCTAATCTAGCTATGTACGTATTTCAAAACATCATTAATATATGTAGAAAATTGTGATTATAAAATTACTGTATTGTATGTATTCAAATCTAATTTATAGATTTTCTTGAATAAAAAGCAATGTTGATTTGTGTTAAACAAAATTGTTGTATTTTACGCTAAAATCCTGTCTTGCATGAATCCTTTGATTTTGAGTTAAAATAAATGGAAAAAATCTTAAAAATAGCATCTGTAATCAAGAGGAAAAAAAATCGTTTTTTTTTTTTTTTTTTTTTTTTTCAATGTTTAGTCACTTTTTGGTCACTTATTCTGTATTATTTGTCACTTTTCTCACCTTTTTTAAAGTACCTCAGCAGTTGTAAGCCTGTATCTGGGTTTTTATATGTTCTGTATAATTCAATATTTGTTGTTCTTCTCCATATACCATTTACATTAATTCCCCCCAAAATACTTCTCAATATTTTTCTCTCAAAAAATGCTAGGGTTTCCCTGTCTCTTTCTGTCAGTGCCCAGGTTTCAGCTGAGTAAGTCAAAACAGGTCTTATATTAGGCATTTATACGATATTATTTTAGTCAATTTTTTAATGTACTTAGTTAAATTTAACCAGCACTTTATAATTGTTTTTTCTTCTATTCCGTGAAGAAGACCTCACGGCATGCTAATTTGTTTTGTGAACTGTATTTCACTTCCAGTTGAATGTATAAAAGGGCAAGTCGCTTTTTATGCTGTGGTGGTGTTATTTTGACAATTAGTGAGCTGTGTCTCGATATGCCGTATGCTTATTGAAGATGCCTGTTTTTTATGTTTAACTTAATGTGTTTTTAATAAGTGTTTTTTAATTAAGTGATGATATTTAAGAATAAATTCAGTTGCCATCGCCTGTGGATTGATCATTATGTATTTGTACAAGGTTATTTTTATTGGTGGGATGGTTCAAAAGGAATCGGAAATTATGTCAACTAGCTTCCTCGTTATAAAATATTTACAATTTATACTTGCAGGTACTCTGTGAAATAATGAAAAACTTAAAAAATTTTAGCTTACATAATTTGTATATAGAACAAAAACATGATATTTTTAAATCTACAAAATTTGTTTCAAAATTACCTCTGGATCTAAAAATGTTTGGGTCCTTGAAATCAGTTTGCCCTGGGCACATGCCCCAGGTGCCCTGCCAATATGGTGCTGTTTGTCACATCCCCTGAAGTGTGGTGAAGCATTTCCAGGGGTTTGAGAAAAGTTTTTTAATTTATAATGGAAATTAACATGTAATTCTAACTGTATATGAAAAAAGAAATATTCACATTCATGATACGAATAAATTTTAATTACAAATTTAAATTTGGAATTAAATTTATTCTGGTTTATATGCTTTGAGCCTTATTCCTAACTAGTCAGTAAGGCTTTGGAGATATACTGTTATCATTTTCTACAACTTACCTGTGTGAAATGGAATTTTCATCACCAGTGCACATAAAAATGAGAGTAAGAAAGGGTTTAAATCAGAGATGGACAAACTTTTTTGGCCGCGGACCAAAAATCGAAAGAAAATAAGTTTGGCAGGCCAAGATAAATTTTTTTTTAATTTTAAAAACAATATAAAGTACCTAACAGTTTAAATATATTATTGAGATGAATGAAATTGCGATTTCAATTTTTAAAAGTTCCTTATACTGAGGTTCGAAGTGAGATGTACTGATTTTAAGGAACGATGCGAAATGCTCGTCTGTCAGTCTACTTCTGAAATTATTCTTTCTAAGGTTCAAAATTGAAAACACTTGTTCACATATAAGAAGAAAATTTACTGCTGATCTTCTGGGTGTGAGATAATAAATTTGGTATATAATATTTAAGCAAAGTAGAAAAGGAGATGGATGTATAATGTATAAATATATATTTCTTTTAATTTGCCTCGGGCCAGCAACATAAAATTGTATCTGCGGGCTGCAAGGCCATAGGCAGGGGGGATTTGGGGGACTGGTCCCCCCCCCAAAAAAAAAAGTTGAAAGACCATTTTGTAGATAGACAATGTCCCACGTTTGTGTGTGTGTGTGTGCTATCTGCCTAGCTGTTCATGAACATACACTTATTCTCTTTAAAAAAAAAAAACTGCTCAGACCATAAAAGTCTTCCTAAGCCGCTGGCCAGAAATACAGCAGTGTACTCCGGAAATACAGGGCTTTCCCTTTCATCAACTGAAGTATCATTCACAAACAAAGATGTCTTTTTCCTTGGTCCTCCTCCGAACATAATTTCTGGCTATGGCCCTAGCGGGCTGTATAAAACCTTCCGGCAGGCCATAGTTTGCCCATCCCTTAATGGGTGGGTAAATGTACATTATTCTGGTTTTTTTCTTAAATTGTAGATTAAAATTTTATTAATATAATAATAATTTTTTTAATAAAAATTAGTTAAGATTTTTGCACAAAATATAAGTTTATCTCTAGGGATATTGTATATAAACGTTATAGGGTTATATTTGGCTATTATTCGTGGTCACCTGGATAATACCAAAGTACCCTGAATTCAAATTGGAAACATTTTGATTGAAAAATTGCTATATGATTAAACTTAGGTATGTAGATACAACAATTTATTTTTATGTATGTGAGTTTATTAACACTTATTAACACATTCGCTGCCGATCACGCGCCAGCGCGTGATCAACATATAGGAAAATGCATATATGACGTCAGGTTCGGCAGCGAATGTGTTAAGTAAGTTTATAGTTTTTTTTATGATAAAATTCCTGTAATTTCTCTAAAAGCATATATTTTATTTGTATGTACATCAGAAGTTTTATTCATATATAATTTAACGGAAGCTTTTTAAAGTCATGGAAAATGATTCGCTAAATGAAAAGTCATGGATTTGAAAAATTTTATTTTGGCAGATACCTTGTAAATATATGGCAACAATGTAACCATTAACAATTAAATATGTATGTTATATTTGCATATGTTTGTTTTCTCAATAAATATATTCTGTATTTTAAAATAAATATTATTTCCAATATACGAAGAATAAACATTTTTTCATGGGGATGTAAGAACATATTTTCATATAGAAAGGGGTACAGACCACTAAAAGGATTGAGAAGTACTGCTCTAAGGGCGGTAAACCCAAACATTTTGATGGCTGATTGTTAGCTTTGTTGCTGAAATCTGCTGATTTTAATCCCACCATTGACATGGATATTTACAGAAGGATGGAATTAGCCTTAAGTAATAGCCCCTAGTCTTGTTATCTCCTTTGTAGCAAAAGAGTAGACAATAGTGTCCTAAATCAAACCTAGATATTTAATCAGAGATAATGTTTTGACAGTGCAATTTCGGCTGTTGATAAATATTACTGTTACATACCCAATTAATCAAGATTTAAACATGTCAATTTTTTCATATGCTGCAAATTTACAGTTTATAGTTTAATGTTTTTTTCTATACTATTTACATCTAAAAGGAAAAATTATTTACAATCTTTAACTCTAAAGTAAACAATATAAAAAAGAGGTATGTTAAATTAAGCCAATCTGCTATATCCATGTATTACATACGTTTCACAGGAGAACAGAAATTCTCGGCATCTATTTTATGAGATTAATTTAGCAATATTTAAAGTCTAAAAGGATGGTGAGGATTGAAAGATGATTTTATTTGTTTTCTAGTTTATTTAATAGTTTTTAAAAGCATGGTTTTTTGTTATGTTGCTTTTTGTCTGCAACATCTATCAAAGTTTTACAGGTCTGTATCTATCAACAGCACCGTAGCCAGAAATTATATTCAGGGGGGGGGCCAAGGGGAAAGACATTGTTTTTTGTGAATGATAATTCAGTAAAACTACAAGTTTTCTTATGTATGTATATCTTCAATGAGTATCTTAATGGAGTTTTAAAATATCAAAATGATTAAAAAAATCTATAATGAACAAATTTAAAGCCAAGAATGAATAATGAAGTAACTACACAATCAATTTAATAATAAAATTAACTCAGAAAACTATATATAGTATTCTGTTCTAATTTTTAAAACAGAAGTATAACCAACAAAGAGAAATTGGAAAAATTGAAAGAAAATGAATGTGTCCAAATTTTTTATCTGTATATTATAAAATATGTTCGGTTGAAAATTTGCAAAAAATTTTCAGAATTTATTGCAATTGTGCATCAATATTGTGATGTGTTTCTGAAATTGCTGTCAATCTGCTCTTACTGATCTGTATAACTTATCATCACTAAACACACAGTTAAGCAGATGACTAAACCACACACATGGTCCATTTTCTTTCCACGAAACGATCTTTTTAGAATTTTGGAGGGGGATCCCTTGCCTACGACCTTGTCTATCAACAATTTATCTCTTTTAACTATAACTTTTTTGTGAGGGGAAAGAGAGCAGTATTTTATATTTTAACTGGTATGGCAAAACAGCTAAAGCTGGCCATGTACGCCCACCTTTGGCATAGGGGAAACTGGGGTAAAATGGTCCGCTTTTGTGAATTTTGAGTATTTACTCTCAAACTAATGATTTTTTGAATCTGAAAATATATGCTTATTACCTATATATTAGGCTTTATATTACACTCAGTAAAAAACCAATTATTATAATTACTTTTTTATAATTTTTTTAATAGCAAGTGACAAAGTGGACCATTTTACTCCGATCCCAGGGTAAAATGGTCCACAAAAAAAATTTCTAAAGATAACTTAAATGTAGTACATTATTTAATAGTACAAAGCATAAAATGTATTATATTTATTTTCTATAGCTTCAATCTGTACATATAAAGCATAATATTGGTGAATATTGAAGTTAATGAATGATACACCAAAAGATTTGTGTGTTCTGAAAGTCTGCTATTTTCTTGAGAGGCAGTAGGGTCTGGGAGACTCATCACAATATCTTGAACATTTCCAAGCAATTCATCAACATTGTCAGGGAAAATGAAAACATTTTTATTAGGTTTTTGCCTCATAAATTTCACAAAAACATAATCTTCATTTTTTCCTGTTATTAAACCAAAAAAATGAACCACTGTCTTCTTTGTCAAAAATTTAACTGAAACATACTTGCCAACTTTTAATTCATTATCAGAATTAGTATCATGCTGTAATTGCTTTCTTTATCACTGTGTTGTGTATCACTATAAACAGACATATTTTCCGAATCACTCGAACTTTCTGATGCACATAAATTTTCTTTATTTGCTTTAAAAATGCACAGTTTTATCATTTTTCTGCATAGTTAAGACTGACATTTTTTCTAAATTCTTCCTAGCTTTAACTAAATCAGCATTTTTCTGTTTTAATTTTTTCTCTTCCTACTCTTTGATATCTTTTTCAATCATCGTTTTCACTGGTGTATCAGTTAGAATTTTTGATGCACCCTTCTTTTGTTTGTTTGTTATCTTGCGCATGCTAGCTTTTGCCAAGGGGCGTAATTCAAAAGGTGATATTGTTTTCAACTGATGATTTTCACTTTGTACTGATTATGATGTATTTGGTTGCTGATCATCTATGCTTACGCTCGATCACCTGTGCTTGGTTGACAATCAGCTATACTAATTCAAAATCTGGTGATGGTTCATCAGTCACATATAATGAGAGAGATTGGATGTCCTCAAAGACGTTTTCATTAAATGGCCATATATCTGTTACTTTAAATCCTGATTGCATGTTTTTTAAAGTATCACACATAAAATCAACCTATAAAAACACATGGGGTACAGGGAAAAAAAAAAAAAAAAACTTGGAAAATGGACCATGTCCATTTTACCCCAGGTTCTGGTGGTCTATTTTACCCCATGTGTAATTCTGGCAAAAAGTGTCAAAAAAAGAGAACAAATCTTATATTAAATTGTTTTAGCTACATTAAATGTAATACTACATCATCTTAGCTCTTTATTGTGAGAAGTTAAATCCTCCAAATCACAATTCTTAAATGAAGAGAAGAAGATATGTTATGATGGAAATATTTACTTCTGACTACCACAAATCAACTTTCTAGAATAAAATGGCTAAATTGTCAGTTAAACACATAATTACACATTCATTTTCAAGACTGTAGTGCTGTCATCTGTGTATCAAAATATTAAATGTTAAAAATAATAAATTAAATAAATAATAGGGGGTGGTCCATTTTACCCCGGTCTCCCCTATACTTATTAAGCTTATTCAGCTTATTAATTTTATTATAATAAATAAGCTTTTAATATTGTCTTCTTGAAATTTATTTATAGGAAATTTGATATCGGTGTGTATGTGATATTGACCAGTATAGACCCTCTCCGTGTTTACATGTACTCTGAAGATATATTATTAAGGTAGTATGTATTCATCTATTTCGTGATTTCTTTTAGCAGTTGAATACAGAATGAAGGATGATTTTGTTTATCAGTGATATCTTTATATTTATATATTTATTCCAGGTTTTGCAAAGAGAATTATTTCCCTTTGAATATCAATAATGTGGAATCTTATGTAGTGGGAGATGACTATTTACCCATTTGGGATGTAAGTTCATGTTTTCAAATTTGTTCTGGAAAATGCATTATAGTTGAACCATTCTTATTGTTTCATAGGCAAAGTATGGATAGAGTTTTGTAATTGTCACAAAATTTGACCTCAAAATTGATATCATGAGATAGGTTGTAGAACAAGATGTAAAGGAGATTTTAATATCAGCAGTATTTTTTCTATGGTACCAAAAAATGACTGCACCAAATTAAGTGAATGTACTTACTGCAGATCATTCACATTTATATAAAGAGTAAAGATATATATATACAGTTTTCGCACATCTGGAAAGTCAGGGAATGTCATGGAAAATCATGGATTTAGACAATGGATTAATTTTGTCATGGAAAGTCTTGATTTTTCAAGTAAAATGAGTAAAACTCATGGAAAGTCATGGATCCGCTAAACTACCGATTTAAAAAAATGCATTGAATTATTTAATTCTATTTTTACTTGTCATTTGGCTGAAGTTACTGAGTTTGATATTTATGTATTATCCTATTGATCATATTGCCGAGTAAAATTCGTTCACCAAGGAAACTCAAAGCAAGAAAGCTTAATGGGTGGATAAATGTATTTTATTCTGGTTTTTTCTTAAATTGTAGATTAAAATTTTATTAATATAATAATTATTTTTTAATACAAATTAAGATTTTTGTAGAAAATATCAGTTTATCTCTAGGGCTATTGTATATAAACATTATAGGGTTATCGTGTTTGGCTATTATTCATGGTCACCTCGATAATACCTAAGTACCCTGAATTCAAATTGGAAACATTTTGATTGAAAAATTGCTATATGATTTAACTTAGGTATGTAGATACAACAATTTATTTTTATGTATGTGAGTTTACTAACACTTATAAAGTAAGTTTACAGTTTTATGATAAAATTCCTGTAATTTCTCTAAAAGCATATATTTTATTTGTACGTACATCAGAAGTTTTATTCATATATACTTTAACGAAAGCTTTTTAAAGTCATGGAAAATGATCTGCTAAAATCAGGGAAAGTCATGGATTTGAAAAATATTATTTTGGCAGATACCCTGTATAGAGTAGAGATGCAAGAGTTATCTGATATCCAACAGAAGTTTTTTATGTATAATCAAAGCCCCCGAAGCAGAATGTGCCCAAAAACTGTGATGCACATTGCAGAACAATCGCAGCTCGCAGAAAAACTTTTTTTTCTTTATATATATATATATATGTATATATAAATTTCTGAATTGAACATTATTACACTTAAATGTGTATATACATATCAATATATTTCTATATATTAAGGATGAAATGCCTAGTCATGTTGCCAAGTAATGGATATTGGCTATTTGGAGCTCTTGTCTGCTAGATATGAATATCTGGTATTAATATTCTTTGTTACATTCTATGCTTTGATCCTCACAGCAGAATACTTTTCAATGTTCTGCGACAGGCTTTCAGATAATCAAAAATGTTCTGCACAAAATATATTTATTTTACCATATATTTATTCTCCCACAATATTATTCCTATTGTGGTACATTTTCATCTTTACCAATATGTATAACTAAAAATATTCAATAAAAGAGTGCTACCTGAAATTTAGAAAAATATTTGTATTAAAACCAAGGCATTAACATAGAATTTACTGTTCTGTCAATTACTTTTGATGTAAGATATTTTAAGATATCATGATGATGATAAAAATGAGACTGATAATTTGGCCCAAACATTAATGCAAGGGAAGTTTCTAATAATTTTTGGATTGATCTGTGTCTTGGTGGAGTTCCATTGCATCAATATATATATATATATATATATATATATCGATGGTTTTCCATAAGTAGGAAAGGATGTAAGATGCTTATTGGATTACGATGATTCCTTGTTACAGCAATACCAGGTTTATTTTGACCAAAGTAAGGAACTTGATGTTGGTATTATCAACTGCTAAAATATTTTTCTGCTTTGATTATTTATTATTTCCACATTCAAATAGGAATAACGAAGCTTTAGATCTCTCCACTTTTTTGGAGCTTAATAAACTTTTTTCTTGTGTTTCACAATCTGAAGAAGAAAAGAATGAATTATTTTTTGAATATCAAATTTTTCTGAACTGGATTTTTGATGCAATTGATCATTCTCGGCAAAATAGAATGTTTTTTAAACGAAAGCTATATTAGTGCAAGTTGTAGATGAATTAAAACCAGATATCCCTAAATTTATCAATTTCTTAATACACATTATATCTATTCCTATATCAGAAGCTGTTTGCGAATCATGGGGATCAACAATCGATAAAATATTTTCCTATAGACATAATGTAAATGATGGTGATGAAACTAGTATTGGGACAACTGATAAAAAAATGTTTAATTTTTGCAACGGAACTCCATCAGGACACAGATGAGTCCAAAAATTATCAAAAACTTCCCTTGCATTAACGTTTGGGCCAAATTATCCCATTTTTATCATCATCGTGATATCTCAAAATATCTTACATCAAAATTAATTGACGGGACAGTAAATTCTATGTTAATACCTTGGTTTTAATACAATTTTTTTTTTTTTTTTAAATTTCAGGTAGCACTGTTTTATTAAATATTTTTAGTTGTACATATTGGTAAAGATGAAAATGTACCACGATGGGAATAATATTGTGGGAGAGTAAATATAGGATAAAATAAATATATCTCCTGAAGAACATTTTTGATTATCTGAAAGCCTGTTGCAGAACATTGAAAAGTATTCTACTGTGGGGATCAAACCATAGAATGTGAAAAAAAATATTAGTACCAGATATCCATATCTAGCGGACAAGAGCTCCAAATATCCAATATCCATTACCTGGCAACATGTCTACTCATCTCATCCTTAATATATAAAAACATATTGATATATATCTACATATTTAAGTGTAATAATGTTCAATTCAGAAATTTTTAAGTAATTAAAACTACCAAATATTTGAATAAAATAATGCATGTGTATATAGCTATTCCTCACCATTTTTTATTTTTTATTTTCATTCTTTTAGGTTCCTGACTTAAGGTTCTATTATTCTGAACTGAATTATACTGCAAAAGAGTCATTGAATGCATATCTTCGTTCTAAAGGTAAAAGAAGAAAATAAGTCATCTTTTAATGTACCTTAAAAGTTCATTTTATCGCTTTTAATTTAATTCTATCTAAAACATACTAACACATTCATATATACACTATCTACCAATAAGTATTTTTACAGTTTCACTGGACTGCCAACTCGGGGCACATTCCAACAATCACCGGTCACCTTCCACTTTTTAATCACATAGGCCATTGTCGATTGTGGGTACTTCAGATCGCTGAAAGATACTTATGCAAATGACGATATATGCAGTCCTGAGGTACGTCATGGCCTCCGTCGGTATACATTGTGTAGGAAACAGCATTGGCATTAGTCGCATTCAAGATGCCATGCAGCTCAAAGCTCTGTAATCCTCTGCACGTGGACTAGACTTTCAGTTAGTCGGCACCGATGAGCATCCTGATGAGGTGCCGCGAGGTACTACGTTTGCTGAAAATATAAGCTTTTCCTTATTTTATTAGTAATATGGATAGACGTATGGATTTTGTGTACAAATGAATAATAAACGTTAAAGAAGTGTTTAATGTACATTTTTATGGTTTTATTATTATTGGTGTTGCTCTCTGCACAGCTTGCATGAACACCTACCGCACTCCACTGTGTAGAAGGCATATTTAATTCAGTTGAATGTTCAGTT
Source organism: Pardosa pseudoannulata (assembly GCA_032207245.1). Lineage (NCBI taxonomy): Eukaryota > Metazoa > Arthropoda > Arachnida > Araneae > Lycosidae > Pardosa > Pardosa pseudoannulata. The sequence continues at coordinate 2,859,016 of CM063497.1, forward strand.
GTCTTATGCAATTTTGAAAATGAATAATAATACCAATGCTCGCCATTCTCTGCTCACCACTCATATGGTACATACTGGTTAATTGTATCAATACTCATAGTGTACCTGTTATAAAAAGAATAAAATATTCTCGATTTTGTTAGAATTACATTTTTTGGTTAGGATAAAATTATATTTTTAGTACTGTAGTGTTTTGGGGGTCTTAATATATCATGCAGATGTTCACAAAAGAATTATATTTATTCACAAATCATGTTATATGTGCATCTTAAGCCTGTAATCATTGTTCTAATGTTCTAAACCAAAACTGAATTCTCATGTTTTTCTATCAGGTGTTGCCAGATTCCACTTAATTATGAGTTCTTTTATTCTGTTGTTGCCAAATACATTACAAGTACAAATAAAAATATACATAAAATCAAATTATTCATTTGAACCTGAACCAAAAGCCATTATTCTTGGCAAAAGGAAAACCAGAACTGAACTGATGTTTTTTTTTTTTTTGTTTTTTTTTGTTTTTTTTTTAGTTGAACCAGAATGAAAAAATTACAGTTCAAAGTCCTGGTTTAAGCAATTATTGTAATATTCTGTAAATAAATAACATCTTTTCATTTCCTCAGCATTTCCCCATTTTTACCCCTATACTTCATTTCCAACCCCACTTTGCTATACAAAAGATTCTTTATGTGTATTTTATCTATCCTTAAATTTTTGTCCATGAATTAAAAGCATCCTGTATGTGTGTGTTTATATACATATAAACTTTGTATCTATTCACATATAACATAGAATAGTCATAGCTATTATATAAAACTTTTAAAAACTGAAAACAACTAATTTCTTTGTCTAACTGTTGATATGTTTTGAAGTGTAGGTAAAAGTACAAGGTCATTATGGTCCCAGGTTTCAAAGATTATTCGGGATGTTTATTTCAGTGTTGAAGAAAACCTGAAGAGAAGTTCAATGACTTTGGGAAGTTTAAGGTAATGCTTTGTTTCCTGTGACCAATTATATTTTGCTATTTCTTTTCACCTCTTTATTATTTTAAACTATCAATTCCAATTTTCAGAAATTTCTTTGAACTGGTCCGATTTGATTTTATTGCGGATGAGTACTTGAATGTGTATCTCTTGGAGGTATTTTTATTTATTTATTATTATTATTTCTTTCTCTTCTTTTTGCATATATGTATTTTATTGTTATCAAGTTTTCATATTTCACAGCAAGTAGAATAATTAGCCTTATAATTAGACATGGGTCATGGGTTTTAAAATTATTTATGCTAACTCAAATATTAATTTATATCTGCATACACATTGGAATCTGTTTAAGAAGTTTTCCAAAGAACTAAGCGATTAAAACTTCTTAAAGTATCCCTCTAAGTTAAAAACGTCATTTTTTGCCAAAAATCATAATTTTTTTATTCCTTTATTGTAAAATTTCAACTTTTAGGCTTCTAAATCTGTTTTTGTTTTGTCTCTACAGCATTTTAAAGAAAAGTTACAGTGTTTAAACATCAGTAACAGCTGTCGAAACAAAACAGAAGTAGCAATTTCGAAACCGGAAGTTGGGAATTTAAAGCCTTTTTAAAGAGCATTTTTTGGACAAAACTTTTTAAATTTTCATGAAGATTAGTTTAAACATTTTTCTAGTATTTTTAATAATTAGCAACTTGGCAATTAGAAAGTTTTGAAGCAAGAAAGTGTGGGGAATTTTAAACATGTATTTTAATTTTTTAATAGTTAAAGTTGCTTTCATAAACTACAAATGCGTTTTCCTCAGAACGGTATTTTTAATAAAATGTTGAAACTTTAAAATGTGATTTCTCAAAAAGTTCTTAAAATATTTTGTTGAAAATTATAATGAATGCTTTTGATAGTATTTAATAGTGAATGACCTAAAAGCTTTTAATTTTGATAATTTTTAATGATGTTGCACTCATAGTTAGATATAAAGGTAATGAAAATTCGTTAAAAATTCAATGTGTATGATTTTGAAAGACCAAAATTTTTTACCAAATGTAAATGAAGCAAAGATTTTAGGTGATTCACTAATCCAGTGTATAAGAAATGTGTTGCATCAAAAAATATTGAAATAATTTAATTTATTAAAAAATTAGACCTTTTGAAAAAAAAAACAGATTTTTTTACTAAATTTTCTTCATTTATTAGAAATTTTATAAAAACTTCTCCAGGAATAAATTTTTTAACTGCAATTCTCTATGATAATATAAAAAATAAATCAAAAAATGTAAAAACATGAACTAGTTTCTACGTTTAAATAAAAAAAGTTCTCCGAACGTAGATGGATACCTTAAACGGGTTTTACTGTAGTTAAAACATAAATCTAATCAAATATATTAAGCAAATTAACAATTGCAGTTTTAAAACGTATATGTTATGTATGTTCCTGCAGACAAAGTTTAAAATATTATTTAATTTAGTTCAGTATGTAAGATGCCCAAAGGAGAAGCTAATGAAGAAATAAAACTTTACTTCATTACACTTTGGAAGCTTTCTGAGAATTTAATAATGCCCTAAAAATTTGTGTGTTTCCAGACTAAAGTGGTACAGTTAGATCTAAGTTTTCTTTATTTCTAATATGCAATAAGGGTGCCGAATCTCGAACAGCTAAAATGAATGAGATTGAAGATAACATAACTAAATGGTTCTTTTAGTGTAAGCATTTTTGTATATCTATTCATGACTGAGAATATTCTGGTTGCTTAGCACTATAGAAATCGTGTGGTGGAAGATTAGTTTTAATTGAGAGCATGCTTTTCTCTTGAAAGTTTTACAGCTTGCAGAGGGGAGATTCCACCCAATGACTTCTGAAGTAACCTGAGAATTATTCTTTTGTTACATAATTCCATGGACATTGTCCAACCAGGTATATTTCTGCTATCCGGGAGGTTAGGAGAAGAACAGACTTCTTAAGTGGGAAAATGCTTAGGAGCAAAATTTATTAAATGGAGAAATTTACAATTATATGTTAAAAATCAGGGCCACAGGAATACAATGGTCTATGCGAGAAAATTTCTTAGGCTTCAGTGTGTATATATATATTTATATATATATTAGAATTCTAATTATCCATTGTAATTTGCAAAAATAGTACCCCTTCCAATCATTTTTCTCTGTTTTAAAATATCATGTCTAATTTTATGTCTACTTTCATAATTATTATAATTTCTATGAAATTATATATGTATATACATACACACTTATCTCTGTATCTCTCATATATGTACATATCTATATATATATATATATATATATATATATAAATGAATTTGTGTCTGTCTGTCTGTCTGTACTTGATAGACTCAAAAACCATGCATCCAATCGCCGTGAATATTTGGGAAATTCTTAGGTATATCCCTAGGAAGGTTTTTGTAAATTTTTAACGTTTGACATCCATTCCTTCTCCCTATTTCGAGCATTTGATGTCATTATTCCAGGCATTATTTTCTCCAGTTAAACGCAAACAATTAACTTTTTAATGTATCGCATCATAACTAAGTGAAAGAAGCAATATTTCTAGCAATGTGACATCATTCCATTAATACCACATTGTTTTAAGTGCAGTTTTCCTTGGTTAAAAGCAGGATATTAAAACTTTCAATTTATCACTTAATAAATAGGTGAAAACGATATTTTTTATCCTTATAACGTCATTCCTTTAAATATCTCATGTTTCATTTCTTATATTATATTATTTAAACATCGTCTGTGTAGTATCAGTTCGATTTGACCTGGAAATTTAAATATAAAGTGACTAGCTTTCATTTCTATGTGACTCAAATTATAGCATTTTTATATAAGAACTAATTTTAAATTGAATTCTTGGTTCATTTTTACGTTACAATGAAATGTTTATCAACAATATTCTAACAAAAAGTACAAATTTCAATGATTTATAGGCAAATAAAAACCTATCATTTTATATAGTCAGCTTGATCCTTGATCATTTTGGAGAATTGGACGATGCTTGATCAGCTTCCGGGTAGTCTGGAATGTTTAGTAAACAGAAGAAGTTCTTTGAAATTATTGTCAAATTTTCGTACTCTTATTTTGCACAAGCTTGACATCTTATTGATGTATAATTCAGGTTTAATGGAAACTGAAGTATAAAAACTGAATATTGTTATAATAAGCATATAATAGAAATATATAAATATGCCAATGATTCAAACTGCACTGTGACGAATTTAGAGAGTTATGCACTAAAACAATCTTTGTTTAAAAGTCCTTTATTAAGTTCACCATAGCAAAGCATGGGCGCACTTGTTAGTATATATATATAGTACTTAGTATGTTTTCTCAGACCTTTTTTTTCCCTTGCTTTAGGTGAACATGTCTCCCAACCTATCTCCTGCTCATTTTTCTCAAAACAGATTGCTTTATGAGCAAATTATATTCAATTCCTTGCAAATTGTGGGTCTTGTTCGAAAATTCCATGACACTTTCTTTTACAGGTAAAATTATTTTTAATTAATATTGTTTTTGAGAGAGGTTAAGCATTTGTTTTAATTTTACTGTATAATTTAATTTTTGGAATCTCAATATATATTGATAGTCAGTAATTACATTATAAAGATTTTTCAGGTATTAATTCAGTATATATATACACTTAAGAGCCAAAATATTATGACCACCCCTACATTTTGCAATGAACTCGCCTGGATGACATGGAAGGCACGTCATCAGGTAAAAGTGGTATTTAACTGCTGCTGCAGAGTCTGAAGAATCATTCTTTCACTTACTTCTGTGTGTGATGGAAAAGGCTGCAGATCTAAGTGATTTTCATAGAGGGCAGATTGTAATGGCTTGGAACAAGTATTTCCGAAATTGCACGACTTATGGGTTGTTCGTGATCTACAGTTGTTAGTACTTATGCAAAGTGGTTGAATGATGGTGAAACCAGCAGTAGACGACATGGTGTTGGACGTCCACACACTATCAAAGAAAAAGGTTGTCGGAGACTGTCTTGCATGGTGAAGCAAAACTTGGGCCAGAAAGTCGCTCAGCGGACAACCCAATACAATGCAGGGCCAAGTAGAATAGTTTCGGAGCACTCTGTTCAGCGAGCACTGTTGGATATGGGACTACCGATCAAACGTCTCACTCGTGTGCCTTTATTGACCAAGCGTTATCGCCAACTACGCTTACGCTTGTCCTGGGAACATCGCGACTGGACCATGGATCAGTGGGAGAGAGTTGCCTGGTCAGATGGATCACGGTTTGTCATTCATCACGCCGATGACCGTGTCAGGTTATGCCGTCTTCCAGGCAAACAGTTGCTCCCTCAATGTATAGTAGGTCATACACAGACAGGTAGTGGCAGTATTATGCTTTGGGGGACGTTCTTTTGGGTGTCTGTGGGACCTGTGGTTTTGGTAGAGCAGACCATAATTGCTACAGCTTATCTGAACATCATTGCAGGCCAGTTGTACCCTTACATGGCCTCTGTTTTTCTGGCTGAATTTTCCAACGGGACAATGCCCCGTGTCACAAGACTAAAATTGTGTTGGAGTGGTTCCAGGAACATGGTGCTGAATTCCAGTTAATGTCCTGGCCAGATCTCCATCTGATAGAACACATTTGGGATGTCATGGGACAGCAGCTGAGTTCAAAGACCACCCATTTGTAATATCTCGAATTTGCGTAACCGTTACTTAAACATCTGGTACAATCTGTGTCTGGCCATCTACCAAGGACTTGTGGCATCTATACCATCACGGGCTGAAGCTGTGTTGTGCACCAAAGATGGACCAACTAGTTATTGACAGGTTGTCATAATGTTTTGGCTTTTGAGTGTATATGTACATGCACATATTTGTATATATATGTGTGTGTGTATTTTACATCTTCTATTTTTCTTGCAGCGGTGAAGCAGAAGTCTCTGAAAAAGATATCCAAGTGAATTCAGAACAATGTAGCTCAGTGCCTTGTCAAAAATCATGCAAGAGTTATGTAAGTTCTATTTTCATTTCTTACCTTTTCTATTTATTATAACACTAAATGTACACTCCCCAGAAATCTAGTTCAGTATGGACTGCTTTGCATCCAGCCTTCGATATGGGTAATTAAGGTTCCCAAATAAAGGATATATGTATTTTCAAATTCAGTTTTTTGATTATATTACATATAGCAATATAAATAATTTTGAATACAAAACAATATTTTTTCAAACAGTATATGTTTTTCTTCATAAATTTTAGATTTATAAATAAAGAAATAAAAGAGCTATATTTGATGACTGATCCTTGCATTTGTCTAATAGAAAATTACCTTTTATTTAAAGAGACCCAAATTACCTATAAAATGTATTTTACATTTTATTTCTGTCTTATGTGTAATAGGACAAAAATAATATGTAAAATGCTTTTAATTTGCAAGTGATCAGGCCATTACACTTATTAATAGAATAAATTAGGCTGAAAAAAATAATAAATTAGAAATTCAATGAAAAACAACAGTGTGTCAAATAAATAAAAATTAAATAGCTAAAGTACAGCAGTAAAAAATAGATTACATTTTAAACACTTTCACTGTAAAAAAACCATGTGCAAAATTTAGTTAGCAATGAAACTGCTTTTGGTCACGATGCCTGGGAAAAGCTGTCATCGAAAGTGGCACACGCAATCGTCTCTCGACTCATAAGGCAAGAGGTTAAAAGGAAAAGATATCCAATGACGCCTTACTATATGGTCATTAGGTCAAATAGAAGACAAAATAAGCATTCATGACCGATTGGTTAGGGTGCTGTTCGTGGGTTCGAATCTCACAGTGGCATGGATGTTCATAGCTGTTCGGAATCGGCTTTAAGCTGTAGGTCCCAGTCTCATTAGCTCTCATGTTGCAAAAAGTAGACTGTAGCACTCCAAACCAAACCGAACCATCTTGACTTCAACTTTTACTAATATGATATCGACAGTTGAGAAATTACTTAATTTTTTTCCACACTCTGTTTTTACAGTTATTTTCTTAAGGAGCCTCACTATCCTAAACATAAGACCAGACATGTCACCTATGCTGGATTCTCCAGAGCAGCTCTGGAGAGATGGATAAATTTGATAACTCCAAAAACTCCTCAGATTTCTCTGGAATATAACAAAACTTTTGAACAGCTAAAAGATTACAATTCAGCAATTAAATACAAGGTTTTTTAAAAAATAGTGCTTAATATTACTCTTTTCACACAATAATGGTGCATGTTATAAGTTTCCAGTACTGAGCAAAAAAAGCCAAACTGAATTTAAGTCAAATCCGTGTAGACAAACTCTAGAATCCCTGAGGAGAAAAAGGGAAATATTTTGATCAATGTTGCTATGTGAAACACTGTACTGAAAAATATGTTGTTAAAGCTATAAAGGTTACTCATAAATTTTAATTTATGCATTTACAATTTACTACTATGTCAGACATGGCAACTACTCTGAATTCTCCGGAGTTGCTCCGGAAAAATGAGAAAAATGGATAACTCCAGAAACTGCTCAGATTGCTCCAGAAAACAACAAAACATTTCAATAGCTAAAAGATTACAATTCAGCCATTAAATACGAAGTCTTGCAAAAAATAATGCTGAATATTACTATTCCACACAGTAATGCTGCATGTTAGAGTTTTCAGTACTGTGCAGAAAAACCAAACTGTATTAAAGTCAAATTGGAGTACACAAACTCTAAAATCCCTGTTGATAGAAAAATGGAAATATTTTAATCAATATTTCTATGTGAAACACTGTGCTGAAAAATAAGTTGTTAAAGCTAAAAAAAAAAATAAAATAAAATAAAATAAAATAAAATAAAATACATTTATAAACATGGTTTCCGTGCACCTGGACACCCCAAAATCTTAAACATTTGTTTTAAGGTAGATGATCCTCGTTGGTGCAGCCAATCAAAATTAACTTTTGATTCCCCCCTCCCCCCACCCCAAAAAAAGAAAAAACTGCTGAATAATCTAAGGGCCAGTCCCACCAAAGTTGTTTGGCCAACCACGATTAATCTCTGTTTAAACAGAGAATTAAGGCCCACCATTGGTTGGCACCATGAGTTAATCATGGTTAGCCATTAAACAACTTTGGTAAGACTGGCCCTAAATCTCATAAGAATGAAGTGTCATCACTCGTTCTCTCTTGGGTGCAACAAACTGAAAGATGTATTTTACTTGATTAACAAATTAACAAAAATTACATAAATATATAAATGCAAAAAAACCCACTCCTTAACTGAATTGTTGAAAATAATTGTCCCAACATTTGTTCCCGAGTTCCTACCATAACAACAAATGATGTAGGAAGTGAGGATTTGGGATCCTCAGGCACCTATTCTAAAGAAATATAATGTTGCAATAACTACTTAATTATATATCAGTTTTTAGTCTCTTTAAGCATTATTGAAATACTTTATTTTAATTAAATTTGAATGGCTTGAACAATAAATAGCATACCTTCCAACTTTTAAGGATTGTTCATAAAACTTATGATGAAAACGATGTTTTTTAAATCTAGGACAATCATTGATTGTCATAGATTTAAAAAACATCTTTTTCATCATTTTAACTCTTCACCTATTAATATTAA
>CM063497.1:2872604-2910104 GCA_032207245.1 Pardosa pseudoannulata
ATATAAACAAGTCTGACACATATTCCTCATATAAATGAAATTTAAAACTTATCTAAAGAGAAAATAGTACTTTATTTCGTGCTTCTTTACATTTTTTTAAAAAAGGCTACAATTTGTTTCTGTTTGTTCTGTAGTCTTCTTATGCCTTCAAAATCAAATTATTTTCTTTAATGAATTTGTTGATTTCCGTTCTTCTGCAGTTAAATAATTCAGCTAACTTTCATGCTGATTTGCCATTCTTGTATTCACGCAGAACTTCAAAGCTCTGTTTGAGATTTAGAAAAACGCATTTCAACATTGTTGCAACTCGAATCACTGACCAACTAATGAAATGAAACTGCCGTGAATGTCATTTTTGCTGACAGAGATGCAATTCTTCCTTAACTTTATCAATTGGAATTCCAAAAAAGAAAATCATTAGAACCATCATCAAAATTCTTTTTTTTTCTAAACATGTCTCCAACCCCTGTATCAATAAGGAAGAAGCTAGTTTCTAAAAAATCCAATGAAATAAAGTAACAAGCAAAACGAATGTAACTTTTCTTTAAAAAAAAATTTTTTTTTAATAAAGCCTACTTTTATTATAATCGTGTAAAATATTTTTTTCATTTTTAAAGCATTACAAATTTTATTCCTTTCTTTTTGATATATCTATATTATGTATCTTTGATTAAAATAATTAATTCTTTGAGTTCTTTTAAAAATTTAGTATGAAAGTTGGCTGCATTATTTGAAATTAAAAAACACCCCAAAAACTTTTCAGGAATTTTTGCCAAGAGTTTTCATTTTTAAAAACTTGTATAGACCCTATACTAAAATATTGCTTTTTATGCTATATAAAGCATTAAATAATTAAAGTATTACATTTTTAAAAGTGACTGCAATTTTTTTATTTAATTATATATTCAATATTATTTAATAATAAGTATTTTCCAAGAAAATGTAAAATAAGTCGGATTTACTTTCTAAGATTTTTACGGTTTCTGCGCACCTGGAAAGTCAGGGAAAATCATGGATTTAGACAATGGATTAATTTTGTCATGGAAAGTCATGATTTTCTAAGTAAAATGAGTAAGTCATGGATCTGCTGAGCTACCAATTAAGAAAAACCAAGAAGTGCCTCTGCAAGTGAATTTCCTTTTTGTTCGTCAAGGAAACTCAAAACAAGCAAGCTTAATAGGGGGGTAAATGTATATTATTCTGGTTTTTTCTTAAATTATAGATTAAATTTTTATTAATATAATAATAATTATTATTTAATAAAAATTAGTTAAGATTTTTCTACAAAATATAAGCTTATCTTTAGGGCTATTATATATAAACATTATAGGGTTATCATGTTTGGCTATTATTCTTGGTCACCTCGATAATACCTAAGTACTCTGAATTCAAATTGGAAATTTTTTGATTGCATTCAGAAAATTGCTGTATGATTAAACTTAGGTATGTAGATACAACAATTTATATATATATATATATATATATATATATATATATATATACACATATATGAGTTTATAAACATTTATAAATTATTTTTTATCATAAATTTTTGTAATTTCTCTAAAAGAATATATTTTATTTGTACGTATATCAGAATTTTTATTCATATGTACTTTAACAAAATATTTTTAAAGTCATGGAAAATAATCTTCTGAAGTCAGGGAAAGTCATGGATTTGAAAAATTTTATTTTGGCAGATACCCTGGATTTTGGAAATACTTTTTAAATTTTTTTAAGATGATAGATATACTACACTTAAAACATTATGAAAAAGTAATTTATACATTCAAAACGTTGTAGATATAGTGATGGTCAAATAGGTAGAGCACTGTTATTTAATACTGCAGTTCATGGGTGTCAGTCCCATTGTTAGCATGGATATTTGTAACTGTTTGTATCACCTTTAAGCAGTAAGTCCCAGTTTAACTAGCCCATTTGTTGTAAAATATTGAGTGTAGTATTTCAAACTGAACTGAAAGATTGTTGGTTTATTTTGAGGTGCATCCAGAAAGTAAATTTCCCGATTTATTTTCCTTTAAAGTAAACATAATTAGCTGTGTCAATTGCGCGTGCATAACAGATATATGACATATTAATCATATGCCAGCTGGACAAGTCCCGATTCGTGCCAGTAGCAGGATAGCAGTTGTCCGAAATGGAAACTCTAATTCCTTCTCCCACCGCCTGCAAGGCTCGGTCCATGATCTTGAATGTACAAAGTATTGCACCAATTGAAATTCATCGTCAGGTCTATGAGCGAAAACTGACGCCCAAACACAAAATTCAACACTTAGGAGCAGAACTAACATTTCTACTACGGTATCATGGCGACAAGTTCCTCCACCGGATCATCACTGCCAATGAGACATTAATTTTGTACCTGATTGATTTTGTTATTATTTATTGACGCTAGTTTGGCACGACGACTCTTACGGAGTATGACACTTTTTGTGCTTCCGCCGGCAGCAAATGTCGCCTATATGGTTGTGATAGTAAGTACCACAAATATTTATAAATTTAATTTTTAAAAACAAGATTCAAATTCCCTTGCTGTTTTATCTAAGAACTCTGGTCTTTATCTAAGTAGAAAGGGTTAGTCCAGACACTTCAGTTCTAAATATTTTTAAAAACATTTTTTCATACTAGGTAAAATTAAAAAGGCAAAATTCATATAAATCTTTTCTTTACTTACTCTGATTTTACCCATTATGCAGTTAAATGTTTTTTTTTATTTTTACGATCGTAAGGAAAATATCTAGTGTTTTGAAAATTTTTAGAAGCATCAAAGAACTTTTAAATATTGAAATCTCTTTCGGCTTTGGAAATAATGTATGTTACCCCTTTCCGATCAGTTCAGGCAACGCAAATGAACCAAATGTGGAATGCCTATCCTAGGTTTAGGCAAGGGAAACATCAGTGTTTCAATTTCGTGAACCCCAAACTCAGTTTTTTTCAACACATCATAATATGTAATTTACCCTTTTCCAAATAAATGGTAATACTTATCTGAGGAAAATTCAGTTTCACGCCATTTTGTCACCATTTGTTGGACCTTGTAAATAATTTGAGAAATTCAATTGAATCTAAGGGTCATGGAATTCATGACAGTTCATATACATAATAATATTTTTGTATTAGTCTATTATATATATCTTGAAAATAAATCCAGAAACCAAGCAACAGTTAGTGCATTGGCATCATAGTGGATCTTCGGTCCAATTCAAACAGACGCTGTCGGTACAGAAAGGGATGTACATGGTGTTCTGGGACGGGAAGCATGGTTCCATCCAGAGGCGGCAGAGTTCTACGACAGAGGTATACAAAAGTGGATCCCACACTACGACAAGTGTCTCAATTCTGTCGGTGGCTATGTTGAAAAATAGCTGAAACATGGCTGTGCGTGTTGCTAATAAGTATGTCCATGAAAGTGCGAGTTCTTTTTTTCGTTTAAATAGGGAAACTTAGTTTCTGGATGTGCCTCGTATTTTGTTTTCATCTAAACAAGACATATTTATAAACATTGATCAGTTGTATAGATTATTTTTTTACTATACTTGAAAGTAATTATGAATTCTCTTATATTCTAGACTCGAACTGGCGAAGCAGGAATACCGAATCCTGCCGACCTTTCTGAGATGAATGCTTGCATGGATACATGGTTTAAAGGAAAGTGTTTACAAGATTTAGGCTGGTGCCAGTGAAGTGTAGTGCTTCAAATATCATTGAAGAATATTCTTAGAATAGGGGGATTTGTTTTATAGTTTGGTGATAGTAAACTAGATTTAATTTTGTAATATACTTATTACAAAAGTACTTTTTTTCTGTTTGGCAGCTTAGTATGTTAACATGCCAAACTCTAGTTTAAAAGGTTGTAGATTCAATAAAAGCTCTTTCCACTGGAAACACTCATGGAATAGTCTCTTCATCAAATATAGGTAATAACAAGAGAGGTGCTACATAGAGAAATACCCTTTTTTGATGACATCTAAATTTTTCCATTAGGCTAAACTTCATTTGATCCAACCAGGGCCTTAATTTGGGGAAATGGAGCCTCAAACAGGATTGAGCATTCACCCCCTATATTTCAGTATTTTTCAACTTCCAGCCTTCTAGTTATAAAATCAATATCTTAGCTGACTGAGCAACTGTCGTTCATAATAAATCATATCAAATTTAATATTTACATTAGCAATGATTTCATTAAAACTTTATAAATAATTTAATATTATATGTATATGTATATATATATGTAATATACCAAAATTATTACACTTAATATATCTTTTAAAAATTCTCCTCTTCCTAAAGCTAACTCTGAAATAATCACATTTTCTGTCCAGTCGCCACATTTTCCAGCTGTCCCCTCAAATCGTTCACTTTTTCCACTGATTTAAGTTCATTTCTTACTGTTAATTCTCTGACTAAGCTGCTAGTTTCTAGGGAATAGTCTCTGCATCATCTCGCTGTGGGCCCCTAACTAGTATTGTCATGTGTTATTCCGGTAAAGCCGGTCATTTTCTTAGACCTTAAAATAAAAGTTAAGTTCCTCTATGGACTCCCCGTTCTCTGCTATGGTGCCACAATTGCTTAATCTTAATTTGATTTTTATAGGCTTATCTTTTCCCAGTAAGCTGAGGCAAGTAAAAATAATAGGGGCTAATTTCACATGTAACCGGCATCATAATTTTTGCTGTGTTACATATATAAATATATATCTAAAAGTCCATGCATGAACTTTTGAATATATTTCAGTAAATGTGTAGGACAATTTACAGCAAAAATATTAAATTATAAACAATAGAAGTTTTAAAAAATTGAAATTTTTACTTAAATATTAAATTTTTATTAGGTATGGGGCTTTAAAATTTTTTATAATTGAAAATATACTTTTCATTTTTCAATCTTAAAATGCAATAAATAAACGTTATAATTTTTTTTTTTTTTTTTGGGGGGGGGGAACTTTTTTTCTGGCTTCAGTCCTGTGCTGTTCACCTCTAGAAGTCACTAAATGCCTTCATATAAGACACAAATTTTAGATTTTTTTTTTTAAAGTAGATAATGAAACCCAAAAATATTGCTAAAACCAGATAAAATATTAACGTGTTTAAAAAATATTGCTATATGCTTTAAAAATACAATACATTATTTTTTAAATAATTTTATCAAGTTCTTTTTGTTCCTTTTTTAAACATACACTGTTAATCTGCTGTCATCATAGTATTTTCCATTAGCTGGTAAATAAATTATTTCCTCAGATTTTAAACATTGCAGAGAGAAATGAGATTATCAGTGTCAACCGTTAAAAGTTTACCTTCAAAAGCAATTGATTTAAATAAATAAATAAATAAAAACAAGAATTAACATTTTTGTCATAAGGCCCTCATTCAATGAACTTTCATTTTTTTAGTTAATTTTGTGTGTGGCATATGCCATAGCAGCTTATCTGATGAGCTTTTATGTTTTTAGGTTAGGTTGGGTTATCTACCTGAAATTATGATACTATAAATGTAAAGAGTTCATTAAATTATCACAATAATAGATTAACTCACCTTGTGAGGTATTAATTAGGTAGGATATGGACAAATTTAAGATCGTATAAAAAAAATGATGCATGTTCAATATGAGAATTGCTATGTTTGTTTTTGATTTATTGGAATGCTATAAAACTTGTAAACAAATATCATATTTTTTTTTTCATTACATTTTTTTGCCCACCCCATATAAATCACAGAGTTCCCACAGTCCTTAAAAGTCCTTAAGAACTCCTTAATTTTAGCTTTCATTTTCAAGGTCCCTTAAAACTACTTAATTTTCATCAAAGATCCTTAAAAACTCCATAATTTTTAAATTGTAATATGATCAATTTTTCCGTTGACAAAATCCGCCATCGTCATGTGATTTCCTATCAGTTTTCTTATATGACAGTTTTTGCTTAGTTACTTATTTGACAAATAAATAATCTTTTGTATGCTTAAAAGGTTTAAAGTAAGTATAAAGTCAGTTGCCCTTTCCTAATAGCTAACAGTCATGCAATTTTAATTAAACAAAGCATGAAGGATGAGGGTTTGTAGATATTTCAGTTACTTATGAACTTGCAAACTTTATTTTATAAATTTTCCTTGCATGGAATGTAATAGTAAAGTCTAAAACTTTCTTCTTTCCCAGGCAATGTCAGGTATAATCAGCTAGTATATATATATATATATATATATATATATATATATATATATATATACATATATATATTATATATGAGTTATTTGAAACCCTCAGAAAGTACTGTTTATATTGTTTTTATTCACGATTATATTTTTAATTTGATCACTCAAAAAACTTTAGATGCACATTTTTCAAAATTAGTTTTTGTCAAATAGATTTATCCTATATTATAGGCTATATTTTTAGGCATTTTTAAAAACTTAATTCTGAAATATTGTAGGGCATTTATTGAACATGCCTCATCTGGTTCATAATTGTTAAAATATGTTCCTCAGAAAATAGGGCTTCTGCTGTTATGTCATGTATTTCAAGTGGGTCCTTATAAAAAGTGACTTTGATCCTTAGAAAGCCCTTAAAAAGTTCTTAATTTTTGTTCTGGAAAAAAGAGCGGGAACCCTGAATTATATATATAAATTCAAAATTTTGAATATAAATGGTTTAACAAATAGTGATGTATATGAACATATGTATCTGGAGTGAATGAATAATTTGAAAGTTTATTTGTGAAGAAAAATTCAGTATCTTGTGGTGGAAAGAGCTTCAAACTGTTCTAACTGTGATAACTATAAGGTTTTAGATTTTTTGTAAAATTTTACCTCAAATGGCTGTGCAAATATTTTTACTATATAAATAAAAGTATTTATCAACAATTTGTTACAGTTTTGTTTATCTTTTTAACATTTTGCCACATAAATATTACTTAAGTTATAAGTTTACCAATAATTTTATATGGCAGCGAGACATGGGCGATTAACAAAACTGAAGAGAACAGGCTCCTAATTTTTGAAAGAAAAGTTTTAAGATGCATTTTTGGAGCAGTGAAAGAAAACAACGTCTGGAGAAGTTTATACAATCATGAAATTTACATAAAATTTAGACATCCTAACATCTTAAGAGTCATAAAGTCCTACAGAATCAGATGGCTGGGACAAATGTTTCGAAAAGAGGACCTGTTAAAAAATTGACGTTTTCAAAGTTTGAGGGTAAACGCAAACGAGGAAGACCACCAATAAGGTGGATGGATTGTGTTGAGAGCGATTTGAGAGTACTGGGCATTAATAGATGGAGAAACATCGCGTCAAACCGTGCTGAATGGAGAAAGCTGACAGAGAAAGCCTTCGCCTCCAGTAGGCTATAGTGCTGCTGAAGAAGAAGTTATAAGTTTAGAAATAATAATTGATACTATATGATTGCTTGAGTCAATGAATGAAGAAGATGTAATAAATGCATAAACTTACTCATGATCAAGTAAACATAAGATGAAAATATTCAAGGAAAATGTAAATACTTCACAAAATGAGATATTTCTCAATTTGTAATTAGTAAAAATTAAAATATTTTTATATATATGTACCGTCATCCCCTATATAATAATAGCCTAAGTTGTCTGTTCGTGAATTTATGAAGCGGTTGTACCTGGAATGGATACAGGCATCCATATTGGATTTTTTATGACTTAGGGTTAGCAAAATTCACAGCGAGTTCGAAATCCACCCCATCACCACTTTTTTAACATTTATTGGTATTATTTCAAGCCTTATTCTCCCCTGTTTAGAGCAGGAGATTAAATTTATCATTTTGGATATCATTCATATATACCACCAAATAATCACTGTCAATATTAAAACATCTGCTGTCCATTCTATCACGTACGCAACCCTCATATACTCTATTTAGTTTCTTCGTCAAGTGTACGCATGTCACTCTCAGTAGAGTGTCTGCCTATTTGGTAGTACTTCTCGGATTGACGGTTCTGTCCTCAACGCTGCCAAATTTTTCTAAATGTCTAATTAATTTAATATTTGCTGCTTTTTTTTAAAAAAAATCTTATTCCTAAAGTTGCTTTATTATTTTTAAAATAAATTTTTACTATTTTTTCAACTTTTTATGATTTTATTATTTTTATTATATTAAATTCACGTATTTTGTACGGATGCCCCTGGCCACATAAACATTTCATGTTTTCTATCCTTAAACTTTCTTCTCGTCTATTTTTATGTATCCTTTCACCTTTTAGCTGTTAATTTTTCTGCTCGCCATCATTTTTGTGTTTATTGAAAGATATCTCTGGATTAGAGAGCTCGGCCCATGCAATCCAGGCCAATGCCTACCGGGGTGATAGTTTCATTCCTTTACATCCATTAATTACTGTGGCAAAAAAAAAAACTGAAAAACTAAACGATAATTTCGACATAGCTAAGAAAACTTTGAATTATCTTTCTAAATGAATTCAATGTGATTCTAAACTGCATTCACGGTATCGAGAGACTTCAGAGGAGTATGAAGATAAACAAATTATTGAGTGTGTACCAGATAATTCTCGGCAAAAAAAAACAAATTTTTCCATGATTATTGGATTTTTTTCTCCTATTTTGAATGTTTCTTTTTGCTTGTGCCCATTTCTCACAGCTTTTTCGTCGTCCTTCTGAATTACTTTCAGCATTAAATCAGCAGTAAAACTGTGATGATGTTTTAAAGATGTAATGAATGACCAATATTACTGCAAATGAAAACTTTGAAAACTAAACACTTTGTTACGAATGATCTTCATGGTGAAAGGACGTTCTACCTTCGATCTTGAACACATCCACTTGGTGTTGTCAATCGGATCTGTCAATAGTGATTATCCATATTTTCCCATACTTCAGAACACAATTTAAGATTGCGCTACTTGCTACTACTCATTCGTTCTGCTTTATGAGTTGCGTTTTTTTTTTTCATGGTTTATTGCCGATTCAATATGATGTTTTCTTGGCATCTCATGAGTTGTGTTTTTGTTTACATTTGATCCTCAGCCGTTCATGCAACATGGCTTCCACCCCCCACCCCCCCTTCTTCCAATTTTGATGATTTGAGCAATGAACAACCAGCAGATAGTCTGCAGCTGAAGAAATTTGCTCATTAAACACAGATAGTCCGCGGACTATACGTGCAAAATTACGGTACATCAATTTGTTAGCCATTTTATTATGGTTTCACAACATAATAAATCCTACATTACTTCCTAGGACAATACAAACTACGAGGATCTTTAGAAGCATGGAGTAAGCAGAAGACCTCCTCTCCCAAGGTCCGACCTCCTACCTTCAGAGGTATTTGGGAACTTGAACATTGTGACCATAAACCTATTTTACATACCCCAGCTGCCATTAATAAACATGGAAGATCTTTGTTTGGCTCAAGCTCCTCAAAGAAGTAACTGAATGGTAGCTCTTCGGTACCAGAGTTCGAGGGCTCAAATCCTGTTACTGGTATGGATGTTTGTAACCATTCGAAATTGGCTTTAAGCAGTATGTCCTGGTCACATTACTAGAGCAAAACAGTAAACCACAATACTTAAAGCCAAGCTAAAGCTCAATGAAAATTTTTGATGTCAGATAGCACCAATAGTATTGTTGCCAAAAAGGTGAAGAAGCTCAAATAAATCATTTCCTTCGAACAAATGACACTTTCTGTTTGGTAATTGCTCTCTTCACATGTTTGCTATGTATTTGTGTCTGATTGAAACTACAACTAAAAAGTAAACCAATAATCTTAAAATTTTGCTTTTTGATTCCTTTATTCTAAGTACACAAATGATTAAACTTTAAAGACCTATAAATGCAAATTTCAGATGTAGAATTCACAGAGTTCATGGAGTATGATCAGGGTATCTGCCAAAATAAATTTTTTCAAATCCATGACTTTCCCTGATTTTAGTAGATAATTTTCCATGACTTTAATAATATTTTGTTAAAATAAATATGAATAAAAATTCTGATGTACATACAAATAAAATGTGTGACTATACGTGCAAAAGTATGTATGGTATCCTTAGTTCGAAAAACAGTTGATCTTGTTTTGTAAAGAACTAGTGTTACAGACTTCATACGACATGCTTTATTCAAGGAAGAATTAAACATTTAGATATTACATAAACATTTTTATTTCACAAAAATATAAATTAAAATCACTAAACACAAATAAAAATTTAATAAGTATTAACAGTTTACACTAACAATAGTATTAATAATACATAATCATGATTAAAATTTGATTTATGAAGTTCAAAAACCCACTCCTGGCTTGGATATTTGTAGCTTTTCTGATTTGGCTTTAACCCCTTCTTGATTGTAATATTTCATATTTCCAATCACAAAAATAAATAAACAAAAAAATTATAACTGAAAAAGCATATATATTTATTTCTGAATCTAAAAATGCAAAATATTTTTGTCAGAAAGTAGTTTGCTGCTTGACCCCTTGTTACACATGTGATATCCTGTCCACTAGTGTTTTCTTGCCTTATTTTAAAACTAACAAGTGTGCCCGTGCTTTGCTACAGTGAACTTAATATATTACTTTTAAACAAAGATTTTTTTTCTTGCATAACTCTGTAAATTTGTCACAGTGCAGTTCGAGTCATTGGCATATTTAAATATTTCTACTATAAGTATATTATAACAATACTTCAGTTTTTATACTTCAGTTTCAATTAAACCTGAGTTGTACATCAATAAGATTGTGAAAGTATGTGAAAAATAAAAGTGCGAAAATTTGACAAATTTATGACAAGCCATGTGGTTTAGTATGAAACAGAAACACACATTCATATTGACAACCATATGAATATAAAGATAACTATATAAAATGATAGGTTTTTATTTGCCTATGAGAGTCACTGAAATTTGTACTTTTTGTTGTTAGAATATTGTTGTTAAACATTTCATTGTAACGTGAAAATTAACCAAGAATTTAAATTTAAAATTAGTTCTTATATAAAAATGCTATAATTTGCGTCATACAGAAATGAAAGTAAATCACTTTATATTTAAATTTAGTCAAATCAAATCCCCAAAAATTATCCAGGAAATACCCAGAAGTACCCAAGTCAAATCGAATTGATGCTATGCAGACAATGTTTAAATAATATAAAATACGAAATGAATAAATGAGATATTTAAAGAAATGATGTCATAATGATAAAAAAATATCGTTTTCACCTATTTATTATGTAATAAATTGAAAATTTTAACTTCCTGCTTTTAACCGAGGAAAATCGTGCTTTAAACAATTACGTGGAATTAACGGAATGACGTCACATTGCTAGAAATATTGCTTCTTTCACTTAGTTATGATGCAATAAATTAAAAAGTTAATTGTTTGCGTTTAACTGGGAAAAATAATGCCTGGAATAATGACATTAAATGCTCGAAATAGGGGGAAGGAATGGATGTCGAACGTTAAAAATTTACAAAAACCTTCCTAGGGATATACCTAATAATTTCCCAAATTTTCACGCTGATTGGATGCATGGTTTTTGAGTCTATCAAGTAGACAGACACAAATTCATTCATATATATATATATATATATATAGATATGTACATATATGAGAGATACAGAGATAAGTGTGTATGTATATACATATATAAATTCATAGAAATTATAATAATCATAAAAGTAGACATAAAATTAGACATGATATTTTAAAACAGAGAAAAATGATTGGAAGGGGTACTATTTTTGCAAATTACAATGGATAGTTAGAATTCTAATACATATATAATTATATATATACACACTGAAGCCTAAGAAATTTTCTCGCATAGACCATTGTATTCCTGTGGCCCTGATTTTTAACATATAATTGTAAAATTCTCCATTTAATAAATTTTGCTCCTAAGCATTTTCCCACTTAAGAAGTCTGTTCTTCTCCTAACCTCCAGGATAGCAGAAATATACCTGGTTGGACAATGTCCATGGAATTATGTAACAAAAGAATAATTCTCAGGTTACTTCAGGAGTCATTGGGTGGAATCTCCCCCCCCCCTGCAAGCTGTAAAATGTTCAAGAGAAAAGCATGCTCTCAATTAAAACTAACCTTCCACCACACGATTTCTATAGTGCTAAGCAACCAGAATATTCTCAGTCATGAATAGATATACAAAAATGCTTACACTAAAAGAACCATTTAGTTATGTTATCTTCAATCTCATTCATTTTAGCTGTTCGAGATTCGGCTCCCTTATTGCATATTAGAAATAAAGAAAACTTAGATCTAACTGTACCACTTTAGCCTGGAAACACAAATTTTTAGGGCATTATTAAATTCTCAGAAACTGCTCATCTCCTGCTTTTAAACGAGGAAAACTGTGCTTAAAATAATGACATGGGACTAATGGAATGACATCACAATGCTAGAAATTAGGGCTTCTTTCATTTAGTTATGATGCAATAAATTAAAAAGTTAATCGCTTGGATTTAACCAAAGAAAATTATGCTTGAAATAATGACATAAAAGCTTGAAAACGGGAAGGAATGGATTTCCCGAAAAATGAAATGGACAATCCCACTTGGTAGCCGTTTAGAGGAGGTGGGTGGCTGCTGATACAGGTTATTTTACCATTAGGTCTGAGAGTCGAAAATCCATGCCATTAAAAAATTGGCCATTTAGAAGGGTGGCTGGTATACTGGAGTGGCTGCTCGGAGAAGTTTCACTCTATTTCATTTATCTGAGTGTATGTAAAAGGAGGGAAAGTATTTGAAATGTTCTCCACCCTTCCAAATGTAACTTCATTATCAGTCTTGAACGTATTCCATCTTAGAACTTGACTCATGATCAACTGATTCAAAAGTAAACTTACAACTTGCATTATTACAGAAGAGAAGAAAAAAATAGAGTTGTACAAAAATTAACTGTTATTATTTGTTAATTACTGTACTAAAATTGGTCAGTGTTTTTCCAATTTCAGTCAGGCTTCCATCCCTGATTTATGTATTTTAGATAAATATCTGTATAAAAATAATTATTGAAAACTCGTAAAAAAAAAGTTTTGGAAAGTAGTTTTACAACTTGACTATAAAAACAGCTTTATAGCATTTCTTGACCATGAAAGCTAAACTTTCTTGGCATTGAAAATAAAACTACATTCAAATTAATTATTCATTTTAGAATATTTATAGCTAACTTTGTCCTCTCCCCCCCCCCCCCATCAGACACCAAAAAAAATCTTGATTGTGAATATTAAAAATATTCATAACATTTTTTAGTGCAAACTCTGAGATATATCACCCTCTAGAATTAAAATTTGAAGGCATGGCAAGTCCCACATCATACTACTAATAATGGTATTGTTTCTTTAATCATATACTTTTAATTATAAAAAATAATCAATGTACATGTAAGCAGGGCCTGACTAAGATACTTTTGTGCCCTCCACCCCATGCAAATTTATAGAGACAAGTTATTATCATACTTACAGTCATATAAAAAATATAACATAGAATTAGCAAACAAATTTTAAAAATTAGCATTAAAGTTATATTCAAAATTAAAAACACCTAATTTTTATTTTACGTAATCATTATTATCTCTGTTTAGCCATGCTAAAAATGAAGGACTTTTAAAGACCTAGAATGACCCACTTTTTTTATTTTTACCTTGTCACACTCACAAGCTCTGTGGTGCTTTGGTTTTGGAGTGTTACGGTCTACTTTCTGCAACACGAGGGCTAATGACACTGGGACCTACAGTTTGAAGCCGATTCCAAATGGCTACAAACATCCATGACACTGTGGGCTCTGTGGTGCAGAAAATAAATAATAATAGAATTAAAAAATAATTTAAATTGACGAGATGATTCAATGGATTATAGTGGTACATTGCTTATAATCTGTCTTATAAATATGTAATAACCCATAGGATAAAAAGAGCACCAGGTTTGTGGAGGGAATTAATTATCAGGTAAATAACAGTAAAATTAAAGTAAATATGAAATAATAGAGTTCATGACAAACGCAATTACCTCGTACAATAATTTATTAAAACTTAACAAAAGGGGAATTGTGCATATCGATTAAAAATTATACTGAAGAAGTTCAAATGAACAAGATATCATGAGGGAAATGAAATGACTACAATGATATTGACATAAAATTCGACTGTCATGCACAAAATAATGTCAAAGATATTGATTGAAATTTATCAGGACTAATTATTTAGCAGGTAAAATTTAAGCAGAGAAATGGATATCAACTACTGCAAATTATAATAACCACTTTATAAAATGTTAAACAAAGGTAAAAAATTATAAATTTCACTAGGAGATGAATGCAAGAAGATATGCATAATTTATAAATAATAATTTAATATTAATAATATTAAATTATTATTTATAAATTATTAAAACTTAAATAATTTATTAAAACTTAACGATGGTAGCATAAGTTTTGCGATTCTTCTCCACTTAATATGTGTTTCAAGCACTCGATTAAATTTTTGTGCCCAGGACATAAGCCCTAAGTCCCCATGCGATAATCAGGCCCTGCATGTAAGTACCGATGAATATATAATGTACATGTAAATACTGATGAATTAGCTTTAAATAATGCAACTTTTCATTGCATGAAATGTGGTGCTCACCATATAGGCCTAAAACAGATGACTGTGTGATCTGCAATGCTGGCAAGAAGGGGTTAAGCAGTAAATCTTAATTTTATTACAGTCTGCCTTGAACGAGAACATCTCTTGCCAACTTCCTAAATCTTTAAAATATGTCTAACCAACTATTACATTAAGTTTTCCACAACAAGTTTGGTTTTGCTTGGTTTAGAGCACAACAATCTACTGTTTTACTACACATGGGCTAGAACTTACAAGAGATGTAAAAACCCCGGAATTTCGGGAAGAAATCATTTTAACAATGTTTACATTTATTTTTTCAACAGTGGCTATTTAAGAACTAGCATATTATTTCTAAGAGATTTTTTTTTTTTACTTTTGGCAATATATATATATATATATATATATATATATTCAAGAAATAATAGCAATGAGCATTTAAATGATTTTATAGTAGTACTTATGTAATTAATGACCCCGCTAGTCTAAGCAAACACATAACTGGTTGCTTCCATTTTAATTGCTAATATAATAATTATATACATTATTTATTATGTAAATTGCTTTATGTTAAACTTTTTCCCTTCCTTTTTATAATATAAAAATACATATCTTTAAATTTAAAATAACAGTTTATTATTTTTTGTAATGCATATATCATTTAAAGGTGTCATCAAATGACAATGTTGCATTTTGTGTCCAATTTCTACACACACACATTATATATATATATATATATATATATATATATAGAGAGAGAGAGAGAGAGAGAGAGAGAGAGAGAGAGAGAGATGTTATCCAAGAAAAATAATGATTTATGGGTTTTGTGACACTATAGATTATTGCCTAATATTTATGTAATAATAAAAATATTGGATATTTCTCAAAGGAAAAATATACTCATACTTTCATGCTAAACATGATACCTTGCCAAATAGAGTTAGTTAATCCCAATTATTCAATTTTTTGGCTGTTTGGCTTCCTTACACATTTATTCATTACAGTCGGCAGTTAACTATTAATATCAAATCATTTATGAAAAATAAAAACTGTCTTGTGCGATTATTATAAAAGTAAACAAAATACTTCAAAATTCTCATGTTTTGGAAATTTTCAAAATTCCCTTCCGAGAAAACCCGGTTTTTTCCACTGCTCATAACTCTAGGACTTATTACTGATAGAAAATTGAAAATAGCTACAAATATCCCTGCCAAGTATGGGTTTGGTTTGGTTTGGAGTGCTATGGGTCTACAGGGTATCTGCCAAAATAAAATTTTTCAAATCCACAACTTTTCATGACTTTCCCTGATTTAGCGGATCATTTTCCATGACTTTAAAAAGCTTTCGTTAAAAGTATATATGAATAAAACTTCTGACGTACATACAAATAAAATATATGCTTTTAGAGAAATGACAGGAATTTTATCATAAAAAAAACTATAAACTTACTTTATAAGTGTTAATAAACTCATATACATAAAAATAAATTGTTGTATCTACATACCTAAGTTTAATCATATAGCAATTTTTCAATCAAAATGTTTCCAATTTGAATTCAGGGTACTTTGGTATTATCCGGGTGACCATGAATAATAGCCAAATATAACCCTATAACATTTATATACAATATCCCTAAAGATAAACTTATATTTTGTGCAAAAAATCTTAACTAATTTTTATTAAAAAATAATTATTATTATATTAATAAAATTTTAATCTACAATTTAAGAAAAAACCAGAATAATATACATTTACCCACCCATTAAGCTTTCTTGCTTTGAGTTTCTTTGGTGAACAAATTTTACTTGGCAATAGGGTCAATAGGATAATACATAAATACCAAACTCAGTAACTTCAGCCAAATGACAAGTAAAATTAGAATTAAACAATTCAATGCATTTTTTTTAATCGGTAATTTAGCGGATCCATGACTTTTACTCATTTTACTTGAAAAATCAAGACTTTCCATGACAAAATTAATCCATTGACTAAATCCATGATTTTCCATGACTTTCCATGTGTGCGGAAACCATGTATATATATATATATATATATATATATATATATATATAAATATAGATAGATAGAGAGAGAGAGAGATAGATAGATAGATAGATAGAGAGAGAGAGATGTTATCCAAGAAAAATAATGATTTATGGGTTTTGTGACACTACAGATTATTGCCTAATATTTATGTAATAATAAAAATATTGGATATTTCTCAAAGGAAAACTAGACTCCTACTTTCATGCTAAACATGATACCTTGCCAAATAGAGTTAGTTAACCCCAATTAATCAATTTTTTGGCTTCCTTACATGCTTATTTATTACAGTTGCCAGTTAACTATTAATATCAAATCATTTATGAAATCTAAAAATTATCATGTGCAATTAGAATAAAAGTAAACAAAATACTTCAAAATTCCCATGTTTTGGAAATTTTCGAAATTCCCTTCCCAAAAAACCAGTTTTTTTTTCCGGGTTCTTTCCACTGCTCATAACTCTAGGGCTTATTGCTGAAAGAAAATTCAAAATAGCTACAAATATCCCTGCCAGGTATGGGTTTGGTTTGGTTTGGAGTGCTATGGTCTACAGGGATCTGCCAAAATAAAATTTTTTAAATCCATGACTTTTCATGACTTTCCCTGATTTAGCAGATCATTTTCCATGACTTTAAAAAGCTTTTGTTAAAGTATTTATGAATAAAACTTTTGATGTATATAGAAATAAAATATATGCTTTTAGAGAAATTACAGGAATTTTATCATAAACAAACTATAAACTTACTTTATAAGTGTTAATAAACTCACATACATAAAAATAAATTATTGTATCTACATACCTAAGTTTAATCATGTAGCAATTTTTCAATCAAAATGTTTCCAATTTGAATTCAGGGTACTTTGGTATTATCCGGGTGACCACGAATAATAGCCAAATATAACCCTATAATGTTTATATACAATATCCCTAGAGATAAACTTATATTTTGTGCAAAAATCTTAACTCATTTTTATTAAAAAATAATTATTATAATATTAATAAAATTTTAATCTACAATTTAAGAAAAAACCAGAATAATATACATTTACCCACCCATTAAGCTTTCTTGCTTTGAGTTTCCTTGGTGAACCAATTTTACTTGGCAATAGGGTCAATAGGATAATACATAAATACCAAACTCAGTAACTTCAATCAAGTGACAAGTAAATATAGAATTAAACAATTCAATGCATTTTTTTAATCGGTAATTTAGCGGATCCATGACTTTTACTCATTTTGCTTGAAAAATCAAGATTTTCCATGACAAAATTAATCCATTGCCTAAATCCATGATTTTCCATGACTTTCCAGGTGCGCGGAAACCATGTATATATATATATATAGATAGATAGATAGATATAGATAGATAGATAGAGAGAGAGAGAGATGTTATCCAAGAAAAATACTGATTTATGGATTTTGTGACACTACAGATTATTGCCTAATATTTATGTAATAAAAATATTGGATATTTCTCAAAGGAAAAATATACTCATACTTTCATGCTAAACATATCTTGCCAAATAGAGTTAGTTAACCCCAATTAATCAATTTTTTGGCTTCCTTACATGCTTATTTATTACAGTTGCCAGTTAACTATTAATATCAAATCATTTATGAAATCTAAAAATTATCATGTGCAATTAGAATAAAAGTAAACAAAATACTTCAAAATTCCCATGTTTTGGAAATTTTCGAAATTCCCTTCCCAAAAAACCAGTTTTTTTTTCCGGGTTCTTTCCACTGCTCATAACTCTAGGGCTTATTGCTGAAAGAAAATTCAAAATAGCTACAAATATCCCTGCCAGGTATGGGTTTGGTTTGGTTTGGAGTGCTATGGTCTACAGGGTATCTGCCAAAATAAATTTTTTCAAATCCATGACTTTTCATGACTTTCCCTGATTTAGCAGATCATTTTCCATGACTTTAAAAAGCTTTCGTTAAAAGTATATATGAATAAAACTTCTGACGTACATACAAATAAAATATATGCTTTTAGAGAAATTACAGGAATTTTATCATAAAAAAACTATAAACTTACTTTATAAGTGTTAATAAACTCACATACATAAAAATAAATTGTTGTATCTACATACCTAAGTTTAATCATATAGCCATTTTTCAATCAAAATGTTTCCAATTTGAATTCAGGGTACTTTGGTATTATCCGGGTGACCATGAATAATAGCCAAATATAACCCTATAATGTTTATATACAATATCCCTAGAGATAAACTTATATTTTGTGCAAAAATCTTAACTCATTTTTATTAAAAAATAATTATTATAATATTAATAAAATTTTAATCTACAATTTAAGAAAAAACCAGAATAATATACATTTACCCACCCATTAAGCTTTCTTGCTTCGAGTTTCCTTGGTGAACCAATTTTACTTGGCAATAGGGTCAATAGGATAATACATAAATACCAAACTCAGTAACTTCAGTCAAGTGACAAGTAAAAATAGAATTAAACAATTCAATGCATTTTTTTTTAATCGGTAGTTTAGCGGATCCATGACTTTTACTCATTTTGCTTGAAAAATCAAGACTTTCCATGACAAAATTAATCCATTGTCTAAATCCATGATTTTCCCTGACTTTCCAGGTGCGTGGAAACCATGGGTCTACTTTTTGCAACACGAGGGCTAATGAGACGGGGACCAACAGCTTAAATCCGATTCTGAACGGCTACGAACATCCATGCCACAGTCGGATTCGCACCCACGAATTCCGTTACCGAAGGCACGTACCCTGACCAATCAGCCATCGCTCAGCTGCCAAGTATGGGACTTGAACCCTAAGTATCAAAGAGCAGTGCCCTACCCTTCAAACATAGTTCAGAATTTTTTTTTTTTTCACAAACACAGACAAATTTGGTGGAACTATATTTGTGACTATCAGACTTATATTAGTAGTTCTTATGCAGCAAAGGAGTAGCCTATAGTCTTCCAAACCATAACTAAAAAGTATGAAACATTCATCAGAAAACCATATAGAGATGCAATTAAAATATTTCTATTTCACATCTATACATATTTAATTATATATCACTCTAAATTCTACATGAGTACTAGTGGGTTGTGTAACAGACAAAGATGCTCTGATAACACATTTTTCCATGTTCAATAACATTTTTAAATTTTAATATAATTTATATACCATATATTGCAACTGATAACATTAAATTATAATTTAGTATTGAATTTCAGCAATGAAGAATATTTAGCAATATAAAAGTTAGAATTAGTAATTGTTTCCATTATACAAAATAAGCTTTAATAAAGGAAAAAGCTTGAGGACAGTGACTTAAATCTTAACATAGTTCGGGAATTTTATACAGTTTTTTTTTTATAAGTAAACATAAAAAAGTATTTTATGTGCTAATGAATTAAATGTTTTCAACAGAATATGTTTGGGCGACTTACTTTACAAATATGCATCCTTTAAATTTAGTATGGTACTCATGGTTGGCTTCATTTGCCCAACCTGAAAAAACCCGGGCAGGTTTTTTCAAAAAAAACCACTTGAAAAAACCCAAGTGGGTTTTTTTCAAAATTGTGTTCTAAAAATCTTTATTTAAAATTCCACATATTTAACTAATAATAAATATATTGAATTAAATCTATAATACATATTACATATTTCACAATGATCCTAGAATTTTTTTTAATTTGAGGGAGTCTAAACTGCTAGAAAAAACAAAAACTTAAACACTTTCTGGAAAAAATAGTTATCTGTATAACAAATACAATAAAATCTAAATCAAACAAAGTTAATGGACAAGAAAAATTGGGAAAAAAATATGTATAACTGCAAATAAACATGGGGGTAATATATATAATTAATTTTGCTACTTATCATATATAACTTACAAATTAACTAAAAAAATATCTTCTGAATGCTTTAATAACATAATACTGCTAATAAATAAAGAGCAATAATTTAATACATTTTATTGAAAAGAAAAAACTTCAAATGCAACTATTTCAAAGCCAACTTTTAGTATAAAATAATCGCCGTTCAAAACTAGTTTTTTAATGTTAGAAAAATTTTATAATACGAAAAAAATTTATTTCAAGATTTCAAAGTTTCCTTTAATTTAGACAAAAATTTCTTCTGCATAGTTTAAAATTGATTTTTAAAATTTTTAATTTTAAAAAGCGATTAACATTTTAAATTTATTTTAATCATACAATTAATTATATATCCTGTCCTCTTACATAACAAAAAACCTGAATAGTTTTCAAATCCCCAAAAAATCATCTAAAACCCTTTAAAGTATAGTAAAAACCCTGATAAAACCCACAAAATGCTCAAAAACCCTGAAAAAACCCACTGGGTTGGGTTTTTTCTGAAAAAAACCCAGGTTTTTGCCAACCCTGGCTACTTATCATATATAACTTACAAATTAACTACAAAAATATCTTCTGAATGCTTTAATAACACAATACTGCTAATAAATATAGCACAATAATTTAATACATTTTATTGAAAAGAAAAAAAACTTCAAATGCAACTATTTCAAAGCCAACTTTTAGTATAAAATAATCGCCATTCAAAACTAGTTTTTTGATGTTAGAAAAATTTTATAATATGAAAAAAATTTATTTCAAGATTTCAACGTTTCCTTTAACTTAGACAAAAATTTCTTCTGCATAATTTAAAATTGATTTTAAAAATTTTTAATTTTAAAAAGCGATTAACATTTTTAATTTATTTTAATCATACAATTAATTATATATCCTGTCCTCTTACATAACAAAAAACCTGAATAGTTTTCAAATCCCCCCAAAATCATCTAAAACCCTTTAAAGTATAAAAAAAAACTCTAATAAAAACCCGAAAAAAAGCCCAAAAACCATGAAAAACCTGAAAAAACCTCAAAAACCCACTGGGTTGGGTTTTTTCTGAAAAAACCCAGGTTTTTGCCAACCCAGATGGTATTAAAATAATTCATCAACTTGGTGTTTCGAAATTGGTACTTTTATGTGTCTTTAACAATTAATCATCCACATAACCATAACAGAATTAATAAGTGAATCAATATTTATTTGCAACAGTAGTATTAAGCACTACATTCTTTCAAAGTATCACACATTGAGATGGAATATTCATTTAAAATAAACAACAATATCACAAATGCTGTGAATTCTTTACCTTCCAACTACATTTAAAAATTTGTTCTTAATACTTCTTTTTAAAAAATTGGTAAAGTTTATTAAAACATAGCATTGACCATCGATTTAAATACTGAACATGCGTTTTTAAATAATCAACAGTATTTTATAAATAATGCATTAGAGTCAGAATACATGTCAGGGATCCTGCCAAGAGTAAAAATGGTAACCACGTTTTAACAACCCCCCAAAAGCTGACATATTTTCCATATAACAACATACAGAAGCACAATTTGACCATGTTCCACGAATTACTGCCATTGTATTTCATGAGGTTTAGAGCTGTTGCAACATGTGAATGACAGTTATCACAACACAGATTATGCATTCTTCCCTTATATATTTCGGAAGCTTCCGTGACGGAACAATCCCATGTTGACCTTCCCCCTTTCACTTTGTCAGGAGTCAATTCCCAATATTTCGTGGGTTTTCCAAAAGCCATATTATCCTCTGAGACATAGTAAGGTCCTGCAAAGTCCCTTATAACTCCCGATGACATTGCGATTCCCATATGCCCAAGGATCGGAAAGATCCATGTTAATATAGGAATTGGTGTCCAGACGATGCAATAAGGATATCTAGATTTATTATGATCCATAAGAGGAGTATCACTAGAATCTATATCATAACTTGAGTCTACAGTATTCTTTTCAAGCATAACAATATTTCAGATACAATGTTTCACTAAATACAGATAGGATAATGGTGACCTTTTAAAAAGTGTTATCTCTGTCAAAAAACACTTTGCGCTGTGAGCTGAACCAATCAACCGTAGAGATTAGGCAGAAATCCTCTTTTCCTTTGCTCTTTTCCAATCAACGAAATCAAAACATGGTGAAGAGATGCATCGGAAATGTTTGTTTATAATTTTCTGCGTTCTGCGCTATATCGCTTTTATAGAGAGTGTGCGCATGACGTCAGGTGCAACATAAATAGCAGCTCAACTTCCTCGTTGGCAGAACATTTGAATTTCCTACGGATAGTGCTTGTTATTGGGGTTTTAATTTTGTAAATTATCTGAAAATAGTAACAAGCTGTTGTACGTATGGTTGTACTAAAAGTTTCAAAAAAGGTGAAAATATTGGATTTTATTGCTTTTCTAAAGATCCTACATTACGAATGCTTTGGATAAAAGCTTTGAAAAGGGAAGACTGTTCTGAAAGTTTCCAAGTTCTTAGAATTTGCGACAAACATTTTCAGAATGGTAATAAAACGTTAACCTTACTGTAATGTAATATATTATATAAAATGATTAGACTTTAAGAATTTTTTGACTAAGTTTTTTTTTCATATTTCTAACGTATTTTCTATGTTTTTCTGAGAAGTACTGTACCTATAAATGAAATTATTTTTTGTTCTTAAAATCATTATTGCACATTTTTATTAGATTCTTATTTATGTAATAGTTTATTGCTCCTGTTAACATAATCAAAGTAGCTATACTTTGATTATGATACTTAATAATATTATGTAAAGTGTTTAATTTTTTAAAAAATATATAATTTTGTAAGTGATATAAAAAAAATCTATTTTGAATTACTGGACCTGTTTCTGATGTTTCCTTCCCCTTCCATTAAATAAAATTTAGTTTTATTATATGTGATCCGTATCGAAGATACAATAAAAACAAGCAATGTTTTGCCAACGGAAAGTTGAGTTGTAGTCAGCCCTCGTTTTTGTTTACAAACATGCACTTCCTCTATTACTTTCGCCAACGAAAGTAAAAGGGCTTTCGTCTTCCAAGAATTATTCAGCAATAGTTTAAAAAATTTATGAATTTCCGGTTTTGCAACTGGTGAATATATTTGAGAATTTTTTAAAATAAAATTCATGAAAATAAAGTGAAACAATTTTTTTCTGCGTATTTAAGATATTCAAATAACGTCAAGATTAATAACTTTTATCACTTGCGTGATACACGGAAGATTTTTAATCTTTAGATAAAAAAAAAAAAAAAGTCCGTTTTGACCGTTTTTTTTTTTTAATTTTAAAGTTTTATTTTATATATTGATTTATACATATACGCAATGATGACAATTTGGTCTAAAAATGTGAAAGCTGATGTGATTATCAAAGAGAAAATAGTGCGAGTTCATTATAATTTCTATACCAAGGGTTGCCATAGTCAAGCGCATGCTCATTACTATACATTTATATGACGACACACATAACAGAACAGACAACTATTTTTTATTTTATTTCATTATTTATTTATTTAATAACTCCAAAAGTATGGTTTCTCTATGTCCACAAAGTTTCTCGTAAAAAAGATAGTCTGACAATGTCTGTACGAATTTCTCATTCTCCCTACTTGGTTTCATTCATATTTTGATGAACTTTTTATAGTACTAGATATAGTCTATTATAGAAAAGTCATATGTGATTTTTCTTTTCCCTAAGCTTTTCTCCCCCACCCCTAATTATCAATAACTCTTTTAACTCTAGGATGCAGGAAATCCATGTTAACATAAGAAGTCCACTTTTAAGGACTCTAAATTTTAGTGATTAATCTGTTTTTTGCCTGCTATTCATTTCTTCTCCCCTATCTCTTTCTTATCTCTTAGTCGAATGTTGTTTTCATCTTTTGTATTAAAAAATTACTGGCACAGTAAAAATTTCATTATCATACCTCGAAAAGAATGCCCTGACTTTTTAAATAGTAAGTGCCTCTGAAAAATAAAAACAAATGCACCCAAAAATGTAATAAAGATAATACTTATTACATTTTTACTATCCCCCCTGCTTTTATTTATTTTTATGAACCTGGGAAAAATTATTGAATTTATCTTGCTTTGCCTATTTATAAACCTTGTTTGGATGGAGCATGTAGCAAGTTTTTCTTAAACTCAGATATGCACCTGCAGTCCATGGTTGCTAATTTTATTGACATATGGATTAGTGCAATCTGAACTTCGAAACATACTTGGAAACAACAGAGCAGCTAAACTTGTTTTTATTTATAAATCATTTAACATTGAACCACTGTCACAAAATAAAAAGTGGGTTGTAAAATATTCATAAAAAATAAAAATTATTGCGATTACTTAGCCCTTAGTCTACCCTCATCTTTCTAATAATTCTACGGTTGAAGGAGTAAAATGTATAAATTAACATGCAGCATCTTTTATTTTAATTATGATACATATAATTAAAACAAGCAAAAAACCATATATTACAAGTAATTATTTTCTACTGATTTATGAATTCTTACATATTATATCAGAGTTGGCATGATTTAAATCAGTTGATTTAAATCATGATTTAAATCAGTTGATTTAAATCTTGATTTAAATCAGTTGATTTTTAAAAAAAAACCATTGATTTAAATCATTTTTTTTTCACTTCTTTTAAAACCTATATTCCAAAGACAGGAGAACTGGGAATCAGTCAGCTCAGTAATACCAATAAGTAAATAAGTGTCAATAGATAGCATGTGCTTTCCAAGAATTGAGGGGTTGTTATCAGAAAGTATAGAGTAGGGGTAGTACAATGATTGATTATGACTGGTTGAATTCATTTTATGTAATAGGAGGTAAAGAGAACTGAAATCCAGTTTGTCTACCAAATAACAATAGCCGTGGCTTCATCTGCTGGAATGGAAAGACAGTTTTCTTCTTTCGGTATTGTTCATTCTATCCTTCGTAACCAATGAGGAGTGGATAAAGCATCAAAGCAAGTGTTTTTATTGAAACAATTAAATCCATATTTCGGTACTTAAAAAAATTATTAAAATAATTGTGATTAGTTTTTTTAAATAAATAGTTTGCATTAAAAGAATATTTAATTTGTTCTTTTAATTGACGTCTTATTGAGTTTGCATTATCCAATTACAAAATAATAGAATGTAGTTAGATTAAAATTTATATATTTAAGTTTAGGTAATCAGTGTGCAGAATATACTAGATAGATAAGATGTGACTTCTTATAACAAACTATTCTATGTATATTGCAAAAAACATAAAAACAACAATTAAAATTAGTATTCAGAAAAAAATCAAAAAAGTGATTTAAATCAAATAAATCTGATTTTTTTTTCAACCCTATATTATATATATTATTTATCTAAATTATATGTACTTTTTATTATATATAAAAAAGAATTGATTTAGACATCTAACTTGAACAATTTAATTTGCTTGTATCAAATGTTATACTTAAATATATTTAAATTTCAAAAATCCTAATTAAATCAAAAAATCTGATTTAAATTTTAAAAAATCCAATTTAAATCAAAATATCAAGTTTCTTTTATTTTTATAAAAAAAAATCGTGATTTTTATCAACTCTGGTTTTTTTCTACCCCTTAAAAGAAGGTGTGAATGGTTCGGGAATCATGAAATAAATCTGTAGCAAATCAATTTATTCGAGTGAGGAACATGGACAAAAAATAATTTGATGAGTCAAACTTCATCTCAGAATGAACAGAACTACGTCAAAGTATCACTGTATTTTCATAGTAAATTGAAATTATGTAATTAAGGCTACAGACTTTTTGAGATTTCAGATAGACTTGTATTAACAAAAGTACATTTTAAGAAATAAAAAAGACAATATCAAATAATTCTAGAATTTTATTAATTTATTATAAAATAGTTACATTTGATTACTCTACAGGTGAGCCAAGCTTCCTCTTTTTTGGTGATTCAAATTTTAAACATAAAATAATTTTATCTTCAAGATAAGTAAAAGTAATATACAAAACATACTTAAAAATGTGAGCAGATGCCTCCAACAAATTTGCGAGATGATATAAATAAATCAGATTTTTAAATATTATGACACCACTTTACTCGTTATTTTTGTTTTTTCAATCTCTGTTAGCATGGAGTCCCATAAGATAAACTGTTTTGATAGAGACATAATCTGGATGGCTGTTAAGAAAGTAATGCATTATACTGAACATGTTGATTTGTTATACAGATTATACATAACAATTAACAAGTTTAAATTCTTGACTACTTGAAATATATTTTTAAAATAATAAAAAGAAGGAGGAAAAATCAGAAAACTCAAAAATAATTCATTCTTTTCTTCTTCAGAGGGTGAAACACATGGAAAAAAACTAATGAGCTCCAAAAGAATGGAGAGATCTAAAGCTTTGTTATCCATATTTGAACGTGGAAATAATAAACAATCAAAGCAGAAAAATATTTTAGCAGTTGATATTCCCAACATCAAGTTCCTTACTTTGGTCAAAATATACCTGGTATTGCTGTAAAAAGGAATCATTGTAATCCAATAAGTATTTTACATCCTTTCCTACTTATGGAAAACCATTGATACACATATATATATATATATATATATGTGTGTGTGTGTGTGTGTATGTATGTCAGGATTTAAATTGTGGATAAATTTTAAAAGATTTTAAGTAGGGATTCATTACTGGGAGTGGTCTAGCGTGATGAGTTAGCCACATAAACACGGCTCACATGCAGTAATCTAGAGCAGAGAGCAGTGTGCACATTCTGCAGACAGTGCTTTGGCTACCCGAAGCAGCTAAGCCTGCCTTTGTTAAAAGTTGGGCGCCTATGTGCGATGCCATTGAAAAAGGTTGATTAGTGTGCTTTGAGATTAAATAAAGCGGTGAAAATGTACTCAGGACTCTAGTGTCATTTAGTGGGAACCTGATTATATATATATGTATATATATATATATATGTATATATATATATAAATATATATATATATATATATATATCAGGATTATATATATATATATATATATATATAAAGGAAAAAATTTTTTCCACAAGCTGTAATTGTTCTGCAGCAGAGCCAGTTGTTCTGCGACGTGAGTCACAGTTTTGGGCACATTCTGCTTCGGGGCTTTCATGTTCTCAAACAATACCTCTGGGGGTTGTCTTTTGACTGATCCCTGCTTCTAAATTGTGAGGACCTACTTTGTTGGCATTGTTTAAAGAGTAATGCTGGCTGCCCATATGGTGCTATCATATTAAAATGCATAACAATTACCTGTGTCTTGGTAATGGCAAATACTGTTTGCAAAGGTTTCCAAATTTTAAATAATAATAATCTTCTACAGACTTGGCTTCTACTTTTAACTGATTACTTCAGATTAGGCTGATGTTAAACTACAGATTTATTCAAAATTAAAAACTTTTTTTTAGTCTAAATCATACACTTGAATTATTAACTATTTTTTTAAATGAAGTATTTTGAATAAAAAATTATAACAATTTATGTCAATTACTGAGTCACACTGTGGTATTTTGGACATTTACTAATTTATGTAAAAAAAAGCCTATATACCTTTCTTTTAGTGATACATACATTGTGTACCATAAGGGGTTAATATTTTACTTTTACACAGAGCAGTTCAAAGGTTGAAAAAATAACATTTGCTTAAAGTACCTGCTTTCATTGAAACATAATTTTTTAAAAATTATATGTGTCAGCACACCAGGGACATAACTAGGGCATGACAAAAGTGGCATTTGCACAAGCGCATCACCATCAGGAATATGGGTTCTGAAAGAGGACGGTTCGCCCTGATTGGAAAATTAAGGAAAAATTAAAATTTTTTTTTATTATAAAATTGAGTTTAAAAGTTTTTTTATAATTTTTTTAAATGGTCCTAGAGTCTGAACTTGTGATAGATTCTTACAACATGTTTACCTAACACTCCTAATATTCCTTAATATAAATCTGAGTATTCGTTTTAAATTTTGAATTTATTAAAAGTTATTAAAACTTAATTTAGGTTTAGGAATTCGGCAATATTTTTTATGAAAATTCAACTTACAAATAAAAAATATTCCCCTTAAAATAAACTTTCTAGTTTATCAGAAAAATAATACCTTTAGGGTGCTCAAGAATATTTTTAAACATTAATAATGTAAAAATAGAAGAAAAAATAAAAACATAATATACTAGTAAAATTTCAAGAATTAACAAAGTATTTTGTGAGTTCATTCTGAATATATGTTATAGAAAAAAAACCCTATTTACATGTTTTCTTACTTTATATGGTAGTAAGGGTGCAGAACAATTTTTTGCCATGGGCACTAAAGGACCTAGTTACGTCCCTGTAGCACACTCATACCAAGAAGAATGCACTATTTTAGTTTTTACTACATGGGAACTACAAAAACAGGCATAGAGGGATATTGAAAGAATCTTGTGCCTAGAGTTCCAGGTTGTCTTAATAGGAGCCTCAATAAATACACAGCTTCATTATTAACATTAAAAGCCAGATGAGACACAGTACAATACCTAATTGACTGGCATTTGTTTATACTATTAATAATCATAATATAAGGATACAAGATTATCATAATCTGCAATAAGATTCCTAGTCTCTTCTGACAGATGAATGCTCTTATCCTGAAAAATAATTTATATATTAATATAAAAAAAACTATTTATTATTCATTACAGTCTAAAAAGAATATGTTGTAAGAATTAAATGGCAAAACATTTTTTTCAATTAAAGTTCAACCCCATCATGTCAAACAAAAACTGCCACATGCTAAACAATTAGGATTTTTAAAAA
This sequence comes from Pardosa pseudoannulata, assembly GCA_032207245.1. Classification (NCBI taxonomy): domain Eukaryota; kingdom Metazoa; phylum Arthropoda; class Arachnida; order Araneae; family Lycosidae; genus Pardosa; species Pardosa pseudoannulata. The sequence goes on from CM063497.1 coordinate 2,901,951, forward strand.
TATATATAATTAATATTGTAGGGATAAACAAACAAAGAAAAGTAATTTGTATTTAAAATCATCCAATTCAAATCATTGTTCATAAAAATAATGTAGTTTAGAATCGTTGCTTTAGCCCAGGGGTCGGCAACCTGTTTGTACTTAAGGGCGCAATACTAAATTTGAAAATCACCGAGGGTGCATATTTTACAGATAGTCAACAGGTATAAATAGGCATTAAAAAAAAAAAAAACAGATTTTTTATAACTTTATTTTGTTGGTGGTATACATAATGATACTTATATTTCAGTGAGAAACTTGGGTGTCCATATTTTCAGCTAATTTCTTATAATTGGGGATTGCAACATGTTTATAGCTGAAACTATTTCTTTTTTATTTTTAAATTCTTCTAAAAGTGAATCAGCAGCTTCTAACATGGCTTCTTTCACTATTTCTCCATCTGTAAATGGTTTTTTATTCTTAGCTAGCAAATGCGATATTTTATATGACGCGATCGTTGCTGCTTTATGTTGTTGCAGTGGTTTAGTAAAAAAACTTTGCTGGTTAGTTATTGAAGATTTTAAAGAAATAATTTTTTTCCTTCTAATTTCAGAGTTCTTTGGATAGTCACTAGCAAAATTGGTATGAACGGTCTTAAAATGTCGTTCAATATTACTTTTCTTGGGAATCGCAACACTATTATTACACAACAAATACACTTCCCTTTGTAATCAACGAAACAATATAGATGTTCCCATTCATCGTTAAAATAATATGTTCTTTTTCTTTTACATTTATCCATGAAGGGTTTTGAAAGAAAATAATCAATTCGGATTACTTGTTAGTTTTAAATGCACGGTCTACGTGTGGTCTATTCGAAATACGATCACACACTAACAAAAAATATGTGTGTGTTATTAGATACGCTCAAGGTAAGCAAACTGCTAATCTATGCACAATCCTAAACTCAACTGACTACTTGCTGTATATCGCCGTTTGACAAGAGTAAGTAAATCGCTCTGGCTATCATACATTTACATTAGTCTAGCGAGGGCACATTAAAAATCAATCGGGGGCGCCGTGTTGCCTACCCCTGCTTTAGACAGTACCAGTGGCATAGCAAAGTGGGAGGGAAGTGGTTTTTATATATCCCCATAAGGACTGAGGAGAGCCTTCTCATTCATTAGAAAATTTAACGTTACACCCCTGAGAAGCACATTAACTACATGATGGGGGAAATCATGTGTAGGAGGGTAGAGGTAAAAATATTTATCTTACAAAGTGGATGATAGTTCAAATAAAATTTAGTCTCTTATCTTATAAACTGAGCAACGATTGTGTGTGCCACTTTCGATGAAAGCTTTTCCTGTGAGTAGTGACCAAAAGTAGTTTCCTCACTAACTAAATTTTGCACACGATTTTTTACAGGACAAACTACAATGCTATCTTCAGATGTATCCAAATCGGTATCTGTTTCAGTTTTTAAGGCGTCATCAGGATACTTTCCAGCACCGTTATTAGTATCCATCTTCCTTTTTGCCATTAGGTTCAATTTTTAGATTTTTTAAAGAATTTTTTAAGCACCAACAGTTAATTATTTATTGCATATAATACTCTATTGCAATTATGCCTAAGAAAAAACAACCGACTCTTATATTGCAATTGTAACAGACAATAACACAAAAAAAAAAAAAAAAACTTTATCGCCTAAAAAAAATAACATGTCTGATACTTTTGGCCCGAAAGAATCATCACGTGTCTGACACGAGCTTTTCACTTTTGGCAAGACAGAATTATCATGTGAGAGATACGAGGTTCTCATTTTAAGCACAGCAGTACAATCACGTCTCCCATACATTGTTTTAAGGCAAAGGGTTAAGAACTTGTGCTTTATCTTCCTGTATAATGAGTCCACTGAGCCACAGTAGCTTAGTCAGGCTTGCAACTGCTGAGGTACTTTCAAAAAGGTGAGAAAAGTGACTAAACATTGAAATAAAAAAGCAATTTTTTTCCTCCTCTTGATTACAGAGGCTATTATTAAGATTTTTCTATTTATTTTAACTCTAAATCAAATGATTCATGCAAGACATGATTTTAGCATCAAATACAAAAAAGGTTAAAAATTTTGTTTAACACAACTCAACATTGCTTTTTATTCAAGAAAATCTATAAATTAGATTTGAATACATACGATACTTTAATTTTATAATCACAATTTTCTGCATATATTAATGATATTTTGAAGTATGTACATAGTAGATTAGAGTGTCTAAACAAAAATTGTGAAGAAAAAGAGAAATGTGTGCTTTGACGTAAATTACTTTAATTCATTAAATGTACATTTCAGTATAAATGTAGATTTCAGGAACTTCTTTGCGACTTTTTAAAATCACTAAATTCTGGAAACCATATGATGAATTACATTTTAATAAGAAAAAAATAAGATAGACCATCACATTTTTGGTTCTTTATTAAAATATTTTATTATTAATTCAGATTTTCTTTTTTCAACAACAGACTTTTGCTGTGATACACCATGAAAAAAGTGACTGTTTACTTAAAAAAGTGATTAAAAGTGATGAATTGTAAAAAAAGTGATTAAAGGTGAGAAAAGTGATGGAATTGCAAACCTGCTTAGTTAGCAAAGGGGTCCATATCAAACCCTGAGGGTTGTGTATTTTATGCTCAACAAAGATCTGCTGTCTTTATTAATGGTGGCTAGAGCACATAAAATAGATTTGTGGTCATCATATCCTTTAAGTTCAAAGGATAAGCTCTGAAGGTGGCAGGCCTTGGAGTCTCGTGCTTGGTCCCAGCTTCCAAGGAGGGGATTTAGGGGATCGGTCCCCCTCCAAAATTCTAAAAAGACTGTTTCGTGGAAAGAAAATGGACCATGTGTGTGGTTGTGTCATCTGCCTAACTGCGCATAGACAACAGTGTGTTTAGTGATGTTGAGTTACATAGACCAGTAAGAGCATATTGATAACACTTTTAGAAACACATCACAATATTGATGTACAAATGCAAAAATTTTATTGTAAATTTTCAAGCAAGCATATTTTATAATATACAAATAATATAAATATACACATTATATAAAAAATTTGGACACGTTCATTTTCTTTCAAAATTCTTTTTGTTGGTTATACTTCTGTTTTAAAAATTAGAATTGAATACTATATATAGTTTTCAGCGTTAATTTTACTGTTAAATTGATTGTGTAGTTACTTCATTACTCATTTTTGGCTTTAAATTTGTTCATTATATCATTTTTTTTTATCATTTTGATATTTTAAAACCCCATTAAGATACTCATTATGGGTATACATATATAAGAAAACTTGTAGTTTTACTGAAGTATCATTTACAAAAAACAACGTATTTCCCCTTGGTTCCCCTCCAGATATAATTTCTGGCTACGGTGCTGCCATCTTCTAAATTACAAGGACCTAGCAGAGGCAATGTAACTTGTGTCCACAGTATTCCTTAAGCTACATATATTCCACTGATGGTGTTAAATAGGTAGCAGCTTTGCAGCCATGTTTGGCATAGAGCTATGTCTATATTACCAGCTACATTAGGAAAAAAAAAAAGACCATTGAGAATAATATTTTTATATACCTGTAAATCCTTCTGTACTTGAATTACTTCATGAAGCTTGGGCATCAATGTGGGAACACCTGAAGAAATATTTAATAAACAGTATAAACATATATTAAAGGCAAATCTAATAATACAGAATTATAGGGTAAATGATTTAACCAATTCAATACAAACGTTGCAAACATGTGTTTCTGCTACATGCCAATCAGATACTAATGCCGCACAGTTGCATTGTGGTTTTTGAACGAAATATTTACTATTAGAAGGCATTACTAATCCATGTTCCTTTCAAAAGATTGCTCTTATACATTAGTATTTCTCTCTGTGAGGTCAGAATGAGGCCCATTAAGTGTCCGTGATTTATTGGATTTTCATGAATATAAACATAAATATGTGCTAGCAGGTGAAAAGGGTAACACATCGTAAAGAGCCTTCTAACTCATTTTGAAGTGGTTATTTATAGTTTGATTTTATTTTAGGATGGGATTTTATGGGATATATTCTAGCATAGGTTTTACTTTTAGAATCATTTCTGTAGACACAGCTAAAAGACCATGTTATCTTTCTAAGGAGGAAATATCTAAAGTTATGAATGATCCATCTGTGGATCTTTCAGACAATGACACTGAAACAACTATACATTATTTGGATTCTTTATATAGTAGTTTTAAATCTTTTGATTCTAAATTAGAAGATGATAATAAAATAATATATTGATTCCGATTTCTCCATGTGAATGGAGTTCTGACAAAGAGGAAATTCTTAAAATTAATGTTAATTCGAAACCGGAACTTGATATGAAAAAAAAATTCAGTGCCCATGCACACTGACTTAAACTTTTTAAATTTGTTTTTCAACAAAAACAAGATCCAAATTATTGTAGAAGAAACTAATTCCTAAGCAAAAAAAAAAAAAATAAATAAATAAATAAATAAAAAATAAAAAATCTGTGAAATAGATATTAATGAATCAAGCACATTTACAGTCAGATCGTAAAAAAAAATTGATGTTATAAAATTGGAGAAATGATTGTCTGTTTGGGTCTCATTATACTTATGTGTATTATAAGAAAACTGTCCTTCAAGTAATTTCCCAAATTGTGCGCTGAAAAAGAGGGCAAAAAACTTAGAAGGAGATGTGTAGTTTGCTCAAAGCACAATAAAAGACGACACTTCTTATGAATGTATAATGTTCAATGTCAGTCTCGGCACTCATCCGTGCTTTGAGATTTTTCATACGGCTTTGAAATATTAATTATTACAATATTCTTCAAGTATTTTATAATGTTAAGTGTAAATATTTTTAATGTCTTTTTATATTTTGTATCTACATTTAAGTACTTTTAGTTATAGTTAAATACAATATATCTATATTTTTATTGTTAAATAATAATTATTTTAATTAAACTTTTTTGCTATGATTGAAATTATGATATCTTTAATCACATATTTAAAAATGGTTTGATTTTTATGTAAAGTGTACATTTTATTCATTATTATTTAATACGTACTTTCTGAAATTGAGTATTAGGCTTAGTGGAAGAAAATGCCCAGCCCTGTAAACACAGTTCATGTGTAACAGATTCCGTCCCGAATGGGTTAAAAGATGTGCAAAATATATATATATATATATATATATATATATATATATATATTAGCAATATACCATAATGTTATAATGTTGTGGTCTGAAAGACACAGTAAATAAAATAGTCAACAGCATTCATATCAGACCCTTTATTAGATATCAGACTCCCATAAAACAGCACTTCAAGATAAAGTATGAAATTAAAGCAGTTGCCATGCAGAGAAAGGAGAGCAACATAAAATAGCTAAAGATTAAGCTAGATTCTCTCCTCACGTTTTAGTGCTAATTTTGTTTACTATGACTTTGCTGCAAAATTTTAAGATTAATATCTGGTTAGAATTGTAATTGAGTAAATTCTTATGTTCACAGTAAACAGTACAACTGTGTCTCACTTTTCTCCAAGTTTGGAAAAAAAATTCAATTTCTTACTAAAGTAACTATAATTATAGTTATTTACGCTCATGACTGACTGTAGAGCTAAATCCCATTTTTCTGAGTTACCTTAGCAAGATTCTGCATTTTTTCTCCAAACTTGGAAAAAGGTGTGATGCAGTTGTACAATTAACTATGAACAAGAATTTATAATTATTAGCATTAAGATGGTACATACAAACAAAATATTGATATCCAGTTTGCCTGTTCTATTATTACACTGGCATTCAGCTGGCAATCACTGGCCCATTCCAACATAATGTTGGAATTCTGTTAAGGCTCTTCCACACTATGGTCCACTGCAAGTCATTACCAGTGTGTGGCGGGAGTATGGCTTATCGAGGTCGACAATGGCTTCAAAAGTGGTCTTTCTCAAAACATCAAAGATAGCCAGATGCACTATTAAAGTGTGCAATAGATTATATGAATGCATCCATGTTCTCAGCTCATTTATTGGTGTAATGTGTGGATGCAACCCATGAAATATCATCCAAGGTCGCCATTAAGGCCAGTACTGCAGTGTTGAACAATTGACCTTGGTGTGGAAGAGGCATTAAAAACTGTTATCATAACAGCCCATTTTTATATTAATTAACGTTTTTATTGTTTAAAAAAAATTCTTTTGCATATTTCAAATTCCTTAAGAGTGGTTTTTTTTTGTTTCCCATCATTCTCTTTTTTTGACGTGCAATACGGGGAAAAAAAACGTTCCACATTCGAAGAGAGCAGTTCATTGGAGCCGGGGCAAGAAGACAGTGACCTACTGAGTTGCAACTGGCAACGTCCTGGGCAGCAAACTACTTGTTATGGTGGATGAAGGCAGTGTTATAGCAGAGGCTAATCCTAAAGTCACCAGTACTTTTTTTGAGATTGTCTTTTCCTGTGTGGTCAACATATTTTTAAAGTGGACTGTGGATGTTTGAAGCTCGCTATATTTTTGAAGACATTGGAAGTAGACCCTTTTTTTGAGAAAGTTTTTGAGATGTAAGTTTTGTTTTGCTAGTTTTTCAAAGGGTAACTTCCGGCGACATTTTTCCTTTTTTTTGGATAGGGACCTTATGTCCAGATTTAATTGCTTTCTGTAGTCCTAGTCCAGTTCATAAAAATATCTTGTTTTTAGTTGTAATATATATATGTAATAAGGTTTTGTATTTGTTATTTCTTAAATGTTTTTTGTGGTAAATTAATGGCACTAAGTTAATTATAATCTTATTGTTTTTTTACCTCCGAATAAATTGTTATTGTTTTAAAACTGCTTCTTTTCTGACCACCTTGAATTTCACTGTGCATAATCTCTGCCTAGCATACTTCTAACTAGGTGTTGGGGGTATCAAAAACAACCAGTAACCAACTGCTGGCCTTCAGTTGGCCAACATACCATATAGGGGTTGACCCATTAGAAAGTGGCTGAGTATGCATGGTATCAACAGGTTCGACAGCACAACTCAAAACCCCAATCTTTATGATCCTTACAATGTCAAAGATTCACCCAAGATTCAGTTTCCACTTGAAAGTCTAATACCAACATGCCACAATACTACACCAGTTTAATTGTGCTCACTGCATTTTATGTTTACAGAATATAAAAGTGAATATTACTATCCCCCAGTGGGTGTAAAAACTTTCTATTTGGTAGTCATGGGATAAGGGATAATGAGAGGTCTCGAAGTTAGTTTGGTTTGGTTTGGAGCACTATGGTCTACTTTTTGCAACACGAAGGCTAATGAGACCAGGACCTACTGCTTAAAGCCGATTCTGAAGGCTACGAACATCCATGCCATAGTGGGATTCAAAGGTTAGCACCCTAACCAATCGGCCATCGTTCGGCTAGGGTCTAGAAGTTGACAACTTCTTACAGAAGGAGCTAATATGTATGTTTCAAAGCTAATAAATCTTGCTATACAATATGCAATAGTTAGGTAAAGACTCTGTTATTTAAATGCAAAGTGAATGGCATGATATTTCATCAGTAGTCAAGGCATTAAATTGCCATAGCTGGCGAAACAAAAAGAAATGTATTGACACTGTAAAGAAAAACATTGGTATTTAGTGAATAAGAGCTAATACTACTGCTGACATGAATATTTATAGCCATTTGGAATTAATTTCCCAGTCTAATTATCTGTATAGTAAAACCTTTACCACAGAACTCACAACAATCAAAATAAATATCTTTAATTTCATAAATTAAAAAAGTATAAACTTATCACATGAAAATTTAAATTTATCTTCTAACCTGTTCTTGAAAAGTTTACATACAAAGTTTGGAATTAATATTTCTGGAAATATGAATAAAATCAAATAAAAAAAACTTAGTAATTTAAATTTAAAGGCAATAGATTATTAAGGTATCTGTCTACGTTCGGAGAACTTTTTCCTTTAAACGTAGAAACTAGTTCATGTTTTTACATTTTCAGATTTTTTTTTTTTATATTATCATAGAGAATTGCACTTAAAAAATTCATTCCTGGAGAAGCTTTTATAAAATTTCTAATAAATGAAGAAAATTTATTAAAAAAAATTGTTTTTTTCAAAAGGTCCAATTTTTTAATA
>CM063497.1:2915104-3005104 GCA_032207245.1 Pardosa pseudoannulata
GTTAAGGTTTAATAAATTGTTGTAGGAGGTAATTGTGTTTGTCATGAACTATATTGTTTCCTATTTACTTTAATTTTACTGTTATTTACCTGATAATTAATTCCCTCGACGAACCTGGTGCTCTTTTTATCCTATGGGTTATTGCATATTTATAAGACAGATTATTAGCAACATACCACTATAAACCATTAAATCATCTCATCCATTTAAATTATTTTTAATTCTATTATTAATATTTATTTTCTGCACCACAGAACTTGTGAGTATGATAGGGTAGAAAATAAAAAAAGTGGGTCACTCTAGGTCCTTAATTTTTAGCATGGCTAAACAGAAATAATAATGATTACGTAAAATGAAAATTTGGTGTTTTTGATTTTGAATATTACTTTAATGCTCATTTCTTAAATCTGTTTGCTAATTCAATGTTATAATTTTTATATGACTGTAATGATGATAATAACTTGTTGCTATAAATTTGCATGGGGGTGGAGGGCACAAAAATTGGATTGTGCCCTGGGCACAAAAGTATCTTAGTCAGGCCCTGTATATAATATAAAAATATACATACTTTTAAATCAAAAAAGCTTGTGTATCATAAATCAATTTAATAAGTTCAATTTCCTTCATTCTTGATTTTTTACTTACAGATTGGCAACACTGTATGGCTGGATAGAACACACTAATACATTGTTCTTAAAACCATTTATTGGTAATACTAATAAAGATATACATTTATACATGCATATATATATCACACTCACGTATCATATGTTATACCAAGCATTTAAAATTAATAAATCATACTAAAACTGTAATTAAACAATAATAAGAAATATGGGAAGCTGCTTTAATTACAGTTTTATCAAACATAAAATCAAAAAATAGAAATTCCAACAGGCCTAAAAATCATAAGGCCTTTAAAGACTCCTCAAAATTGAAGCAAACAATTAATGACTTAATTTTTATAATTGGTACATGTGTATATATATTAAAATATTTATTTTGCCGAACGATGGCCGATTGGTTAGGGTCCTGGCATTTGATACCGGAGTTCGTGAGTTCGAATCCCACTGTAGCATGAATGTTCGTAGCCGTTCAGAATCGGCTTTAAGCTATAGATAATGGTCTCATTAGCCCTCGTGTTGCAAAAAGTAGACTGTAGCACTCCAAACCAAAAAAAAAAAAAAAATATTTAAAACAAAATTCAATTATAACAATCAATAGTAATCAACATATTTTTATATAGTAATCAACAAATTTCTACATTAAATAATTAGTACCAAATAGTACAGCCACTATCAATGTACACAGCTATATTTTATTGGATATAAATAAGTAGAAATATTTTGGTTAGCAGTCTACATTATCTACCAAATAATCTGTCAATTTTGGGGTCTACTTAAGAATTGGGATCCCCTGGGCAAATTTGGGGAAAATATTGGCAATATTTACTAAAACACAAAGTTAATCCATCCAAACATTGTATTTCTTCTTCTGGCGATTTTAATTAATGCAGAGTTCGACATTGTAATAGAAATATATACTTTTACTTAATTAAAAGAAAACGACTTGAAAACCAGACATTTATATTTATGGGCAATTAATGGGCACTATATTTATGGGCAATTTTAACAGTTTACAAATGCAACAGCTGAAAATTATCAGAAATCATCCATAGTGAACTATTAATGGTTGTTATATCTAATTTTTTTAAGTATTGCACGCTTTTATTATATAAGAAAAGAGTTACACAAAGAGAGTTGGAGCAAATATCATAAATTATAACATAGATGCAAATTGTTTGGACACGTTGAGATCTGGAGAAAATGTTTGGTAACCATACTTAAACCATTATCGCCAAGTTGGTGGGAGAACGTAATTCTTAAGTCATACCTCAATGGGGTTTCAATGGGTCCAATTTCGTAACCTAAATTTAAATGGCAGAATATCTTTTTTTTTTTTTGTAAATAATTCAATGTACTTAAGTTGTACTTAAGTAACAATAATTCAATGTACCACACAGTTCCACGAATTTGGTTTGGTTTGGAGCATTTTTTCAACACGAGGGCTAATGAGACCGGGACCTACTGCTTAATGCCGATTTCGAACTGCTACGAACATCCATGCCCCAGTGGGATTCGAACCCACGAACTACAGTATTGGAGATCAGTACTCAAACCGTTCGGTCATCATTCGGTTCAGTTCCAATTTGAACTACTCAATGGATGAATAATAACTCACAAAAGTCAAATTTGGATGAAATATCATCAACACATACATACGACAAAATCATATTACACAAATTAGCCAAACATGTATATTACAAGCAAAATCTGAATTATTGTTTAACATCTTAAACATAAAAATCTTGTCATCAATCAAATTAATTTACATCCTGGTTGTTCTAGAAGCCTATTTTATTTAAAATGAAATTTAAAATGGAACGAAAAGTTTCAAATATAATTTTATAAATACTTTATTATCCGCATCCAAAGCAGAATGTCCGTATACAGCATTTTCAAGCCTATCTAGTCTTTCATCAATACATTTCAGCACACTTTCATCCATATTGCAATTTAATTATTTCTTTTTAAAATAATAGTCCCAGAAGGTGGAAATGTTAAGTTTCTATAAATAGGAATGTGTAAAAAAATCTAGTATAAATGTCAAATAATATTCAGAGAAAGAGAAAACTGTACGTCGCTGTTAAAAGGAATGTGTACAAAATTTGGTGCTACGGTTGATTAAATGGAAAACAGTAGTTCACGGCCAAACCCCAGAAACAAATCTAGGTATTAATGAAGTTGAAATATAAATTAAAAAAATATATAATGCATGATCAATATAAACATCATGATATAAATATTGATGTCTTACTAATTTTTCATATAAATATATATTTTTCTAATTTTTTTCATAAATTTTGCCTATGAAAAAAAATTAGAATTGGAGTTTGCAACTGCTGTGTTTCGTAATCAATTTTTACTAATAATTTAAAGTTTAAAAAAATGCCAAAGACTTCCCACAGTTAGTGTGTCATGAGAAAATTTTAAAAATAATTTTTAAGCCACAAACAAAAGAGGGGGAAAGAAAAAAGAAATTTTTAAGAAGAAAGTTTCATTTTGTTTACTAAACGACCAATGTACGCATGCGCAATGTGTATTATGTGATGTTTGCCGCCATATTGTGCGTAAAGTTTATGATTGTTTTTAATTTAGAGGAAGAATTCTTTGTTACTTAAACGCAATTGCTTCTTTGCACATTTTATTTTGTATGCATTACATTATGATTCATTCCTATTGCGTGCTTAGTGCCATACATATTTTGCTTTCCTCTCATTTCGCGTGACATCTTTTCGCATTAAAGATTAGTATTTTCAGTCATGGCCTGTCTAAATAACCTCAAACAAGATATTAAAACTTTAGAAAGCTTATTTCCTAAAGGTCATGAAGTATTCCAAATAACTGCTGCATCGGTAGATGAACTGACTTGTAGATTTATTAATAGGAATGGCAAAAAGTTTGACATTCACGCAAATATTACAGTAAGTATTGGTTTTCTTGCTAAGGTAGGAATATTGCATACTTTTGTTATAATGTCGAAAACCGTGTTGTTTCTGTACTAATCGAATAATGAAAATTTTCTCATTGTTGGAAATCGCTTATAAAATTATGAAATGGACCATATATATCTAATATATCTATAGGAACTTTCTGTGTTTTGAAATTCTTTGTCTTTATCTATACTCTGAAAGAATTATTTTGCATAGATTTTATCAAAGTTTTTAGCCATACTCCTTGCTGTATTGCTTTTATTGTTATTGTTCATAGCAAAATTCCTTCCTCCGTAGTAGCGTGACAAGTATATGTAGGTAAATCATCTCCTACTTCATTACGCAAAAGAATTCCAATAAAATTGCTTAACGTTTTCTATTACTGATAATAAATTATTTTGCTAGTTAAAGCGAGTTACGTTGTTTGATTACATTTTCTAATAAGTTTTCATCTTGCCAAGCTTATTTTGTTTACATTAGCTGCAAATCTAGTTATTGGTTAAAAACTTTATTTCCATACTAATAAACAAATGTAAATAATTCCAGCAATAGTATTTAGTATGAAAATAAGCTTGGGAGAAGATTGAATTATGCTTTTCACTTTTCAGTCATCTAAAAGTGTGTATAATGCCTCACCTAATTTTTCACTAGTGTTTCCAGAACAAAACAATTTTACATATTAGTAACTATTGGTTAAGTTTTTTTCCAACTAGGCAGTTCCGTTAAATATTTATATCATTTTAATAAAATAAGGTGTTTTATTCTTAAGTATTTGAACAATATGTACATGTTTTTCAAAACACATTTGCATACTTCTCTAAAATCATTGATTCTACTAGGAATGTATTGTTACTAGAAAAGGCATTGTAATTTTGCATATATTCTGTTACTGCAATAATGTGTACAATTTTTTTCTGTAGATTACATGGCAAATATTAGTAAGACTAATTAGGGAATGGGATACATTCTGGTAACTTTGCTCTGTTCCTTTTATATTCATGGTTTCCGTGCACCTGGAAAGTCATGGATTTAAACAATGGATTAATTTTGTCATGGAAAGTCTTGATTTTTCAGGCAAAATGGGTAAAAGTCATGGATCCGCTAAACTACCGATTAAAAAAAATGCATTGAATTGTTTAATTCTATTTTTACTTGTCATTTGACTGAAGTAACTGAATTTGGTATTTATGTATTATCTTATTGACCCTATTGCCAAGTAAAATTTGTTCACCAAGGAAACTCAAAGCAAGAAAGCTTAATGGGTGGGTAAATGTATATTATTCTGGTTTTTTTCTTAAATTGTAGATTAAAATTTTATTAATACAATAATAATTATTTTTTAATAAAAATTAGTTAAGATTTCTGCACAAAATATAAGTTTATCTCTAGGGATATTGTATATAAACATTATAGGGTTATATTTGGCTATTATTCATGGTCACCCGGATAATACCAAAGTACCCTGAATTCAAATTGGAAACATTTTGATTGAAAAATTGCTATATAATTAAACTTAGGTATGTAGATACAACAATTTATTTTTATGTATGTGAGTTTATCAACACTTATAAAGTAAGTTTATAGTTTTTTTATGATAAAATTCCTATAATTTCTCTAAAAGCATATATTTTATTTGTATGTACATCAGAAGTTTTATTCATATATACTTTAACGAAAGCTTTTTAAAGTCATGGAAAATGATCTGCTAAATCAGAGAAAGTCATGGATTTGAAAAATTGTATTTTAGCAGATACCCTGTATATTAAGCATGTGATTTTATTTTTCCCCCATTGCTGTCACTATGCAAAAAAGAGGGTTATTACAGTACATTATCTTATGAGTAACTTCTAGTTATTAGTTTTGTATGTGTGTGTGGAACATTTTAAATATAAACCAATTTGGCATTCTGAGACATGTTGGTTCCACATTGAGATCTCTAATTACTATTGTGGTAAGCTAGTGGGTTACTGATTACAATTTTAAAAAATTTCATGTTGGTAGTTTTTTCTTTTTTAATACATAATAAAACATATACCACAACTGTCTATAAAATTGTTATATATATACTAATTTTAAATGGTAAGTTATTAGCTCTTGTGTTGTCAAATAGCTTCCTAAATCTTTTTCTTTGCAATTAAAACAGCAAATCTAGTTGTGTAACCCTTGAAATAAATCAATCTGTGGATTTGAAAGTAAACTGGTACCTTTTCCCATGGCTTGGATATCAGTTTTTCTTAGTGAAAATTCATACTAGCCCAGTTGAAACAATATTTCATATAGATTTCGTGACCCTATTTATAAAACTAATGCTAATGAGTAGACAGAGATAAAAAATAATATTTTCAAAGTTTAGTCAATATTTGATAAAAATTAATTTTTTGCATATTTGTGTTTTATTTAAATATTTTAATGTTTTATTGTTCAAAAAATATTTTAAATGAAAGGCAAGATTGCATCCAAAAAGTCTTCTGTGGATTTGAAAGTAAACTGGTACCTTTTCCTGTAGTTTGTGAAAGGGTACCAGTTTTTCATAGGGAAAATTGATACCAAGATAAAAAAAAAATTGTTAATATTTTCAGAATTTATTCAATAAAGTCAGTATTTGATAAAAATTAATTTTTTTCATATTTGTGTTTTATTTAAATATTTTAATGTTTTATTATTCAAAAAATATTTTTAATGAAAGACAAGATTGCACCCAACTGAAATGTATCTTTAAAAGCTACCTTTAAAGTTTTTTTTTTTTAAATGTGAGTTGTTTAAAATTTTTTTAATGTGAGTGAGAGAGATATATGGAATTTTCTCATTAGATATATAGATTTGTGGATTTGTAGATTTTAACTTTTTTTGCCAATAACCATATTAAAGTTGGTCAGTACTTTGGAAGATCTGTCAATATTTTTGTAATTTTGGTCATTAAATGTGGTCAAAATATTTTTAAGACTGACTAGCTTTTATCACTGAGTAAATTTAAAAAAATTAAATGCTACAATAGTTTGTTTTGATTATTATGTATGTAAATTGCATATGCATGTACTTTGTGGGTAGCATGTTAAATTATAAAATCATGCTGTTGTTCCTGACAGAAATGCCTCCTGAATGTTGGCATGTCTGATCTTAGAAAAGTAACTATTTTCATTATGCATGTTTTACTAAACATATGATCATTATCACATAAATAATATCTATATTTTAGCCAGGGTAAACCTGATTTAAATCAGTTGAATTTTTTTTTTTTTTTTTTTTTTTCATTTTATCCCAAAGACACGAGAATTGTGAATCAGTCAGCAGAGTAATACCAATAAGTAAATAAGTGTAAATGGATAGCATGTGCTTTCCAAGAATTTAGGGGTTGTTAGCAGAAAGTATGGAGTAGGAGTAGGTACAATGATTGATTCTGACTGGTGGAATTCATTTTATGTAACAGGAGGTAAAGAGAGTATTACAGAACTTGAAATCCTGTTTGTCTACCCAATAACAACAGCCGTGGCTTCATCTGCAGGAATGGAAAGACAGTTTTCTTCTTTTGGTATTGTTCATTCTAGCCTTCATAACCAATTAGGAATGGATAAAGCATGAAAGTTAGGGTTTTGGCATTAAGATGGCTAATATACAATTATGCTGACATTTAGTTGGCCCATCCTATTATTATGTCAACATTTAGTTGACCTTATGTTAACATCATAACATTCTCTTGTTATCTTGTTAGAAATGACCAGTAGCCAATGGTTGGTCAACATACCATATATAGTGGTCATCCAATCAAATGCAATACTACATTGGACCATCATAAAGTTGTTAACTGGACATTGGTTAGAACACCAGTATTCAAACATATTTATCAAGGTTGGCATGATTTAAATCAGTTGATTTTTTTTTAAATCATTGATTTAAATCAGTTGATTTTTTTTAAATCATTGATTTAAATCATTTTTTTTTTCACTTTTAAACTCTATATTCCAAAGGTAGGAGAATTGGGAATCAGTCAGCACTGTAATACCAATAAGCAAATAAGTATAAATAGATAGCATGTGCTTTCCAGGAGTTTACTGGTTGCTATCAGAAAGTATATAGTAGAAGTAGTACAATGGCTATGACTGGTGAAATTCATTTTATGTAACGGGAGATAGAGTATTACAGAACTTGAAATCCAGTTTGTCTACTGAATAACAACAGCTGTGGCTTCATCTGCCGGAATGGAAAGACAGTTTTCTTCTTTTGGTATTGTTCATTCTAGCCTTTGTAACCCATTAGGAGTGGATAAAGCATTGAAGCGAGTGTTTTTGTTGAAACAATTAAATCCATAATTCGGGGCTTAAAAACATTGAAATAATTGTGATTTGTTTTTTTAAATAAGTAGTTGGCATTAAAAGAATATTTAATTTGTTCTTTAAATTTACATGTTATTGAGTTTGCACTATCGAATTCCAAAATAATGGAATGTATTTAGATTAAAATTTATATATTTAATTTTAGGTAATCAGTGTGTAGAATATACTAGATAGATAAGATGTTACTTCTTATAACAAACTATTCTATGTATATTGCAAAAAACATAAAAACAATTAAAATTAGTATTCAGAAAAAATCAAAGAAATTCGATTTAAATCAAATAAATCTGATTTTTTTTATTTTAAAAAAAGTCATGATTTTTTTCCCACCTCTGATTTTAGCTGTGTTGACACTTTTTATGAACTTAAATAAAAATGTACAAGGTCCTGGAACCACAACTGGGAGCAGCTGTTAAGCTGCTGCTTCCAACTGCTGAAAATAACTGAAAAGTTATAAGAAAACTGCAGTTTTGTTATGTAGGTAGGGGTCAATTCAGGGTCTCCATTAAAAAAAAAGTTTTCTTTATTTTTTTGAAAAAAAAAAATCCCATTTGATCAAAACTATTTATGATTATTACAATTCTATTTGAAACCCCCATATTACTATGCATTACACTGCGCTGTGCATGTGTAATTAATTGTAGAAATAATGGATTGGAATTCTTTGCAAATTTTTGTATAGTAATAATGAAAGGGCTATTTTCCCGAAAGTGATTTTACCATACAGAATTTTATGAAACACTACGTTTATTGCATGGAATTTTGTGAAGAGCTGCTTCTACAATACTGAATCTTGTGAAGGTGGCCACTTTTACAATATGGAATTTTGTGAAAGAGCTACAAAGTTGACCCAATTTATATCTGATCCGACCCCTTATGGGTATTGAAAATTTGGTTTAAGTTAAAGGATACTCAAATTATGTTCATATACAGGTATAATTCCAAAAATGGTATTTTGGGACTCGGATATCCAAAATGTCAAGGTCAATCTAAATCTGTGTTAAATTTTTGGATAAATATAGTACTTTCCCTGTACTATCTATACAGGAAAATAAAAATTGAATATTTGCCTTAAATTTATTTCTTCAGTAAACAAATGAATATGGAATTTAGTTGTTCCAGAATTGGTTTCATGTGTACAGAATTAAAGATAAAAAGGCTTATTTTAATGAGAGGGATATTCTGATATCAAGCTTTTGATTTAAAAAAAGAAGAAAAAATCTGCACAGTAAAATAAATCTATCAACATGCAGCATTAAATAATACTTGAATAATTAACTCTGTGGATTCTACTATAGCTCCTGATAGCCCCAAACCTCTGAATCCCTGAATAGCCATAGCCATCCAGCTGAACAATGGCTGATTGGTTAGTGTGCTTGCCTTTGGTACTGGAGTTCGTGGGTTTGAATCCCACAGTGACATAGATATTTGTAGCCATTCAGAATTGCCTTTAAGCTGTAGGTTCCGGTCTCATTAGCCCTGGTGTTGCAAAAAGTAGACTGTAGCACTCCAAACCAAAGCCATAGCCATCCAAAAAGATTTCCCCTAGAGGTGTCTTTGTTACTGAGTTAGTGAGTTTGAATCCCGCTGTGGCATAGATGTTTGTAGCCGTTCGGAATCAGCTTTAAGCAGTAGGTTCTGGTCTCATTAGCCCTCGTGTTGCAAAAAAAGTAGACTTTAGTGCTCCATACCAATTCCCCAGAGGCGTGCCTGCTGATGTGAGTGATACAGATAAAGCTCAGACTCCATTATAAGCACCTGTGAGGAAACAACCCCCTTTTCCTCTTTGGTGTTTACAACATGACAGAAAAACAACTCATTGCTCTCTAATGTGAATCATTTTACTGCTACTCTTTCTGATTTTGGATAAAACTCATACTTTTCTTTTGTCTTATAAAATGGCAACTTATTAACAGTATTCCAGACCAGCATTCAAAAATTGTATGCTGATATCATTTCTTATTGAATACCTCAGGTCACTGATAAAGGGATGTAACCCACCAAAAAATAGTGTTAAGAAGAAGAATGCAGTGGGTTGTTACCTCTTGTGAGATGAGAGGAGATGCAGCTGGTTTTTCTAGACTGATGGGTGAACAAAAATGGGAAGGAAGGAAAACATGCAGAGTTTTGGCTATCAAAGTGAGAACCAAAGAGCATTTGAAATTTCAAGTGTCTGGATCTCAGAGTTAACTGAAAAGTTGAATCATAGAAGTATGTCAGCATGTGCTACTAAGCAGCAGAAGAATGTAAATCTTTCTTTAACCGTTTAAGTATTACACGCATCATTTTCTCCCCTGCTGATGATATCCTGAAGCAGATGTGCATGTGTTAGGTGATTTAAATCCATATATAATACTAGCGGCAAGTACTCGGCTTTGCCCAGGTTTAAAATAGGGTTTTCTGTAGAAATGTACAAAACTATTTATTTGCATGTAATTAAAGGGTACATTTATCTTAAAGCAATGTAATAGACAACATTTTTGGGCAGTTCCATTTGGAGTGTGTACAAAAAGATTTTCCTCTTTGCCCACTCTGGAGCAAGCCACATACAACTGCCCATGAGAAAAGCATGGTGTCTGCAAGTCTATGCCAGCAATCCCAAGAGACTGGCCCTGTGACTTGTTGATGGTCATGGCAAAGCACAGTTTCAAAGGGAACTGTATTCTCTCGAATTGTACGGTGTTGTCTGAGGGAATGATAAGTATTCTTGGAATGAAGACATCCTCACCTTTACCACACTCTGTGAGTACTGTGGCTTGAATGACATGTTGCATCAGCTTTTTCACAATTAAACTTTTGCCATTGCACAACCTGACATTATTGGAGCACCCACTTTCAGAATCAAGTTGTGGGCTTGCAAATCAGGAGTCTGGATGGAATTCAAGAACTCAAAGTGATATTGTACTGCTTCATCATCATTAAGGATGCAGTCTATGGACTTGTAGACATATTCTTGCCCTGGAAGCTGCTTCTAAATGGCGACATTGAGCTTCTCAACCACATCATTTCTGCAAGCTTGCCAGAATTACTCTGTGAGAAAGCCAGTCCTGATCCTTGAAGTTTTAAATACAACAAAGAAGTATTGCATTTAATTACCGCTTTTGTTTAGTAAAGTTTTCTCTAAAATGTACCCATGTTCTCAGAACAGTCACATGGAGCACTACTTTTGGCTGGAGGAGGCCAGAGTGAGGTTGGGATAGAACGAAACCTGTTTAAGAACCTTCCCTATGTAATTTTGTGTATGTGTACCAAATTTCACGTTATTTGGTTGTCTGGATCTTGCGTTATAAGGAAACAGACAACAAATGCATCTTATATAGATATCTTTTAATTAAATGGAGTAACAGTTTTACTTGTAATAAAAGCTTCGGATCTAAATCTTACCTCATAACACAAGCACACCCATTTGAAGACATCATTGGCTGGGCAGAAAATCCCTTATATAATAATAGCCTAAGTTATCTGTCTGTCTGTCCTTGAATTTATGAAGCGGTTGGACCTAGAATGGATAAAGGCATCCATTCGTTTCTTGATGAGTTAGGGTTAGAAAATTTCAAAGCGAGTAAAGTTTATCTTCTCCTAAATTATCCATCCGATTTTAAAATAAATTGGTATAAATATGCTTCATATGACAGCAAACAATACTGTCGTCTTCAAAACATTCGAATTCTACCCCTTCCCCTCTTTTTGAGTGTTTAATGCCATTATTTCAAGCCCTATATTCCCCAGTTAAGAGCAGGCGATTAAATTTATCAATTTATCCCATTATAAGTAGATGAAAATAACCTTTTTTATTTCTAGCATTATGGCGTCATTCCTTTACCCATCCATTTAATCATTTCTCATTTTAAATGATTTAAATATCGTCCGCATTATTTTCATACGTTTTATACCTGAACTTATATATTACTTAAATATTTTTCTTTTATATTTGGATTCAATAATAGATTAGGTACATATGGGATCATTTTAAATTTGATTATCGATTATTTTCGGTTGCAATGAAAATTTTATCACCGATATTAACAACAAATTTTTTTCTTAAAAGTCTAGGAGTCTATTTCATGGACTAATAAATATCTAGCTTTTAAGTTATATATCTTTAAAAATTAAGAAGTGTGTTCGTTTGTATGATTGTTTTTATACGTAACCATACAGTTTGCAATCGATTCTCTAAATTTTGAACATTTTTCATATATACCCCGAAATAATCATTGTCAATATTAAAACCTCTGCAGTCCCTAATAGGACAAGATAAATTAAAGTTGGCAACTAACATGCAGTCAGTAAAGATAATCAAATTATTGAGCGCGTACCAAATAATTCTCAGCCAAAATCAAACCATTTTATCACTTGCCTCATAGGGTACTTTACAATTCTGGAAAATTAAAAATTTTACTGATCCCGTCATAGGACGGGCTATATGCTAGTTATGTGCATAATGCTTATATTGTTACATGTGTAATTAAATATTTTGCAAACCCAACATTTCATTTAGCCATAGTTTTTAAGAGAGCTGCTATTTAGGAATATATAGCAGAATTTACTTAGTCAAGCCCTCTAATCTTGATTTCTTAACTGTGACAAATGAAATTCAATATGAGCAATCAATTAAAATTTATAAACGTAAGATAGTTTTGTACCTATAAATTCATCAGTTAGCAGCAATATAAGAGTTGGAAGTTTAGGGACAGGAGATATACTTTTGTTTGGTATGTACTGTGAATATTTGTTCAGAGTTAGTAGCTGCTGCACTTT
Organism: Pardosa pseudoannulata; assembly: GCA_032207245.1. NCBI lineage: Eukaryota > Metazoa > Arthropoda > Arachnida > Araneae > Lycosidae > Pardosa > Pardosa pseudoannulata. The sequence continues at coordinate 2,927,747 of CM063497.1, forward strand.
AATAGAGTGAAATATTACCCTAAGTTGTGTTAAAATGTTATAAAGTTGTTTTTTGAGTTTTATTTCTTAAATGTAAAGCATTACGCAAATTTCTTTAATTGCATTATCCATTTTTTAGTAGAAACTGTAACTTTTTTTTTCTCTATAAGATGCATCCCAAATTTATGGATTAAAGAAAAGTTTTGTTCAATGTATGATATGTTTCATAATTATAAAAAAAAAAAAAAAACCTATACATAGGCCAAAAAGAAATCGATTTTCAATTTTAATACTTTATTTAGTTCAAATAGATATTTTAAAGTATTTGTTTTTAAAAATGAAATTATTTTATCATTGTTATAAGATTTAAACAAAAATGCATTTATTAATTAAAAAAGTGAAAAAAAAGCCATTACTTTGCAATTTTTTAACAATTTCTATATTTTATTTAATAAAAAAAAAACTAGTTTTACCACATTAACTAATATTAAAAACTACTGAATTTCGCATTGTAATAAGAAACAGTCAAAAATAAATAGTATTTAATTCATTTTACATCTCAGCTCTATAATTTATCTCTGGTGTCAACAATTTTGTTATGGTTTTTTTACTATTGTTATTCATCTGAAACAGTGCTAGCCTTTAAATAAGCATTAAAAGTACTGAAATATATTGAAATTAATTTCAATATTTTATTTTAAACTCACTCAAGGATTTTTACCAATTAAACTGTAATGATTTGTTATTTTTAAAATAGTTGAATATTTCTAAATATTCTTCTTCCTTGTTACAACCAAGGTTGGAAAAAAAATCATGATTTAAAAAAAAATAAGAAAATTAGACTTATTAAAAAATCAGATTTGATTTAATTTTTTTTTTATTTAAATCGGATTTCTTTGATTTTTTTCTGAATACTAATTTTAATTGTTATTTTTGTTTTTTTGCAATATACATAGAATAGTTTGTTATAAGAAGTAACATCTTATCTATATAGTATATTCTACAAACTGATTACCTAAAATTAAATATATAAATTTTAATCTAAATACATTTCATTGTTTTGTAATTGGATAGTACAAACTAAATAAGATGTAAACTTAAAAGAATAAATTAAATATTCCTTTAATACAAACTATTTATTAAAAAATCACAATTATTTCAACATTTTTGTAAGCATTGAATGATGGATTTAATTATATCAATAAAAACACTAGCTTTGATGCTTTACCCACTCCTAATTGGTTATGAAGGCTGAAGTGAACAATACCAAAAGAAGAAAACTGTCTTTCCATTCCGGCAGATGAAGCCATGGCTGTTGTTATTGAGTAGACAAACTGGATTTCAAGTTCTGTAATACTCTCTTTCCCTCCCATTACATAAAATGAATTCCACCAGTCATAACTAGTCATTGTACCTACCCCTACTCCATACTTTCTGATAACAACCCCTAAATTCTTGGAAAGCACAGGATATCTATTGACACTTATTTGCTTATTGCCAACCCTGGTTAAAACAGTGCAGGTTGTATTCTGACCTTCCTGAGAAGTTCTCTCTAGGCATGCCTATCACATTAGAATTCTTAGATCTTTCTGTAGGCAGTAGATATATCTTCTCCAGAATCTTTTTCCTATGGGCTTTCCCAGAAAGATTTTTTTATTGATGGAATTTGTTTACATTCTGGCCAAATGTTCAGTCCATTTAATTTTGTTGAGTTTTCCTGAAATTAACAACATAATTTTCTCAATTCATTTTGTACACTCAAGATTGAATCTTTTTCTGCAAGAGCAACCCATCAACTTGTTCCTCCTACAGGGTTCCCACGGTTCTGAAAAGTCCTTAAGAATTCCTTAATTCTTAAATTGAAACGGAATCAATTTCTCCATCGACTCTATCTCTCATCATCACATTGATTTCCTATCAGTTTTCTCCGTACTCTCCAAACTTTCTGGTTTTTGTAAGTTCAGAGTTAAACTTACCCTAAACTGCTTCTAAGAACACCAGTACAAGTGATAAAAGTACTAGTCAAAGAATATATATATTAGGAATATATAAAATATTTGTTAAGGTGCATAACATTCTTTTACATTTTCTAGCCAAAAGTGCAGTATTAATAATAAAGAAAATTCTCAAAATACATATATGTTTTCAGTGTATTACTGTGGTAATTTAAAATTTCTTTCTTTGATATCCTTAAAAAATTATGAAAATACTTTTAGTTTATTAGTACTTTTTATGGTTAAAAGCTAGAAAACTTTTTTGACAACTAATCTTTTACATGCTGAAAAGGTTTATAAAGTCAGCTGCCCTTTCGTAATAGCCAACAGTCATGCAGATTTTAATTCAATGAAGTGTGGAGGGGAGTATAGATATTGCAGTTACTTATGGAAGTTTAATTTTCCTTTCATTGAATAAAATAAAAAAAATCTTAAACTTTCTTTCCCAGGCAACATGGGGTATAATATATATATATATACAAATATATATATATACATACATATACATATACATATACACACATAAACATATATATATATCAAAATCAATTTTAAACCCTCAGAAAGTACTGTTTATAATGTATTTTATTCACAATTTATTTTTAGTTTGATCACTCAAAAAACTTTAGATGTACATTTTTCAAAATTAATTTTTGTCAAAATCTTATATTAATTTTTAGGCATTTTAAAAACTTTATTCTGAAATATTGTAGGGCATTTATTGAGCATGCCTTGTCTGGTTCATAATTATTAAAATATGTTCCTTGGAAATGGGGTTTATGTCGTTATGCCATGTATTTCAAGTAGGTCCTTATAAAAAGTTACTTCGGTTTTTAGAAAAGTCCTTAATTTTTGTTCTGGAAAAAGTGGGAAACGTGTCCTAACATCATATTTTTCTTTGAAATATCCCCAGGGCTTCCTCATGGAATGCAAGTGCTCATATCTCTGATAATGTCTAAGTATTGATTTCTGAATATATTTTAATATAAAGATGAAAATTTTTTGCTATAGAGCAGTGGAAACTTTTTCCGACTGCGATCCCTTTCGTAGAGAGAAAATTTTTGGCGACTCCTAGAGATAAATGTTCACAAATACGATGCATATTTTGCGCATTTCTTTCGTTTCATCGAATAAAAACATCATCATATTTGACTCATATTAATTTTATTTATAATTTTCAGAAAATACTTTTTGTATAACACAAAATCAGTAAATTGCCCTTTAATGAGATGGATGTGGCTGCAAGTTTCTAATTATCTCATCAATGTTTGGATGTATGTTGCTAGTTGCAATTTGCATATCATCTTTAGGGTTTAAACGCGAGTGGTATGTAGTTTTATTGAAACTAGTTTGCTAAATCTAGTTTCACATAAATACGTTTAATGCAAAATTGTATTAACACTGTAATGGCATTCTTACATAAAAACGGGATATTGTTTTTGAACGGAAAGCCAAAATTTTTGGTAAGGCTGAGTCTTAAATTGATTTCAAAGATTATAATCACTAATTAGATCTATCAATTGCTCTTTCTCCCTAATTTGAAGAGTTGAACTGAATATATCAAAGGAAAATAGATCACGAATCCAACCAAGATCGTTTTCAGGAAAATCCTTGAAACTTCTCGAAAAATATTTCTTTAACTTTTCAATGTAATTGGAAATGTTTTTAAATGTAAATATATCTATTATTTTCCTTGATAAAATCGTTAAAGCAAGGGAACATGTCGGTGTTTTTATTCAGTTCAGTTTTTCCAGAGACTAAGCTTATTCTTAAAAGCTTGAATTTTACTGGCTGCAGTCATGATAATTGAATTCTTACCCTGCAAGCTCAAATTTAAGTCGTTAAGTTTTTTCGAAAATATCAACTAAATAGCTCAGCTTCCCTAGCCAAACTTCATTGATATAATAACTTGCCAATCTGTTTCTTTTCGATTAAAAACATGTACACTTCATTTCTCAAATCAAATATCGGTTGTATGTTACTGTATGGTATGCAGCATGCAGGGATAATGCATTTCATAAAAATTTTCCCCCCCACAGGGGTCGCGACCCCTAGTTTGCCTACCACTGCTATAGAGAACCAACCTTATCAAACCAGTTATTTGTTAGTATGTAGTTTTGTATTTTTGTTTTAGCCAAAATAATTCAAGAATAGTCTGTAATTAAATCTGTAGTTTTGAAGAAAGCAAAGTAAATGAACAGTCTTGTCAATATAAATTTCAGATATTTGTCTTGATTGAATTTTATGGATTATTTTAATAATCACTTTTTTCCATTTATAGATATTTATATTTTATCCATCAATACGAGGTGTCAAATTTAAAGTATATTTCAATGTGTGACTGTAATTAGGTTGTACATGAGATATTCTTAAAAGGACTTGTTTGATGATTTGTTCCCTATTTGTGTTGTTTGTATATCAAATTTTATCTGTAAATAAATGTCAGAACAATGGAACATTATATATGCAGGATATTTTATTTTTTTTTTTTTAAAGAACATTTTAAAAATTAAAATTATATATGTCTCCTGTCCTTGTTATGAATTATTGCTTATATTTCTACTAATATGGTTTATATTAATTACAAAACAAATAGCACTTTATTTATTTATTTATTTTTTTTTTTTTTCAAAACAGGGTATGATACTTAACTCTCAAGTTAATATTATGTAGTGTAGGACTTGTTTTTATTTATGAACATTTAAAAATATCTTTAAAAAATTGTCATTTAGGGACAATTCCTATAGTTATTTAATAACATGTATTATCAAACATGTTTGTTCATAAGAACCATTTTAAAATTAAAACAATTGCACTTATCTTGATCTTTAAAATTAAGTGCTATGAAAGACTTTAATTCTTTAAATTTAATAATCTTTTAAAAGGAACAGTGCTTATATCTTTGTTTAAATTAATTTCATTCATATATAAATCTATAGTTAAAATCAAACCATTTGCTTTTTTAAAAAAAAAAAGCTTTTTATAGTATTTTTTTTTCTATATGTATGTTACATTCATCCTGTAGTTATTATATTTTAGAAATTGATATTAAAATTTTAGCTTATGTACTATAACTTAGGCATTGGTGACCTGTGACCTATTCATGTGAAGTTTATCTTATTATGTTTGCATTTATTATAATTACGATTATAGCTTTGAATTTTTGTATTTTCTTATGTTTGCTTTGTTTATATTGTTGTAAAATCAGAACAGGATTAACTTGAAATTTCTTCTTAATACTTGCATTTAATTGAATTGAATTGGATTCCCAACTAAAAAATCCTACAGATTCCTCTCATAGCTTATGCTTAGAAATAATAAGCATATTGGATCTAAATTTCCTGTAAAGTTTTGCAAATTTGATCACTAAAATTTTATGCTTTTTTTAAATCTAATATCTACACACTCAAAAAGAAATGTTTTGGTTTGTTTTATTTTTATCTTTTTTCATTTTTTTACTGGGCAAATTAAGTGGTTAGGCCTCCAAAAATATTAAAACAGTGAGCATTGGAATTATTTTTATAACCATATAACTCAAACTTGATTGGTATTCCTTTTAATATTTATTCTTTTATTGCCTGACACATGTAGAGCTGTACTGTTTTAACTTATGTAATTTTTCCAGGAAACTTATCCTTCCACACCTCCTGTTTGGTTTGCCGAAACTGAAGATCACTGCATCACAAGTGCAGTTCAGATATTATCCAATACCTCTGGCAGGGATAATTTGGTATGGTAACCTTTTTTGTACTATTTGTATAATTATCTTTAATTTTATTTTATACCAGGGTTTCCACAGTCCTTAAAGTCCTTAAGAACTCCTTAATTTTAGCTTTCACTTTTAAGGGCCCTTAAAACTACTTAATTTTCGTCGAAGGTCCTTAAAAATGCCTTAATTTTTAAGTTGAAACGCGGTCAATTTCTCCATCTACGCAATCTGCCGTCATCACTTGATTTCCTGTCAGTTTTTGCCATACTCTCCAAACTTTCTGGTTTTGTAAGTTTGGAGTTAAACTTCTCCAAAGAAAGCTAAGAATGCCAGTACTGGTCAAAGAATGTATATATTAAGAATGTATAAAATATTAATGTTCATAACATTCTTTTACATTTTCTAGCCAAAAGTGCAATATTAATAATAATAAAGAAAATCCTCAAATATATATGTTTTCCATGTATTACTGTAGTGATTCAAAATTCCTTTCTTACGAGAATACTTTTAGTTTATTAGTACTTTTTTATGGTCACAAGCTAGAAAAATTTATTTGACAAATAATCTTTCAAATACTTGAAAGGTTTAAAGTATAAAGTCAGCTGCCCTTTCCTAATAGCTAAAAGTCATGCAGATTTTAATTAAACGAAGCATGGAGGGGGGGGGTTGTAGATATTTTTGTTATGGAAGTTTAAAGTTAGAAGTTTAGTTAGTTTAGTTTAGAAGTTATAGAAGTTTAGTTATTAATTTTCCTTGCATTGAATGTAATAGAAAAGTCTAAAACTTTCTTCTTTCCCAGGCAACGTCGTGTATAATCAGCTAGTATATACATAATACATATATCAGTTATTTTTAAACCCCTAGAAAGTACTGTTTATAATATTGTATTTTATCCACAATTTATTTTTAGTTTGATCACTCAAAAAACTTTAGATGTATATTTTTTAAAATTAGTTTTTGTCAAATAGGTTAATCTTATTTTAATTTTTAGGCATTTTTAAAAACTTAAATCTGAAATATTGTAGGGGATTTGTTGAACATGCCTTGTCTGGTTCATGTTTATTAAAATATGTTCATTATGAAATAGGGTTTATGTCATTATGTTGTGTGTTTCAAGTAGGTCCTTATAAAAGTTACTTTGGTCCATAGAAAGTCCTTAAAGTCCTTAATTTTTGTTCTGGAAAAAGAGTGTGAACCCTGACTTATGAAAGTCATAAGGTTCTTGAATTTCATTCCAGTATCTCTGGGTGGTTACAGATTTATTGTTTGAAACATGTACAGGTGTATGTTCTTTATAAAAAGTTACTTTGGTCCTCAGAAAGTCCTTAATTTTTGTTCTGGATAAACAGTGGGAATCCTGTACACTATTTGTATAATTATCTTGTAAGAAATAAAGGGTAAACTCCTGGTGGCTAGTAATGCAATTAAATTTGTTGAAAATAAAGGATGGTTATTATTAAATTGCTATTTTTAGATATTTATTGGCCATAATTCTGTTAAAACCATTCTTTCTTTTTATTTTAACTTGTTTTACAATTCTTCATTTACTCCTAAAACGCTAATCTTTTATTTTTACCTATATTAGGTTCTCCAGCAAGTAAAACTTCTTGTTAGTGAATTATGTCGGCTACATAATATTCAAGAACCAATGGAACTAAATAATTTACAGCCTACGGTTGTTGCACAGGTACCTTTTATTAAAATTTTTATTATTAATAAATTAGCCCATCTTCTATTTATCATTTATGTCTGCATATTGTTGAATTTTAGATATCTGAAGATGAGCTAGAGAGCAATTCTGAGGATGATGAAGAAACTGAAGATGACATTCATATAGAAATGGAGGAAGACACTAGGTAAGCTGATTGGTGTGACTGTGTAAAAGTGTGAGGTATTCAACGAAGAAGTCTTCGTTGGAACCTTAAAATGTAGTTTGTTTCCTTAATCCATTAAGGACTATTTCCAGTTTCTTCAAAACATAAAATAATAATTTTAGCTAGTTGTGAAAACATAGCTACTAAAAGATATTATTGGGATAGTTGGACTTTTAAAACAAATTTATTTTGTAAAAGTGGTCAAAATTGAAATAAAGTAATTCTTTGTATATTCATTAATAATTATTTAAATAGTAGCCTTATTGTTTATTTTTATTTGCTGTACCAAGTTGCAACTTTTTACTGTCCCTATTTTTATTATTGTAATACTTTTTTTTTAAATTATTATTTCTGAGCTTCATGTTGTTGAATCCATGCACTGCTGTTAACCATACCGAATGGTCATTGTCAAGGTTACAGTCTCATTATCCCATAATTAGACAACGCGTTGGTTACTCATTTTTTATGAGAATATACTCACCTCCTCGCTTCCTTGTGAGCTGGAGTATATTAAATTTTTGTTTGGATCACTCATGGTTTCCACACGCACCTGGAAAGTCATGGAAAATTCATGGATTTAGACAACGGATTAATTTTGTCATGGAAAGTCTTGATTTTTCAAGCAAAATGAGTAAAAGTCATGGAAAGTCATGTATCTGCTAAACTATTAAAAAACCAATTTAAAAAAAAATGCATTGAATGGTTTAATTCTGTTTTTACTTGCCATTTGACTGAAGTTACTGAGTTTTCTATTTATGTATTATCCTATTGACCCTATTGCCAAGTAAAATTTGTTCACCAAGGAAACTCAAAGCAAGAAAGCTTAATGGGTGGGTAAATGCATATTATTCTGGTTTTTTCTTAAATTGTAGATTAAAATTTTATTAATATAGTAATAATTATTTTTTAATAAAAATTAGTTAAGATTTTTGCACAAAATATAAGTTTATCTTTAGGGATATTGTATATAAATGTTATATTTGTCTATTATTCATGGTCACCCGGATAATACCAAAGTACCCTGAATTCAAATTGGAAACATTTTGATTGAAAAATTGCTATAGGATTAAACTTAGGTATGTAGATACAACAATTTATTTTTATGTATGTGAGTTTATTAACACTTATAAAGTAAGTTTATAGTTTTTTTATGATAAAATTCCTGTAATTTCTCTAAAAGCATATATTTTATTTGTATGTACATCAGAAGTTTTATTCATATATACTTTTAACGAAAGCTTTTTAAAGTCATGGAAAATGATCTGCTAAATCGGGGAAAGTCATGGATTTGAAAAATTTTATTTTGGCAGATACCCTATAAATAGTAGCCTTATTGTTTATTTTTAATTGCTGTACCGAGTTGCAACTTTTTTTTTTACTGTCCCTATTTTTTTATTGTGCAATTTTTTTATTATTTCGGAGCTTTATGTTGTTGAATCCATGCATTGCTGTTAACAATACCGAATGGTCATTGTCAAGGTTCCAGTCTAATTATCCCCTAATTGCACAACGTGTTGGTGACTCATAATTTTATATGAGAACGTCCTCACCTCCTCGTTTCCTTGTGTGCTGGAGTGTATTCAGTTTTTGTTTGGATCACTTTTTGCCTAGAGGCCTAAATTTATGTTTTGATCTGCTTACGTTCGGAGGTTCAAGTGAAGACTTGCTAGACTTGCACTTTGCTAGGTACTCTGTTAAACCCAATTACCTTGACTTTGACCTTTAGTAGCCTTATTAACCCTCTAAAAGTTACTCACATAATTTTCTCCCCAGACAATTATGTCTTCAAACAGGTGTGCCCTTGTTATGAGTAGGGTTGGTGATTTTGCCGGCAAAAAAGGTATTTTTGCAAAAACTGGCTAAAATCAAAATTTGCATAAATAAATTTAGTGATTTAGGTTATGAAAAAGAATCATAACAACAAATAAATAAAATGTTTTCTTAATAAAAAATATACAAATGAATAAACAAAAAATAAATTCTTTATTTTTTTTATTTTTTTTTTATTTTTGCACTACTCTTATCTCTCTCTGCTAAAAGATTTTTTCGTGCACCTTCACTTCCATTCTTCATCCACAAACCGGTTCAAACCAGACCCCACCTGTTCTATCCCAAGTTAACACATTGAAGATGGTATGCGCTGAAAAGTGTCTACCCTCAGTTCCCGGACATTTTTTGTTAATGTGATAACAAAAAAATAAAAAAAAACCGTGAATTTCCGTCATTTGTCGCCAACAGTTGAAAAATAAAAGACGTGAATTACCGTCTCCCGTCTTCAATGTGTTAAGAAGTGTTGATCCTCCCTCAAGTGTCATCTTTTGTATTATAAAAAAAATAATAATAATAAAATTTAAATAAGAATTTTAAAACTCCATTTATTTCAGCATAATATATATTTACCTATCACTATTGCTTATGTTTTACACTTCTGAAATATTGTATTATGTTAATTGATTAGGTTGATATTTTAAAACTGGAAGTGTTTATAACTTCTATACATTTTGTAATATTGTTAATTTATGGCAACATAAAAATCAGACTAACAATTTGATTTTTTTTTTTTTTTTTTTTTTTTTTTTTTTTTTTTTTTTTTTTTTTCATTTTAAAGATTTTTTTAATGATGAAATTTATAATTTTGCAGATATTAAAATGAGAAAATGTGATCATCCTAATGTATTGTAATACTAGCCTATGACTGTTAATTTAAGATAGGTAAACGAACATAAATGCCCATAAATGTGTCAAAAATCTGTTTTTTTGCCATTGCCTGTTTTTGCCGGGGCAGTTTTTACCACAGTTTTTTCAACATGTGGCAAAAACTTGCCAATCCTGTTTATGAGGTTAGATTTAGATCCAAAAGTAAACTTTAATTACAAGTACATCTACTATAACCATTTAATTAAAAGAATTTTTTTTTATATGGATTTATATCGCTTCATAACACGTGCATACCCATTTGAAGTCATCATCAGCTGGGTAATTATGTGTGCAGTGCTTAGAGGGTTAAAAATATTTCTTTCACATCTTTTTTACTTCTAATAAAACCATGTTTATTCACAAGATTGATATTATAAACATAATGATAGTAAAATTCATTTTTTCTTGCCAAAATGTTTATAAAAGTTCTTAAGTATAGAACAAACAAATTTATTATTTCTATGCATGGGAATATGGTGAGAAGATAAATGAAATTAAGGCGACAGTGGACTGAAGGCAGCAAAAATTTAGTATTTCTTTCTTTTTTAATAGAAATTTAGCTTAGAAGAAGATGTTAAAAGGATTTTTTAATATGCAATTATTAATATAATTGTTACTGTAACATGAGTTCAGTTAGTATAATAATAACGCTAATTTTTCTTAAATGAAAGTTTTTGCATTGTACAATTATTTCAAAAATGCCATGTTGATTTGTTATCGTTATTCAGTACTCATTTACCTTTTTAGTCTAAATAAAAATTAGTTAGAATTGGTATGTTTCAAAACGCATAATCTATGCTTTCTGTACTTAAAGAACTTTGATTGACATTTAGTCCTTGAAAGTGGATATTTTAACAGTTCTTTATATATATATATATATATATATATATATATAAATAAAAATATATGTGTGTGTGTGTAATAATGAGGGAGTTGCTTAAAATGTTTTAGTTTTAAAATTCTATATGTCAATTCTTTTAAAATGGTGACGTTTTTCTGGTTTTGGGAATTGCACATGGCATTCTGTCAGTGGGATGGGTTTTTAGAATTTGTGAGAACTTTCTATGCAGCATGATTGGCTGTCTCTTGATGTCAGTTATGACGACGATTCCGATTTTGATATGTTTTTAAATAGGCAAATACCAAGGTTCGAATGGTTGCTGTTCTTTTTGATTCTGGTTGTTGTCCATTGATGTGTGTTTTCATTGTAATCATGTGAAACGAGAATAAACAAAGTTAATCGAAGCTGTTGTTGATGTTGGTGCCTCTGCATGCCACTCTCTGCCTGTTTCATAGCAGATTACATTGGACACAACTACATTCCGTGGGATAGATGATGTGACGATTATGGGTCATCATATATATATATATATATATATATATATATATATATATATATATATAATGTTACTCCTTTGACATTTTGCATTTTATAATTATTTCAAAGATTATTTATCTTTTTCAATTAAATAAGTTTAAGACTATATAAATTAGTTTTAAGAGCTTTAAATAGAAATTGAGTAAAAAGGGCTAAAGAATGACAGCCTGTTTTTTTTTTTTTTTCTAATTTCAGTCCAGAAAAAGGTAAAGATGATGGTATTAGTAGTGAGCACACAGCTACTCTGGAGAGGTTAAGGCAGAATCAACGCCAAGATTATTTACGGGGTTCTGTATCTGGATCAGTCCAAGCAACAGATCGACTCATGAAGGAGCTTAGAGAAGTCTATCGCTCAGAGAGTTTTAAGAAAGGTGAGTCATTTTTCCTTTTAGAGCATGAATAATAATTAATCTTCAACAGCAATATTAGTATTTCTTTCTGAAATCTTATTTATTTTTGTGTGCATATACTCATTCTAAGCAGGGTTGGCATGATTTAAATCAGTTGATTTAAAAAAAAAATTATTGATTTAAATCATTTTTATTTTTTTCACTTCTTTTAAAACCTATATTCCAAAGACAGGAGAATTGGGAATCAGTGAGCATAGAAATACAAATAAGTAAATAAGTGTCAGTGGATAGCATGTGCTTTCCAAGAATTTAGGGATTGTTATCAGAAAGTATTTAGTAGGGGTAGATACAATGACTAGTTATGACTAGTGGAATTCATTTTATGTAATGGGAGGTAAAGAGTATTACAGAACTTGTAATCCAGTTTATCTACCAAATAACAGGATGCTTAGATTATAATATAATCAAATCAGTACCATATAATCATTATATGGTACTCATTTGATATAATATACACACTGCGGTTTTTGTCGGTTATTTCAGGTAATGTCTGACATTGCTGGAGACTTATGGTGACTTTAAGCTTTCATTTGTAGTGGCAATCCTGGTTCATTAACAGATGAACATTTAATTTCGTGTTTACACATTGCAGTAAGCTCGTACCAGCCATAAAATGAAAAACTTGTCACAGATATACAGTGCCAAATTTCTACTGAATGAAGTGAATAGGATGGTCAGTTTTTGATATATGAATACTTTGATTATTATCGTCAATAAATTTTTATTTTGTAAATATTAAATTTTTTTTTTTTTAAGGAAAATTAGATAATTTATCGTTTTTTTCTTGTTACCGAAAATAAATATATAAACATGTACGTTACGTTAATTTAGCTCTGCCATTGGTAGACTGCCTTCGATTTTTTAAATGTGGAGTAGACCATGGATCCCAAAAGTTTGACCACCCCTGCTCTATAAGGTTTTTTACTTAACCTTATTAATTTTAATTAGCACTGACACATTTAAGTAAATGCATATACTGTTGTAATTTTTGTCTTAAATATGTTAAGTATAAATACTGTTTACATATTTAAAACATTCGTGTACCCGCATATTAAAAAATTCCTGGGGGCAAATCCTGTTTTGCAGTTTTTTAGCTTTCGCAGAAGGTTCTGGTCACCATTAGCTGTGAAAAACAAGGGAAAACTATAGTCAAAATCAATATTAATGATGAACGTAATGATCTTTATCTGCTCCTACCTGATAGATATTCAGTTTGTAAAATGTTAATTTTGTATTTTTCTAAACAAATTTTAAAAGTAACTTATGTTTTATTTTAAATAATAAATGCATAAACATTTTACTAATTAATATTATGATATGTCTCTAAATGCCAACCACTGTGTAAATCCAAAATTTTTACTGATGTCAGTGTTTAAAATTTGGCAGGTATGTAAATGAATAAAGTGTTTTGAGCTTTGTCAGCAGCTGTTTTTGTATCTTTTAGGTGTCTTCAGTGTCGAGCTTGTGAATGATAGCCTATATGAATGGAATGTGAAACTACTCAAAGTAGATCCTGACAGCCCCTTACACAATGACTTAACATTGCTAAAAGACAAAGAGGGCAAGGATAATATCCTCCTAAACATACTTTTCAAGGTGAGTTGTAGAAAATTGAATTTCATTCTCTAATTTTTATGTGTTTTGTACTGTTAGGATTATTCTAATTGAAGGGGTTTATTTTGCTTTTAAAGTTGCTTTTTATATCTATATTAAGACTGAACAATATCATATCTGAAATATAATAAATTTTAATGTGGTGTGATGTAGTAATCGAGCCGAGACAAGCTTCTTGATTTTTCTGGGTTTTATTCCTACACTTACAGCTATGTACATTTTACTTCAGTATTTACACATTTTTATACAAAGAGCATTGTAAGCATTTAAAAAAACTTCATTCAGATAGGCTCGAATATACTTCAAGAGAATCAAACAACGTTCTCCCCTAACACCGGGTCAAGAACCTTTTCACCGTCCGAGAATAACCTCCTCGGACAAAGCCTTTCTAGCCAATCGCAGACCTCTCTCCGGTTAGGCACTTAACTTTGCCTCCACTCCAGGGGGGGGGTAAGGATTTCCCCGAATTTCAAAGAGGGGAAATATAATGTTGCAAAAGACGCACCCAACATTTCTGAAGAGGGGGCTAGCCTTTGGCGGGAAAATATAGAATAATTTATAGCGGTGAGAGACAGACATGCCAACTTCTATGGGCATGGTTTCCGCGCACCTGGAAAGTCATGGAAAATCGGGGATTTAGACAACGGATTAATTGTGTCATGGAAAGTCTCGATTTTTCAAGTAAAATGAGTAAAAGTCGTGGATCCGCTAAACTACCGATTAAAAAAAAAATGCATTGAATTGTTTAATTCTACTTTTACGTGTCATTTGGCTGAAGTTACTGAGTTTGGTATTTATGTATTATCCTATTGACCCTATTGCCAAGTAAAATTTGTTCACCAAGGAAACTCAAAGCAAGAAAGCTTAATGGCTGGGTAAATGTATATTATTCTGGGTTTTTTTTAAATTGTAGATTAAAATTTTATTAATATAATAAATTATATTTTAATAAAAATTAGTTAAGATTTTTGCACAAAATATAAGTTTATCTCTAGGGATATTGTATATAAACATTATAGGGTTATATTTGGCTATTATTCATGGTCACCCGGATAATACCAAAGTACCCTGAATTCAAATTGGAAACATTTTGATTGAAAAATGGCTATATGATTAAACTTAGGTATGTAGATACAACAATTTATTTTTATGTGAGTTTATTAACACTTATAAAGTAAGTTTATAGTTTTTTATGATAAAATTCCTGTAATTTCTCTAAAAGCATATATTTTATTTGTATGTACATCAGAAGTTTTATTCATATATACTTTAACGAAAGCTTTTTAAAGTCATGGGAAATGATCTGCTAAATCAGGGAAAGTCATGAAAAGTCATGGATTTGAAAAATTTTATTTTGGCAGATACCCTGAATAAATTTTAATGTGGTCTGACGTAGTAAGCGAACTGAGACAAGCTTCTTGATTTTTCTGGGTTTTATTCCTACATCCATAGCTATGTACATTTTGCTTCAATATTTACACATTTATATACAAGGAGCATTATAAGCATTTAAAAAAACTCGAACATACTTCGAGAAAATCAAACAACATTCTCCCCGAATGCCGGGTCACAAACTTCTTCACCGTCCAAGAATAACCTCCTTGGACAAAGCCTTTCTAGCCAATCCCAGGCCCCCTAGCCTCTCTCCAGTTAGGCGCTTAATTTCACCTCCACTCCGATTGGGGAGGGTAAGGATTTTCCTGCATTTCAGAGAGGTGAAGTATAATGTTGTAAAAGATGGACCCAACATTCCTGGAGAGGGGGCTAGCTTTTGGCGGGAAAATATAGAATATTTCATAGTAGTGATAGACAGACATGCCAACTACTATGGAGTATCTCTAGAAAAATGAGAGAAATTGATAATTCCAGTAACTCCTCAGATTGCTCCGGAGAATAAAAAAAACTTTTGAACTAGAATATCACACATACAATATCCAAGATACTTTGATTACCAGTAAAGCATAGTGCAGGAATAATTCTTATAAAGAGAATTAAATAGTATATTAAAAGGATTGAAATGTCAGTATTATTGCTACAATATTAAAGAAATAGCAATATATCATGGTATATTGTCCAGTCCTAGTATGTATACAGGGTGTCCCAAAAGGTCATTTACAAACTTAACATGCTGATCTGTCATATCATGATGAACAAGATTTACATAGGAACTTGTATCTGAAAATGCAAACTGCAACTGCTAGAGCGCTATGATCGTAAGTATAGAGCAGGAGGGAAAAATGATATCGACAGCGGTGTTAATGATTTTTTACTACAGATGATGATTACATGCTCAAAATTGTTTTCCCTTTGTCACAATGTACATTTCCTGATGTCATACTGCATACCTGGAAGGTGTTTTCCCTCCGGTTAAGAAATCACTCCCGGTAAAGATTACTTAGTGACGTCAAACCTCCACACCAGTTGAGATAATTCTTCTAATCCACTTCACTGGGCGGTATGTTAAACTGCCGATAGCACGTGGCTGTTATGTAGATTAGCAAGTGAAGACTGTATTTAAGCCGCCAGAAAAAGGATGCTCTTTCGTGGCCGCCATGTAAGGGATGTCCGTTCTGTAAACCGTTTTATTTGCAGGTAGCAAGTTGCTACCAAGTAGTGTACAGTTCTTAATGTTTCTTTTATAGTAATGTCATTGTTAATAAACGAGTCAGCCTTTGGCATTTCAAGTTTTTTTTCTTCGAGAGAACTTCACATCTACTGCATTTCCCAATGTCAGCGCATGGATTCACAAACCCGTTCAAATTGGCCAGGAGTGTCACAGACACTTATTGCCGCTGCCACGATCCTGGTGATAAGATTCATGTCCGATGTTATGAGTGTCTCGTACAGCATGGACTTCATGTGTTCCCACGGGTAGAGTCCAGATCCAATCAACATGTCACCGATAATACGATCCCAAATGCGACGCCATATACAAAATGCATATCAGCCATTTCTGCGTTACTAAATGCATTCATCCTTTTCCTTCAATGTCCAAGCCTGAAATGATTATTTTTCCCTCTCTCCTTATTTCCTGCAATTATCGCCTTCTAGCGGTAGCAGTTTGCCTTTCCGGACACAAGTTCCTATGTAAACCTTGTTCATCATGATATGACAAACCAGCATGTAAAGTTTGTAAACGACCTTTTGAGACACCCTGTATATGCAATTAAATCTATCAATGTGAAATTTTGAAGGGCTAGAAAAAAAATTCAAAACACAGGTTTTTGAAATACAGAGGGTTTATAGTTTCATGGAATATTTCTATCCAGAACAATAAATTTTTCAAGCTACATATATGGTAAATAAATCATGAAATAATTATAATGCAGACTGCAATTACAAACCTTGGTAAAATGTTTAATACAATTTGATGTCTAACAGTTTTTGCTTTATCTAATTCTTCGCCAACATTCTGACCAACACTCTTCTGTGATACCTAAAAGTTTCTTGCCTTCACTACATCGTTTACTGTGATCTGATCAAAGAATTTGTATTCTCCCCTCCTCTCCCAGGCATTATTTTAGGAATTTAAACAGAAGTTAACTTTTAAGAGGTCATTCTATGTATATTTTGGATAAAATTTTTAATACCGTAAAAACATTGTTAATATTGGAAAAAAAATTATTTTCTATGTAATTTTCTTTTTCAGGAAGCTTATCCTTTTGAACCACCCTTTATTCGTGTGGTACATCCAATGATTACAGGGGGTTATGTATTAGGAGGAGGTGCAATTTGCATGGAGTTGCTCACAAAGCAAGTAAGTATCGTCGAATGTATGTTAATCGATTCGGTATTGTACCATATGCTATTCGGCAAATTGATGGTCAATTTTAATTTGTAAAGCACATATAGTCTGCGACTATATGTGTTTAACAAGCAAATTTCTTCAGCCCGCAGACTATCTGCCGGTTGTTCATTGCTCAAATCATCAGAATCGGAAGAAGTTGGTAAAAGAGCATGTCTCGCAAACGGCCGATGATTAAATATAAATAAAAGCAAGACATCAAGAAAACATCGTATCATATCAGTAATAAACCATGAAAAAAAAAAACCCATAAAGCAGAACGATTAGTAGTAGCAAATAGTGCAATGTTAAATTGTGTCCTTGAGTACGGTAAAATATCGATAGTCACTATTTACAGAGTTCTGCTTTGTGGTAATATTGATCATTCATTATATTGTTAACCCTTTCATGCCTACTTTCACAAATACATACCAGCAAGAAACACTCACTTCCCGGCCGACACACTGGCGTGCCAAAGCGTTTTCTTGTTCACCCTCGACCGTCACATGTGTGTTCCAGTGTTGTGGAACATTTTATAAAACTATAAGCTTTGACACAAGATGGCATTATATGTCCATATGCATTTAGATACATGTAGATTTGACCTTGTACTCGATAGGAGAGTAGTATGATACACACATACAAGTGGTTTTTTGATTATATAAACATGAGGGAAAATGAATGTTTCCGATTGACATGTTTTATTACGGCTCTTTAAATCCCCACGTGGTGTTTGTTTATGTAAGCAGGGAAGTTTTATTTTTGCTAAAGCATTGTATATTTCAGTTTGCAGTCCAGTTATTAGTACAGAATTAGATCTGACAGACTTGATTTTTTCTTTCTTTTTTTTTATTGTTAGATTTTCGAAGTGTCGAAATTGTTTAGCTGATCTTGAAATAGCTGACATGATGCGAAATATTTCAGATTTTGATTCTGAAACAGATTAGGATATTAGTAATAATGACACTATATATATTCTGATTGTTCTTTATGTTCATAATGGATCTAGTGATTCTAATGATGAAGAGGACATTTCTGACAAAGAAATTGACGATGTTTCGTTTTTTCACAATCCGGAAAAATCCTCCAAAGCGGCAAATGAGTTACTACGAGTGCAGGGACTGTCACGTAGGATTGTTTCTAGATCCCTGTTTTTAAATTTTTTGTACAAAAAAAGTTTAAATAATATAGTATTCAGTTTTGCAATGTTAAAAGTCGTTAAATACTAAGTAAAAAATGAAAAAAAAGTAAAGTGTAAAATATATATTTAAATAAGAAATAGCTTAAGTAAATAAAGTATCTATAAACATATATAAATACCATTCCATTTAAATACTTTACGCAGCATTATTAAATAACATGTTGCTACCTCGTTAATTTCATGAATTTAGGCTTAATAGCAAAAAACCCTCTGGCTTATGATACTTACTCACGAAAGTGACTGCCGGCCTCAGAAATTAGCACGCATTTGCGCTTCCCATCGTGAAAGGGTTAAATCATCGTTACAGTTTTACTGCTGATTTCAAGTTGAAAGAAATTCAGAAGGTTGACGAGAAAGCAGTAAGAAATGGGTTCAAGCAAAAAAAACATTAAAAATGTGAGATGAAAGTGATCCAATCGTCATGGAAAAATACAATGGCCTGCATAGAAAAGATTTACATAGCTGGATTCTTGAACAGAGAAATGTAGGTCACTCTGTTTCGTCGGTTAAAATTCGTAGAAGAAATTATTTCAAATTTTAAATTCGGAATTGAGTCTATTCTATACTTTTCGGCACTCTGCTGTACTTTGGTTTTTATTCTTAATATTATATAATGTTGTCATACTTAAATACATATTTTTGCACGTATATTCCACGGATTATGCAGTGGTGTGGACTAGCTGAAAATTTATGAAATTTTTTAAATAAAAAAATCGCGTCCATGGACTATACGGTGGTGCAGACTATACATGCAAAATTACGGTACTGTAAAAACTAAAATTTAAAGCAATAAATTTGGTTTCAAAATTTTAATATCTTTGACTTTTAAAAAAATAACTGTTTTTGTAGAGCTTTTCTATGCTTATTGTAGATATGCTTTGATTTTAATATAAATGTTTTAAAGTTTTAATTTTCAAGCATTTAGTATAAACAGGGTGGCCACACATCTGAGTAAATTGAGAAATCAAGTAATTGTCAGAAAGTTTCGAAAATTCTGAAAAAATCAAAATTCACTAATTCTGTGAAATTCCCTCCACCCCCCCACCCCCCAACTGCCAAAAGAACGATGGCCATGCTAAGATTAAAATCTAAGATTTTTAAAAGTAGTTTTAAATTTTATGACAAGGTAAGATTTATTTTGCAGTTGAAGATAATGTAATTTCTTTAAATATTTATTATGCATTTCATTGTTTTTCATCATTTTGTATTTTAAACTAATAACATCAAATTAGCCTAATTAAGTGACACTTTTGACTGTAATATGGTCTGTAATGGTTATATGGTCAGCTCAGCAGTTCAGAAAAATCAGAGCATATAAACGGGTGACCATATATGCTGAACAATACAACCCTGTAGTGCATATACCATGCATTTTTTTATCCATAATGGAAGATCCTTATCCACATTCCCATAAGGTGACAACCGCTGACGTTTTCTTTCTTGATCACCGATTACAACATTTGAGGACCAAAGTTTGGCAGCTAAAATGTTGTTTAATGTCGTCCGGGGAATCGAATTTGGTTTAGCAAAAGCAGCCTTTGAAAGATTAGATTTTTTTTAATTTTTCAATCAATTCATTTTTTGCAGCAAATGATAAATTGTTTCTGTTCAAAGCCATAATTAAAAAATGAATAATACTACTCATGACGCATGATCCAAATGCAACAAAATTTTCCTTTACTTGTTTCGTCTCAATGTCAACTTAAGCTGGGAGAGATAACTTCAACCAATAAAAAGACAGATGTCCACCTCTTGTCGGGGGACAAGAGAACTGAGAGAGGTGAAAAACTCCGATTAATCTACACAAACAAGAAAGGGGAAAAGGGAGAGAAATAAAGGCTTGAACTCAGGTCCTCTCCAATTTCGCACTGACTTCTTAAAAAAACAGAAACTCGTTGAAAACATGAAATTGACAATATAAACGGTAACAAGAAAAAGAAAATGACTGTATAAGCAGTACACTTTAACATATATTCCCTGGTAAGTTAGATAGGACTTTAGAAAACTGACCCTATAAGCAGGTGACCATATAGTTGGTACTGACTGTATATCCATTGTGCATGGAAAAAAGACACCTTTGACTTATGAGAATTTGACTACTGTTAATGAAAAAGTGGTGAAAATCAATGCGTGTCTCATCAAAAATTGCGGTAGTATATTTATGAAGTAAAAACTATAATACCCAAAATTATAGTTTATACTTACATAA
This sequence comes from Pardosa pseudoannulata, assembly GCA_032207245.1. Classification (NCBI taxonomy): domain Eukaryota; kingdom Metazoa; phylum Arthropoda; class Arachnida; order Araneae; family Lycosidae; genus Pardosa; species Pardosa pseudoannulata. The sequence continues at coordinate 2,948,596 of CM063497.1, forward strand.
ATGCAAGTTGACAAACTCCACTTCTATAGGAACAGAGCCTCCGCTGAATTAAAATTTAATACATTTTTGTAAAACTGTGCATAACTGTGATATGTCACAGGAATTTTGAGAAAATGAATGAGGGCTCCTATGATAAAATGATTTCTATTCATCACATGTGTAGAATTATTGATGTTGTTGAATATAACAATCTTGTTACTCATAGAGGATGAAAGACAATAATGGCATTTCTCTGTTAATAACCTTTCACCGGTTCTTTAGTGGAACTATATGGTGGCAGACAAAATTTCAGAGTATTCAAATGGTAGCTTTTACGTCGATTTTAGAACAGTAAATGAAAATTGAAGAATAGAAAAGAGTCCCATTTGTTACCTTAAAGAAACTTTTATTATTTTCTGTTACTTGCCGACTTTGTCAAAAAAAATAAATGTCCCTCAACATGAAAATGGCCCAAAAGCAAAGTGGCTTTAAAAAAAAAAAAAACTTTTTTTCTCTAAATGATGTGAGGGACCTTTCCCCCAATTTCGGCCAAAATGATATCCACTCAACACCGCCCATGGCAAGGTCAGTGGGAAAATCCTGCCAGCGGGAACCCAAGACGATCAGCAAAACGTAGCGTCAGTAGGAAGAAAAGCCTAGGAATTTATGGTGCCAGGCAATGCTCAAGCTGGACTGTTAGCAAACCCTAACAGTTACCCTTGCCTTTATTTCGCATACGTCAGTTATGCATTAGTCGCATACGTCAGTTATGACATAATCGATGGAGCACTACGCGTTATTTTACTCTCCTGCTCCCAGCAAAGGTACTCCTCTGCGGGAATGTATAAAAGGAGACTGTGAGATGTTTTTGTCTCGGGAATTTGCGAGGTTTCGCTCGCGTAGCCAATTTTTATATATATATATATATATATATATAGTTTTTCCCGCGGTGCTGGCTCTGCTCTGATAGATGGTTAAAGATATCTTTTATGTTACCTATGTTTAAAAATATTTTTTTAGTTCAAAATAAGTATTTTATTTTTCAAGTCATGAACTTGTTATTTCACTGCTTCACTCTGCTAGTGTGCGGAAGTAATAGAATCGTTGACTTAACAACATCATAGACGAATGGTGAAAGATGGGGAGATCAAAATGGCAACCTCTCAGATGGTCAGCTCGGGTAGATTGAAGGTGACATGGACAAGCCCCATTCCATAAAATAAGGGGTCAGGAAGTCGGCAATTCCTGGCATTCCCTTTTAAATAGAATGTGGCTATACCACAACATGTACTCAAATTGACTTTCATGTTACCTTCTCCCCAAAAAAAATTATGATCTTAATACTTCTAATAAACACTTATGAGGTGTTTAATGTAAATAAAAATGAACATTTATAAATTTAATTTTCTGTTGAGTAATAAATGTGTATTTGTGTAGGGTTGGAGCAGTGCCTATACAGTGGAAGCTATAATTCTTCAAATTGCTGCCACCCTTGTGAAAGGAAAAGCTCGCATTCAGTTTGGTGGAAACAAGGTCAGTTGGTTTGGCATGTTACAGAAGTATTTCATCAAAATGTTGGAATTATTTTAATACTTCCATTCTTCTCATTTTGAAATAAAAGTTTAAATGTAATCATGTAGAGAGCACAATGTTTTCTTAATTTCAAATATATTTTCCCAATATGCTGGGTTATCTGTGAATGTTTTTCTGCTTGTCAAACTTTAATTTCATTGATAGACTCTGACAACATGCATTAATCTAATAATAGAATGCAATTGTGTTCGGTTTATTATGTAATTTGTCTTTTGATATGTACTCATTATCAATTTGTTAGCTGTTTTTCATTTTTTATTATTAAATAAATTTTCTCTCCTGACCTACTTTTTAACAATTCTGTCAGGGACTCTAACACTAATTGCACTGAATAGGTAGGATGCTGCCTTTCATTGGTAGGTTTTGTTTAAATCTCTATGCATAAATTTTTATAGCAATTTGGAATGAATATTAAGTAATATGTCCTGACTAATTAAGTGTCATATTGCAGAATTTGTTAAAATCAATATGAGGTTGGATAATGGTCAAATAGAATCTTGTGATATTGGATTTCACTTTGGACATGGATTTTTGCAGATAGTTTACCTTTAAATAGAAGGTTTCAATTTAACCAACCCTCATTTAGTAATAAATTTTAACTTACCAAAATGAACTGTTCTAAAAGTTTTTCTTTTACGACGAAAACAAAAAAGGGTGCACGTGCAGATGGCTGTTGCGTGCTGCTACAAAAGGTAATGAAAATTTGTTTAAAATTCAATGTGTATGATTTTAAAGGACCCAAATTTTTTACCAAAGATTTAAGCAAAGATTTTAGGTGATTCACTAGTCCAATGTATAAGAAATGTATTGCATCAAAAAATATTGAAATAATTTAATTTATTAAATGAGAGCTTTTGAAAAAACCCAATTTTTTTTATTAAATTTTCTTCATTTATTAGAAATTTTATAAAAACTTCTGCAGGAATAAATTTTTTAAGTGCAATTCTCTATGCTAATATAAAATATAAATTTAAAATGTAAAAACATGAACTAGTTTCTACGTTTAAAGAAAAAAGTTCTCTGAATGTTGATGGATACCTTAATATATATCTGTATAGCCTTCAAATAAAGGAATTTAAAGATTTTAATGGTAATATGAATATGAATATAATGAGGTGCTCAGCTGTTCTTGTATTACATTTGCATAAAATAATATATAATTAAGAATAAAAATAAGAGAACTAAAATAGAGAGTAATAACCCTGAAACAAACAGAAGTGAAGTTAAAAATTAGAAGTAGCACAGAAAAAAGAAATAATATTTTGTTTTTATGCCAGGTAACACTATCAGAAGTCGTCATGACTGTGACAAGAAGGGGGGGGGAAAGAGAGAGACTAGACTAAACCTTATTAAAAGACGAATACAAAATTCAAGAAATCCTACTTTAAGATATAAACTAATATTTAAAATGTTATAATGCTGTTCAATATAACTAAAACTTTTTATAAATTCATTACTTTCATTCCAAAATTGAACGAAAATCTTAAATCCTTATTTTACAGGGAATTTTTAAAAAATTTATTCATTTCTACTCACGATTTTTATTTGAATACAATTTTTTACATCTCCCTTAAAATCGTAATATTACAATTCATTTTAATGCATTACAATATTTTATAACATTATTTTCATTGTGTTTAAAATTGTAATAATCTCTTTTGTCACACAATTAATAACTTATAGTTCTATTATGTTGAAGATCTAAATTTAATTCCAAAAGAATCAATTTGCGGTTTTCATCTTTATTTTCCGCTAACCCCCCCCCCTCACACACACACATTAGCCCTTTCGCACCTACTGTCACATATACGTGCCAGCAAGAAACGCACTTACTTCCCGGCCGACACACTGGCGTGCCAGAGCGTTTTCTTGTTCACCCCCGACTGTCACATGTGTGTGCCAGTGTTGTGGAACATTTTAAAAACTCTAACTTTTGACACAAGATGGCATTGTATGTCCATATGGTTTTAGATACATGTAGATTTGACCTTGTACTCAATAGGAGAGTAGTATGATACACATACACATGGTTTTTGATTATATAAACATCAGGGGAAAGGAATGTTTCTGAATGACATGTTTTATGACTGCTCTTTAAATTCGCACATGGTGTTTGTTTATGTAAGCAAGGGAGTTTTATTTTTGCTAAAGCATTGTGTATTTCGGTTTGCAGTCCAGTTTTTAGTGGAGAATTAGATCTGACAGACTTGATCTTTTTTTTTTTATTTATTGTTAGACTTTCAAATTGTCGAAAGTGTTTAACTGAGCTTGAAATAGCTGAAATGACTCAAAATATTTCAGATTTTTATTCTGAAACAGATTAGGATAGTAGTAATAGTGACACTATAATATATTCGGATTGTTCTTTCTGTTCATTTTGGATCTAATGATTCTAATGATGAGCAGGACATTTCTGACAAAGATGATAATGATGCTTCGTTTTTTCACATTCCCGGAAAAATCCTCCAAAACGGCAAATGAATTACTAAGAGTGCAAGGACTGTCACGTAGGATTGTTTGTAGATCCTTGTTTTTAAAATTTTTCATACAAAAAAATAATTTTAAATAACATAGTAGTCTGTTTTGTAACGTTAAAAGTCATTAAATAGTAAGGAAAGAATGAAAAAAAGGTTGTAAAATATATATTTAAATAAGAAATAGCTTAAGTAAATAAAGTATCTATAAACTTATAATATAAATCACATTCCATTTAAATACTTTACGCAGCATTATTGAGCTTCGTTAATTTCTTGAATTTAGGCTTAATAGCAAAAAACCCTCCGGCCCAGGATATTCATTCGCAAAAGTGATTGCCGGCCTCAGAGAAGTGCACATTTGCACTTCCCGTCGCGAAAGGATTAAATAAGAAATAGCTTAAGTAAATAAAGTATCTATAAACTTATAGTATAAATCACATTCTGTTTAAATACTTTACGCAGCATTATTGAACTTCGTTAATTTCTTGAATTTAGGCTTAATAGCAAAAAACCCTCCGGCCCAGGATATTCATTCGCAAAAGTGATTGCCGGCCTCAGACAAGAGCAGGTGTTTGCGCTTCCCGTCCCTAAAGGGTTAATGTAATTCCCACCATTTCCTTACTGTATAACTTTTAACTTTGCTTCTGTTAAGTATTTAAGGTGTAATAAAATTTTTACTTCATTCCTTTTTTTTTTTTTTTTTTTTTTTAAGAATAAGTAAAATATTATCTCTGTCTGAATGTATGCTTCTTTGATCTTGATTACATTTATATAGTTATACCATGTCCATAATGTTTAGGTTTTAAGGTTTTCTTTTCTTTTTAAATATTTTATTTTAGTTTAGCATTTAAAAAAGGCTTTATTTTTTCAGTTTCAATGGTAACTGCTTTTTGCTTTATTCCAGGCCTAGCTGTATACACCGCTTGGTTTTAATCCCCTATATTGATTGATATCAAGACTTTTGGTATCATGTTCTTTGATGTGACAAACATTATAATTGATGTAAAAATTCTTTTAGCAGTCGATATGGACATACAAATCTGATGTATTAATTTTTTTTTTTCTTTTAAGCAGAGCCAGTACAGTTTAGCAAGAGCACAGCAGTCCTTCAAGTCTCTAGTACAAATTCACGAAAAAAATGGTAATATTTTGTTTATTTTTTATTCTGTTTGAATGAAAACTCTCGGAATATATAGATTAATTACTGACATGACATCAGTAACTAAATGCGACTATAAATTTAATATATCTTTGATATTCATACTAAATAGATGTTGGTTAAAAAAATTCTTTTTTCATGTATGTAATTGTACCTGTATAAGGTTTTAAGGATGCTTTTTTATATAATTTTAAAAAATGCTTTTCTAGGCTGAATTTAGAAGTATGTGAATTTTCACTTGTTTATATATATAGTTTACTAGCATGTGCGCCCACTCTTCGCTACGGTGAACTTAATATATTACTTTTAAAAAGTTTTTTTTTTCCGGGCATAACTCTAAATTTGTCACAATGCAGTTCTAGTCATTGTCTTATTTATATATTTCCATTATAAGCGTATTGTAACATTATTCAGTTTTTACACTTCAACTTCCATTAAACCTGAGTTGTACATCAATAAGATGTAAAAGCGTGTGCAAAATAAGAGTGCGAAAATTTGACAATAGTTTCAAAGAACTTCTCCTAAACATTTTGGACTACCTGGATGCTGATCAACCATTGTCCAATTCTCCGAAATGATCAAGGATCAAGCTAACTATATAAAATGATAGGTTTTTATTTGCCTATGAAAGTCACTGAAATTAGTACTTTTTGTTGTAAGAATATTGTTGATAAACATGTCATTGTAACGTAAAAATGAACCAGGAATTAAATTTCAAATTAGTTCCTATATAAAAATGCTATAATTTGCATCACATAGTAATGAAAGTGAATCACTTTATATCTAAATTTCCAGGTCAAATCAAATGGATACTACACAGACGATGTTTAAATAATATAAAATAAGAAATGAATAAATGAGATTTTTAAAGGGATGACATCATGATAAAAAAAAAATGTATATATATATATCGTTTTCACCTATTTATTATGTGATAAATAGAAAATTTTAATCTCCTGCTTTTAACCGAGGAAAATTGCACTTAAAACAATTACATGGGATTAACAGAATGACGTCACATTGCTAGAAATTATTGCTTCTTCCACTCAGTTATGATGCGATAAATTAAAAAGTGAATCATTTGCATTTAACTGGGGAAAATAATGCTTGAAATAATGACATGAATCGCTCTAAAAAGGGAGAAGGAATAGATTTAGAAGGTTAAAAATTTTCAACTATACCTAATAATTTCCCAAATTTTCACGCCGATTGGATGTATGGTAGTAAATATTCAATCCATGTGATCCAAGTGGTAACGTAGAAGTCAAGCAACTGATTTTACACAGCACATTTACAGATACATTTTACAAATTAAAAAAAATATATCCCTCCGCTCTCTCCACTTCTTTTTGCCAACTGCCTACCTGAAATTTTATGAGAGTTCGGTACATAGTCATTCTCGTTACCTCATTTCCGGCTTCAACCTCTATAATAGTTTTTGAGTCTATCGAGTACAGACAGACGCAAATTCATTTTTATATATATAGACTAGCTGCTTCACACCCAGCCTTTGATTTGGGTAATACATCCTTACAGTAATAACACTGTTAAGGGTGAAATCAGATTAGCATTCTAAAAATCATATTTTTAAAAAATAATGCAACTGAGTTTAAAATACCAGAAATGTTCTAAAATTAGTAATGTTAAAATGAAAATGTCAACTAAATCTAAGAAAAATATGCATTTTGATTGCTATCCGACGAATAGTTTCTTAAAAAATATTTTAGCTGATTATTAAAAGGGAAATATATGAAATGGTCTCAAAATATACTCAAAACCTCAATTTATAAAGTTAGTGTAGAATTTGATAAAATGTTGAATTCAAGATGAAAATATGAAAAGTAAGAAGAAATGTATTGTCTGAAAATGCATTTTAAATGCTATCAGGTGAATTAAGTTTCCACTCAAAATATATTAATTATTTTGGTATATAATTATGTCCAACTACACCAAAATAGCTTCCAAAGGCAATCAGTTTATCCTCAATATCTCAAAAGCAGCTGTTCAGAATTCAATAAAATTGTAGCCGAACAATAGCCGATTGGTTAGGGTGCTGGCCTTCAGTACTGAAGTTCGCGGGTTCGAATCCCGCTGTGGCATGGATGTTCATAGCCATTCGGAATCGGCTTTAAGCAGTAGGTCCCAGTCTCATTAGCCCTTGTGTTGTAAAAAGTAGACCGTAGCACACCAAACCAAAGATAATCGATACAATTTTAGAACATAACACAACCATGTATCCAATTTGGTATTGATGTAGGTATGCAGATTTAAATACCCCTGTAGTGTAAAAGTCAATTAAATTTTGTTAAAAAAAAATAAAATAAACAAAAAGTGATTTAAATTTAGAATATTGTTTTGTCCATTTCGGGAAATGTTTTTATCTACATGAAATGTGTACTTTACATACAATTTGTTGATAGAATATTGGCTGTAAAGTTTTTAATGTATAATAAAGACTGAAGAATTAATTTAAAATTAATACAAATTATATAGTTAACTAATATGAGAATATGAAATAGCTGAATAATTTGTATGCAATTAATTAGTGTTTAGTTAACCACGAAATAACTTAATTTGAAGAAAGATTGATTTAAAAGTAAAGAATGAGATATTTCTAGGAATGACATCATAGTGCTACAAAGCATTAAAATAATGTTACAACTATGGAAGTAATGTGCATTTGTGACATGTAATGTTTAAAAACATTGATGGTTATTTTATGTAAACTAAACTAGAACAAATTTATCATCTGCCACTGATTTTAAAAACAATGTTTAAAATTAAGACAAAAACTGGTTACAGCGGTGTCTGAATGTTGGAAGGTCGGATTATATTTGAATATTAATTTACTCTGAAACAGGGTTGGCGTGATTTAAATCCGTTGATTTTTCTGAAAAAGCTCATTGATTTAAGCTGTAGGTCCCATTCTCATTAGCCCTTGTGTTGCAAAAAAGTAGACTGTAACACTCCAAATCAAACCTTGGTCAGTAAATTTCTTTTGGTTAAAAATGTCTGTAGTAACTACATATTCAGAAAAAGCATTTGATGACTCAGTTTATTTAAATGTTATTTCATGTAAATTTTCACTTAAGTTTTGGATTACTATAGTTTATATTTTGGAACATGAAAGCTAATTGGTACTTACTGCTTTATGCTAATTCTGAATTTTCATGTCAGAGATGGGATTTGAATGTACAAACTGATACTGAAAAGCCCTATTTGTTGGATTAACATTTAATGAAAGTTTATATTTATTTCAAATTGGTAAAGTGTATCATGTAGCACAACTGCCATATTTAGTTTGTGTTATGCTGTGGGAAGTTTAAATTCGACTGAATAATCCCATCATTAAGCAGTCAAATATTGATTTACAGGGCTGTTAAAAGTTGGCAGTTAATTTTACTAAATAATTGTTGATAAAATAGGTTTCTGAAGTGTATAGGATATTTATTTTCAGAACAACTTCCAAGTCATGCCAACCACACTTAAAAAGTGGGATAGTCTCATTATTTATTATTAAATTTTAAAATAATTCCAAAACTTTTGTATTATTTTTGTCAATTGGGGGATCACTTAACCATTTTATTATTAAAGTACCTTATAAGTAATTAACATGACTCCCCATAAGGAAACAATTAGGATTGGCATGATTTTAATCAGTTGAATTTTTTGAAAAATCGTTGATTTAAATAATTATTTTTTTTTTCACTTCTTTTAAAACCTATATTCCAAAGACAGGAGAATTAGGATTCAGTCAGCACAGTAATACCAATAAATAAATAAGTGTCAATAGATGGCATGTGTTCCAAGAATTTAGGGGTTGTTATCAGAAAGTATGGAGTAGGGGTAGGTACAATGACTGATTATGACTGGTGGAACTCATTTTATGTCATGAGAGGAAAAGAGAGTATTGCAGAATTTGAAATCCAGTTTGTCTACCAAATAACAACTGCCGTGGCTTCATCTGCCGGAATGGAAAGACAGTTTTCTTCTTTTGGTATTGTTCATTCTAGCCTTCGTAACCAATTAGGAGTGGATAAAGCATCGAAGCGAGTATTTTTATTGAAACAGTTAAATCCATCATTTGATGCTTAAAAATATTGAAATAATGGTGATTTGTATTTTTTAAATAACTAGTTTGCCTTAAAAGAATATTTAATTTGTTCTTTAAGTTTATATCTCATTTAGTTTGCACTATCCAATTACAAAATAATGGAATGTATTTAGATTAAAATTTATATATTTAATTTTAGGTAATCAGTGTGTGGAATATACTAGATAGATAAGATGTTACTTCTTATAACAAACTATTCTTTGGATATTGCAAAAAACAAAAACAACAATTAAAATTTGTATTCAGAAAAAAATCAAAGAAATCCGATTTAAATAAAAGAAAATGTTTTTTTTTTTTTGTTGTTGTTGTTGTTTTTTTTTTTTAATCATGATTTTTTCCAACTTTGGGTGTAATTTTGATGTATTAAATATATTACCTATATATACATATATATATATACTTATATATATAATATTATATATATATAAACATATATATATGTGTGTGTGTGTGTGTGTGTGTGAGAGAGAGAGAGAGTATATAGACAAGAAGACAAGGAATATTTTTTAATCATTTTTATGTAGGTAAGAATATTTATGGTAAGGTATTTAAGTAGGTAGGATAAGAAAGGGTAAAAGGATTTTTAGAGAGATATTTCAGGCGTAATAGTTTTTGATATATTATAAACATCCAACTATAAATTCCTGACTTTGGGACAAATATTATTACTTCAGAACAAGGTGTAGTTAAGGGTTGATTTGGAGCACTACGGCGTACTTTTTTGCAACCCGAGGGCTAATGAGGCCTACTTATTAAAGCCGTTCACGAACATCCAAGCCTCAGTGAGATACGAACTTCGGTATCAAACGCCAGCACTCTAAAAAATAAAAGGACAGTGTGTAAGAAAATTAATCTACACATGTGACTATGTATATTGCAAAAAACATAAAAACAACAATTAAAATTAGTATTCAGAAAAAAATCAAAGCAATCTGATTTAAATTTTTAAAAATCTGATTTTTTTTAATTAAAAAAGAAACATTTTTTTTTTTCCAACCCTGCTTGGAGATGAACTGATGTTTTCTTTAAAATGTGAAGTTGACTGCAATATTTTTCATTTCAGGCTGGTTCACACCTCCCAAGGAAGATGGCTGAGTGGTTGTGCAACTCGCCTGGACGCTCCTTTTTTTGCAAGATGCCAGTTTAGCATTAGTCCTTCTGTTTTGAGATCTTTGTTTTGATACTGGGACTGTTTCAGACAGTGCTGCTGTTGCCATCAAACACTTGCTTGCAGCAGGCGGAGACCTCAGAGTAGTTATGGACCTTCGGTAGCAAAACAAAAAAATAAAATAAAATAAATTGTGTTAAATAACATATACATTGAACTGTGGATGTCATTTTCTTTCAAAAACTGCATGCAGGTATCGGTGCTGTGACAACATTTTGGGTTGCCAAAGCACGATGTTCACATTGCCGATATGCACCCATGCCAATGAAGGATTGTTAGGTATTACTGGAAGTAGCTCTTCTTCACACTTTTTAAAATTAAACAGGGGGACAAACTTGGCATTCTGTATGAGTTTTTTTTTTCTTTCTTTCTTTCATTTCTGATATTTCTAATTTTGAGAAAAAATTGTATGTGTATATTTATTTTGTGATAATGTCTTAAAAATGGACCAATGCTTTTTTTATGCCTTATTTATGTGTATTACTAATATCTGACTCGATTCTAAAATTGAAATAATTCTTTTGTCTCAATTGCTAAATTGTGCTGTCTCTTAAAATACAGTCAAACTTTCATGCAATGAATTTTTAACTTAAGGTAAATGAAAAAAAAAATTATTGGTGTTCATTTTGGAAATTTACACTTGTTTGCTGCGTATCAACATGAAATAAGAAATTTTAAAAGTTCTTTTTCATTGTTATTTCTTAAGTTTTTTTGTTACTGTTTATCCAGTTATTCAATATGTGCTTATGTTAAAACAGTAAAACTGATATCTCATCTATAAAACTTACTAAATTATTCTGTAACAGATTTCAGTTTTAAAAGTTATTTAAAAATAAGCACAAATCCTGGATTTTAATGCTAGGGTACAAATCCAGTTTGTAAAGATATTTTCTTTTCATAATTATATGCCTTTTTTTTTTTTTAATCTGAAGTCATACCATTTTTCTTTCCTTATTTTAAAGAGAGCTAAAGTAGAAAATAACTCTTTCAGATTTCATTCAATGGAAGTTGGACTGTACATCTTTCATAAGCAATATATTAATATTTTTTATTATTTTGCACTCTTCCCTCTTTTTTTTTTGCCTTTAAATTTCAGATGTGTTGGTATTTAACGCATATTTTGACGTTATTAAATGAATTTTTTAAAGTTGTTTCTTTATATAAGTTACTTGAGCCTTTTTCTTAATGATAAAATGACTTTTATATCCTTTGAAAGTTTAGACTATTCTTGCACAAATAAATTTATTTTTTGAGGCGCGTTCCAATAAATATTATTTACTCCTATTCATATCGTTAAATAAAAAGATTTTAAATATTGTATTGTCATTATTTGCCTCTTTCATAAAACAGTCGTTAAGTTTTTACCACATGTATAAAAAGGGTAGTATGAATATTTGAGGAAGTTTAGTTGGTTGGTTGCTGCTATTCTGAGTGAGACATATTTGGCCTGTCTACATAATTCATTTATTATAGTCTGGACATTAGATGCACTAAAACAAGCATTTATTTCTCTAGAAACTGAGGCAAAAAAAAAGATGAATTTGAGCATTAATGAAACAAACCAAATATATGCCTTGTTTAAAATCAGAATATAGTTACTCCTTCTTAGAAATAGGAGTTATAGATATGAGACTGTAAAGCAGTTTATATACCTAGGTTCGGAAATTAATACACAAAATAATATATCTGTTAAAATTCATGGCAGAATTACTGCTGCTAATCGATGTTTTTTTTGGATTAAATAAATATTTAAAGTCTAAGTACATTAAAAGATTGACTAAAATAATATTGTATAAATGCCTAATAAGACCTGTTTTGACTTACTCAGCTGAAACCTGGCCATTGACAGAAAGAGACAAGGAAACCCTAGCAGTTTTTGAGAGAAAAATATTGAGAAGTATTTTGGGGGGAATTAATGTAAATAGTATATGGAGAAGAAGAACAAATATTGAATTATACAGAACATATAAAAACCCAGATATAATTAATTTTATTAACTTACAAAGATTAAAATGGGCCGGATACCTAGTTCAACTTAATGACAATAGATCCCCAAAAAAAGTTTTTATGGCCAAATCAATAGGAACCCGAATGAGAGGATGACCAAAACTTAGATTGTTAGACTGCATTGAGAAAGACATAAGATCCTTGAAAATTTCAAATTGGAAATCCAGAGCCAAAGATAGGACTGCCTGGTATGGAATTCTAGAGAAGGCTAAGGCACATCCTGGGCTGTCATGCCACTGAGGAAGGACATAATTCATTAAGAATAGACAAGATTAGACATTGTGTGTATATTGGGTTTTGTAGAATGGAAGAAATAATCCAGACATAGAGCTTTTTGCAGCTTTAAAATGAAATTTTAAGGTTTAGGGAAAAGGGTAGAATGATTTGGGGAAACTTAGAACAGGGTGGCCATACATTGGGTAATTGGATACTTTACAATTCTGGAAAATATCGGGTACTTTTAAAAGTTCTGTAAAAATTAGAAATTTTTCCAAAATTTCACAAGCTATGGTGGAATTATTATTTTTTTTTTTAATTTAAATTTTTTTTTTTATTTTAATCACTGAGAGAGTAATCACAGTGCGAAGATTGTTTCATTTTAATCCTATCATAAGCCATTTATTTCTCTTCTGAATTCCTCCCAGTTTTTCTGTGTTATTATCAACTAGCTGCAAGTACCTGGCTTTGCCCAGGTTTAAAATAAGGTTTTCTGTAGAAACGTACAAAACTGTTTATTTGCAGGCAATAAAAGGGTACATTTATCTTAAAGCAATTTGATTGATAACATTTTTGGCAGTTCCATTTGGAGTGTGTACAAAAAGATTTTCCTCTTTGCCCACTCTGGAGCAGGCCACATACAACTGCCCATGAGAAAAGCATGGTGTCTGCAAGTCTATACCAGCAATCCCAAGAGACTGGCCCTGTGACTTGTTGATGGTCATGGCAAAGCACAGTTTCAAAGGGAACTGTATTCTCTCGAATTGTATGGTGTTGTCTGAGGGAATGATAGGTATTCTTGGAATGAAGACATCGTCACCCTTACCACACTCTGTGAGTACTGTGGCTTGAATGACATGTTGCATCAGCTTTTTAACAATTAAACTTTTGCCATTGCACAACTTGGATGCATCAATATTTCGGATCAGCATTATTGGAGTACCTACTTTCAGAATCAAGTTGTGGGCTCTCAAATCGAGATTGTGTACGTGTACCAAATTTCACCTTATTTGGTTGTCTGGATCTTAAGTTATAAGGGAACAGACAACAAATGCATCATATAGAGATAATCCTCATCTCATCATCACCACAAAAACACTCTCAATGACCAACTTGCATGATTTCTTTATTTTTTCATTATCACACAGCTCAGAACAGGCACATGGAGCACTACTTTGGGCTGGAGGAGGCCAGAGTGAGGTTGGGATGGAATGAAACCTGTTTAAGAACCTTCCCCATGTAATTTTTTGTACATGTACCAAATTTCACGTTATTTGGTTGTCTGGATCTTGAGTTATAAGGAAACAGACAACAAATGCGTCTTATAGAGATACATCCTCATCATCACCATAAAAACACACAAAATCGCTCTGACCAACTTGCATGATTTTCTTTTTTTGGTTCATTATCACAAGGCTCAGAACAGGCACATGGAGCACTACAATTGGCTGCAGGAGGCCAGAGTGAGGTTGGGATGAACGAAACCTGTTTAAGAACCTTCCCCATGTAATTTTTTGTATGTGCACCAAATTTCACATTTGGTTGTCTGGATCTTGAGTTATAAGGGAATAGATAAATGCATCTTATAGAGATACATCCTCATCATCACCATAAAAACACACCACAAAATCGCTCTGACCAACTTGCATGATTTCATTTTTTTGGTTCATTATCACACAGCTCAGAACAGGCACATGGAGCACTACTTTGGGCTGGAGGAGGCCAGAGTGAGGTTGGGATGGAATGAAACCTGTTTAAGAACCTTCCCCATGTAATTTTTTGTATGTGCACCAAATTTCACATTTGGTTGTCTGGATCTTGAGTTATAAGGAAACAGACAACAAATGTGTCTTATATAGAGAGAGCTTACAAAAGCTCTTAAGGAAATATATTTTATGCTGTCAAATTTTATCTTTGTTATAAATTAATTTTAAAATATACTTCTGTTAAAACCATTTATGGTCATAGAGGAACTTCAATTTATTGGCAATTACTTGTCATGGAATGATGAAAAACCTTTGTACTCCACCAGGGTACGTCACATTCTGCTCACTTGTAGTGGATCGTCTTTTGTGCTTTTGTATTAAATTTCCTACATAATTGAAAACTAACTTTTGCAAATGATTTCAAATACTTGCTGAGTGCACATCTAAAACTATACAGTTCTTTGCTTGGAAACTAGCAGGACAACATTTCCTTTTTCTTGAGGAATATCTATCTACAGTCTGTATTGGTTAAATGGTCAGCTCAGCGGTCTAGAAAAATCAGACCCTATAAGTGGGGCGACCATATATGCAGAACAATACAACCTTATTGTGCATATACTGTGCATTTTTAATCCGTAACAGAAGAGCCTTATCCACATTCCCATAAGGTGACAAGCTCTGGCATATGCTTTCTTGATCAACGATTTCAACACTGGAGGACCAAAGTTTGGCAGCTAAAATGTTGCTTAATGTTATCTGGGTAATTGAATTTGCTTTGGCAAAAATATCCTTTAAAAGATTAGATTTTTTTAAATTTTAATTCAATTCATTTTTGGCAGCAAATGATAAAGTATTTCTTTTCGATTGGTTTGGAGTGCTACAGTCTACTTTTTGCAACACGAGGTCTAATGAGACCGGGACCTACTGCTTAAAGCCGATTCCGAACGACTACGAACATCCATGCCACAGTGGGATTCAAACCCATGAACTCCGGTTCAAAAGTCCAGCACCCTAACCATTCGGCCATCGTTTGGCTATTTCTTTTCGAAGTCATAATTAAAAAATGAACATTCTTATTCGTGACGTATGATCTAACTGCAACAAAATTTTCCCTTACTTGTTTTGTCTCAATTTCACTTTATGCATGGAGAGATAAATTCAACCAATGAACAGACAGATGTGCACCTCTTGTCAGGGAGCAAGAGAACTGAGAGAGGTGATGTCTACACAAACAAGAAAGGGGGGGGAAATAAAGGCTTAAATTCAGGTCCTCTCCAATTTTGCACCGACTTCTTAAAAAAAAAAAAACTTGTTGAAAACATGAAACTGACCCTATAATCGGTAACAATAAAAAGAAAATGACTATATAAGCTGTGCACTTTAACATGTTTATCACCACCTTTGATACCTTTGATGTTTCCTGTTAGGTGAGACGGGACTTTAGAAAACTGACCATATAGCCGGTACTGACTGTATTAGCTGAAGAGCTAATGCTATGTGTAATGTTAGCTAGTCTATATTGGGTTTTAAGCTCCCCATAAGTGTTTATCACAAGATGAATTAGGTGAAGTAATCTTTCCAAGGCCCACAAAAGGGCTAAAAAAACTGTATTACATTTTATTAAACAGCTTTGAAAAATATTTTATTTTGATGTAAACTCATTTTCTACTTCAATCTTGGGGTAATGTTAAAAAAATTTTTAATATTCATTATATTAAATTTAGATATTTTTTCATGTTAAGTTTAAGAAGAAACATTTCATTGCTTTTAGTTGTGTTATTCATATATAGATACTGATTTAGACTATTTCAATGAGGAATTGTAATATACCCACTGCATACGGAAAAGAGATGCCTTTCACTTATGAGATTTTGACTACTCTATAATAACTGAAAGATGTGAAATCATTTTTGTTAAACTCAACTTTTGGATAAAAATGTAACTTCTAATAAAACCACAATTTAAATGCAAAGGCCAAATAAGCAGTTGGGGGTATAAGTTAACATAAGTATATTGTAACAAAAAATATTCATGGGTTTTGTAGAATTAGAAAGAGGCATTTTCCATAACAAAGTTTATGTTGTATTTAAAGCAACGACAAAGGTAATCATCTATTGGCTGTCAACTGTAGCTCATCTTCTGGCTGTAAATTTCCATAATCGTTTGGTGCATTCAAATGGGTAAACTGTCCTACCATATAACTAAAGTTAAACTTTCTACTTATGCAAAGTGGCGAATCCTAGCCTAGTGGCATTGAGGTAACGCTTTGCACTCTCATGACCCAGATCTGCAATTTGATCCCCAGGCTGGTCAAGGTTGACACAGCTTTTCAAATGGTAAACAAACTGAGGACCTAGCATGTTGGGAAAGAAACACTGGGAGTTGACCACCTAACGGGACATATGATTTGCACCCCAGTACCCTTAATCTCAAAAACTGAGATTACCACTGTAGGTCTTCCCCCAAGTTAGGCTGTTCTGCTGAGAAGTTGTTAAAGTAACAAACCCTACTCTTATAATGACATTTTATCTACTAGATCAAAATTTAGCACATTTCAGAGACATGCTTCTATATGTCAGAGAATTTTAGGAAGTAATTTCTGCCGTCAAAAAATTTTTAAATAATGCTCTTGTGCTTTGTTTTAAAAATGCTTATTCATTGTTAAATAAGAATATGGAGAAATAAAAAAAGGAATCTTCAGGAAATGATGCAACTTTAGCTCAAAAAGGAAAAAAATCAAAATTGATTAAGAAGCAATTAGAATAAAAAATGTCAATAATCAATAAAGCTAACAGAAAAATTATGCTACCATGGAACAGATTGAATCTCTAAAATAACAATGTACAGAGTTTTATTAATATTTAAATATCAATAAAATGGGATAAAACAGAACTGCAAAGGCTGTCAGTTTTGTTGTTATTTTAATGAAATTGAATACATTGTTCCTCATACAGGCTATTCTGAGAAGACAGAAAGGAATATTTCTGTCTTTTTAAAGCTGTAAATGTTTTGGGATTAGTTTTTTAATATTAAAATTAATAACTATTTAAATATAAATTTGTACTTAAAAGTAGTTTTAAAAAAGAATTGAGAGAGATTGTGTAGTAAATAGTGGGAATTTATCAGGGGAAAAAATTGCAAATGGTGAGGATTTTCCAAATGGTTTTCCCTTAGACACCTTGATTTTGTGGCCACCGTGTAGTAGGTTGTTTGCTTCTATTTTCAATGGAACATGAGTTAGCTTGGTTACAGCATGTGTAATTTTGTTCTAAGCATGGTTTCCATGCACCTGGAAAATCATGGATTTAGACAATGGGTTAATTTTGTCCTGGAAAGTCTTGATTTTTTAAGTAAAATGAGTAAAAGTCATGGATCTGCTAAACTACCGATTAAAAAAATGCATTGAATTGTTTAATTCTATTTTTACTTGTCATTTGGCTGAAGTTTCTGAGTTTGGTATTTATGTATTATCCTATTGACCAAGTAAAATTTGTTCACCAAGGAAACTCAAAGCAAGAAAGCTTAATGGGTGGGTAAATGTATATTATTCTGGTTTTTTTCTTAAGTTGTAGATTAAAATTTTATCAATATAATAATAAAACTTTTTAATAAAAATTAGTTAGATTTTTGCACAAAATAAAGTTTATCTCTAGGGATATTGTATATAAACATTATAGGGTTATATTTGTCTATTATTCATGGTCACCGGGATAATACTAAAGTACCCTGAATTCACATTGGAAACATTTTGATT
Source organism: Pardosa pseudoannulata (assembly GCA_032207245.1). Taxonomy (NCBI): domain Eukaryota; kingdom Metazoa; phylum Arthropoda; class Arachnida; order Araneae; family Lycosidae; genus Pardosa; species Pardosa pseudoannulata. Next base: position 2,966,769 of record CM063497.1, read on the forward strand.
GAAAAATGGCTATATGATTAAACTTGGGTATGTAGATACAACAATTTATTTTTATGTATGTGAGTTTATTAACACTTATAAAGTAAGTTTATAGTTTTTTTATGATAAAATTCCTGTAATTTCTCTAAAAGCATGTATTTTATTTGTATGTACATCAGAAGTTTTATTCATATATACTTTAACGAAAGCTTTTTAAAGTCATGGAAAATGATCTGGTAAATCAGGGAAAGTCATGGATTTGAAAAATTTTATTTTGGCAGATACCTTGTCTAAGATAAACAGAGCATTGTGCATTGTCAAAAGAAAATAATTCAGACATAAATATAAAGCTTTTTGAAATTATATATATTAATACTGCCTCCTAGATGGAACAATAGTGTGGAGATTCTTTTTTGTACCATATCCTACTGCTGTCATGGATTTTACAGCCATTTGAAATCTCTTAAGTAGTATGTCCCAGTTTATGCTCTCGTGTTGCAGAAAATTTATTTAAGCACTTTCAAGATCTGTGGTACCTCATACACCAAAAGCAACGATCTCTTAAACAGACCTGTAAGTTTGAGGAGGCCAAAAATATCCTGAATTACATTAAATGTACATTTAATATATGCAGTGAATTGTGTTTAACCTGTTAACACTTAGATCATTCCAGCTGTATATGTATGTGTGGATCTGGACGATATCAGAAATTTAATATCGCGATAAATATCCAAATTAATATTTTTTTTATTTATCGTGATACTACTTTAAATTAAGAGTGGATAGATATTATTTTTGAAAGGCTAAGAATAACCAAATATTTTCTAAAAGCACCATAAATCCTCTGATTTTAACAGTTAATGTGAATGAATAAGCAGCAAGCTATCGAGATACGTCAATACATGTACATGTCACTGGTTATTTTAATCAAACAGTGGATATCAACATCTTTGGTATATCCTATATGCAAGGCTAGGCAAATTTGGGGGACTGACCCAAATTTTGAAAGACCATTTTGTAGATAGACAATGTCCCACGTTTGTGTGTGTATGTACTATCTCCCTAGCTGTTCATGAACATGGACTATTATTCATTAGAAAAACCAGAGACCATAAAGTCTTTCTCCCGCTGGCCGGAAATACATGCTTTCTTTTACATCAGTTGAAGTATCATTAACAAATAAAAATGTCTTTCTCTTGGTCCCCCTCCGAAAATAATTTCTGGCTATGGCCCTGATAATATATACAAGTTAACAGAGGCGGAAACAGGACACTGATGGACTTCCAGTTTTTATCTAACTGCATTCTATGAAAGAATCTGGATATATTGAGATATACTACCAAACATTTAACAGAGACCGGATAATGTTCAAAGGTAAATTTTCTGGTTTGTCTTCTGATCAAGTAATATAGAACTAGATAATAAATATCAAAATTTAGTAACTGCACAGAGAATCAGAATTACATAATATATATCTAAATTTATTAAGTGCAATGATAATTTCTCTGTCTACTTGTAACGAGAGTTTTGAGTGAACATTGTTTTTAGAAAGCTATAAGGGATAGAAGCGACTAAAGTGTATGTCTATACTACGCATTGAAAAAGAAATCGCATAGCTTATACTACAATAAAATCATTGACTCATTCGTGGACGCTAAATCTTGGAAAGTAATGTTGTAATCGTTTTACCTTTTTATATAATACAAAGGTATAACGGTTTTGTTTTGCCACGGGCACAAAAGGTTATAATTCTGGTCCTAGTCATGAGTAGGAAAAGCATAAGTTAGTTATTCCGGGGAAATCCTACTGCCGACAATAAGGCAATTTGTCTGAAATACACGAGCTACTTTATAATGCCCTTCCCATTCATTTTCATGTTTACAATAGCCAATGGACAAACAATAAACTGCCCTTCCATTTGAAACTAAAGCCAGAATTGTCATAATTTGAGAATTTGCCCTACTGCGTGAAATCGCCTTATAAGGCAATTTGTCACAACGTCAAGACTTACTACAATGCCCTTCCCATTCATTTTCATGTTTAGAACAGCCAATAGACAAACAATAAACTGCCCTTCGGTTTGAAACTAAAGCCAGAATTGTCATAATTTGAGAATTTGCCCTACTGCGTGAAATCGCCTTATAGAAAAAACATCAATCAACCAACACTAAAAGACCAGAATTTAAAAGCATTGTGACTCTGGGGCGCCTGAAGGACTCTTTTGGGTCATAGTTAACGACATTAAAAATATTTTCATCGACATGAAAGTATAATTTTTGAAAAATGTACAGCCTAATTCCGTATACACTTTCAAGATGAAGGTCAGTATGAAGACTTTCTGATAGACCTCAAGATTTTATTCTGGACGATTTACAACTTCTAGATATTAATATCAGTGTTTTTTTTAAATAATAGTTAGTTTTATATTTAAGTTGGAATAAGTGTAAGATCAAAATATGTCATGATTACGTAAATGAAAAAGGTTGAATCCTTTTTCACGTGATTATATACCAACATTCACCAATTGTTTGATTGGCTGTTAGATCTGAGGGTTTCAGCGTGATATAACCACTTGTTTCCCCTCCCCTCTTTCAGATTAAAGTATATTGTTTATTTCTAGGTCAACAGTGACGGCCTCTGATATAATAAATTTATTCGCAACATGCCTTTTGTAAAATTCCAATGAATACTGAAAGTAATGCCAAGAATAATTTAATTTCGATTTACCTTTTCTGCCAAACTTCATGACAGGATCTTTAAATTGTGATAATTCTCGCTACTTATTTTACATTTGTATTTTTTTTTTAATATTTTAATGATTTAAATAGCCTTTTCAATTTAGATCTTTTACAAGATCTATGAAGTAGTTGAATTCCTTGTTTCGGTGAGTTGTGATTTTTACTTATTGAGTGTAATATACCAAAACTTGCTCAGTTGTCTAAGCGGTTCCTCTAGTTTTTTTCTTTTTGATATATCATTCATATTTTACCAACGTCACGTATAACTTATCAAACAAAAATTTATTATACAATTACTTGTAATCTGTAACTAATCAACTGACATTAATAATTTTCTTTGAAACAAAATGTAAGCAAATACTTTTAGTTATTTATACACAGGTTTTAGAAATGTATTTTTATTTAGTGTATTGAATATCATTTAAGCAAAAGAAGTATATTCAATTGAATTTTCATCTAGATAATTACAATATATATTAAAATTATTGAGTAATATATTGATCAGTAAAAGAAGTATGTACTGGATTTCCCTAGGGTAAGATATAAGTTAAATTAGGAACTTATGAATTGCACATAATCGTGAATTAATTTAAATTAAAGTTTCATTAGTATCCCATTTGCCCGTTATGTTACTCAAGTATCACTTTACTTTAAAATTTCTCATTTGCAGTATAAAATATTAATGCTCAGTAAATATTTTAAAAGTAAGAAACATTAAAAATTTTGAATGGAACTTTCAAAAGCTAATGAAGACAGCAATTGTCATATAAGTTTATAGTAATAGTTTTTATTTTTAATGAGCAGTGATTTCAAAATACTTTTCTGAAAATTCTACTATTCAGGATTCAGTGATTTATAGATAGGTTTGTTTATGAAGATATTAATTTTATCATTATTTGCTTTTACATGGTTTCCGCTCACCTGGAAAGTCATGGAAAATCATGAATTTAGACAATGGATTAATTTTGTCATGGAAAGTCTTGATTTTTCAAGTAAAATGAGTTAAAGTCATGGATCCGCTAAACTACCGATTAAAAAAATGCATTGAATTGTTTAATTCTATTTTTACTTGTCATTTGGCTGAAGTTACTGAGTTTGGTATTTATGTATTATCCTATTGACCCTATTGCCAAGTAAAATTTGTTCACCAATTAAACTCAAAGCAAGAAAGCTTAATGGGTGGGTAAATGTATATTATTCTGGTTTTTTTCTTAAATTGTAGATTAAAATTTTATTAATATAATAATAATTATTTTTTAATAAAAATTAGTTAAGATTTTTGCACAAAATTTAAGTTTATCTCTAGGGATATTGTATATAAACATTATAGGGTTATATTTGGCTATTATTCATGGTCACCTCGATAATACCAAAGTACCCTGAATTCAAATTGGAAACATTTTGATTGAAAAATTGCTATAGGATTAAACTTAGGTATGTAGATACAACAATTTATTTCTATGTATGTGAGTTTATTAATGCTTATAAAGTAAGTTTATAGTTTTTTTATGATAAAATGCCTGTAATTTCTCTAAAAGCATATATTTTATTTGTATGTACATCAGAAGTTTTATTCATATATACTTTAACGAAAGCTTTTTAAAGTCATGGAAAATGATCTGCTAAATCAGGGAAAGTCATGAAAAGTCATGGATTAGAAAAATTTTATTTTGGCAGATACCCTGCTTTTACTATTAAAATTTTTTTTGTATATTTCAGATTCAGTATTTTCTAACAGAATATAAAATGTTGGAAAACGGTCGAGGGCTAATTAAAGCCTTAGAAAACTGGGCGAAGAAGGTCACAAATGGATATAAAGATGTGAATGTGCGTGACTTGTCTACATCATTTCGAGATGGATTAGCATTTTGTGCGATTGTTCATCATTATAGACCAGATTTAATGTGAGTCATATTTTTATCTACTCTGTCAATGTTGTTATATGTTTGTATTTGTTGATAGTAATTTCCCTATAGTAAAGGTGTAAATTTTTGGGGGTAATTACAAAAATTCACCCTTTTCTGGACACCATTTGATATTATTCGAAAGATTTTGGTAAAAATCCTTATTTAAAAAATCATAAAAGATTTTTTTAAATTTAAATCAGATTTTTTTCTTTTTAGATTGGATTGTTTTGATTTTTTAAAAGTTTTTTTTTAAAAGTTAAAGATAAATTAAAATAATTAAAAAATTATAAAAAAAATAATAAACTAATAATAAAATAAATAAAAATAATAATAAATAATAAAATTGTTTTAAATTATAAAATATTTAACCACTATTTAAGGAATGATTAAGTTTTATTATCTTATTTTCTTATGTGTGCAATGTCATTTCTATATGACATTATGTACGAAATGTAAAACATTTTTTTTAAAATTTCTCCTCATTAGTCTCACTTACTGTTCATGTTTTCTTAATTTACAAATATAAGCTATTTATCAATTTTTTTAAAAATCACTAGTCTTTAAAAGAGTGTTGCAACCAAAAATACCTTTCAGTATTACTGCAGATTAAAAATATGAATATCTGGGGCATTAAAATTTTCTTCAAATTGGGACAAAAAATTTTATTTGACTGATAAAGTGCAAAGTGAACACCATCTTTCATACCCCTCTATATTCTAAGTTTGCCCTTTTCAATGCTTTTATGAATAAACTAAGTAGTATTAGATAAAGTGTTGGTTTTCAAGATTTAATTTATACAAATATAAAAACAATTGCAAACTAAATTAATGTTTGTAACAGGATTGTAATTTTGATCGGTCAAAACTGATTTTGACCAGAACACTGGATAAAAGTGGTTTTAACTGTCCAAAACTGGTTAGAATTGTTAAAAGTAGTTTTACATGGTCTTAATTTTAATTGCCTATACAGGCTTGCAATTCCGTCACTTTTCTCACCTTTAGTCACTTTTTTTACAGTTGATCACTTTTAGTCACTTTTTAAAGTAAACAGTCACTTTTTTCATGGTGTATCAGAGCAAAAGCCTTTTGTTGAAAAGAGAAAATCTGAATTAATAACAAAATATTTTAATAAAAGACCGAAAATGACATGCTCTAATCTTATTTTTCATATTAAATTGTAATTAGGCATATGGTTTCCAGAATTTAGTGATTTTAAAAAGTCGTAAAGAAGTTCTACATTTGTAGTGAAATGTATGTTTAATACATTAAAGTAATTTACATCAAAGCACACATTTCTCTTTTTCTTCACAATTTTTGTTTAGATACTCTAATCTAGCTATGCACATATTTCAAAACATCATTAATATATGCAGGGAATTGTGATTATAAAATTAATGTATTGTATGTATTCAAATCTAATTTATAGATTTTCTTGAATAAAAAGCAATGTTGAGTTGTGTTAAACAAAATTTTTAACTATTTTGTGTTTGATGCTAAAATTATGTCTTGCATGAATCCTTTGATTTAGAGTTAAAATAAATAGAAAAATCTTAATAGCATCTGTACTCAAGAGGAGAAAAAAAAATCGCTTTTTTTTTTTCAATGTTTAGTCACTTTTTAGTCACTTATTCTATATTATTTGTCACTTTTCTCACCTTTTTGAAAGTACCTCAGCAGTTGCAAGCCTGCCTATATAATAATAGCCTAAGTTGTCTGTCCGCGAATTTCTGAAGCGCTTGTACCTGGATGCAGGCTTCCATATTGGATTTTTTATAAGTTAGGATTAGCAAAATTCAAAGTGAGTTCAAAATCCACCTCATCCCCTCCTTTTCGAGTGTTTAATGCTATTATTTTAAACCTTATTCTCCATCTTATTCTATACTAAATTCATTATTGATAGGATGATGAGGGCGGAGTGCAATATTTAAATTTCTGGACTGTCTTTACTTGACCCTTATATAGTCTATCTCCTTTATCACATGTAAGTTGGCACAGGGGGTAGAGTGTCTGCCCATTTGATCGTCGTACTTCTCGGGTTGATGGTTCTGCCCCTGACGAAGCTGAATTTTTCTAAATGTTTAATTAATTTAATAATTTCTGCTTTTTCTTTTGAATTCTTATTCCTAAAGTTGTTTTATTATTTTTAAAATAAATTTTTACCATTTTTCAAATTTTTATTATTTTTATTTTATTAAATTCACGTATTACCATTATTATATCAAGCCCCATTTTAAGAGCAGGCGATTAAATATATCAATTTATCACATAATAAATAGGTAAAAATAACAATTTTTTTCTAGCATTATTACATCATTCCCTTAACCATCTCATTTAATCATTTATTTTAGATTATTTAAATATCTTCTGCATTATTTCCATACATTTTATCACTAAACTTAGATATTACATAAATAATTTTTTTAAGGTAATATTTTGTTGCAAAATAATTCTCAACCAAAAAGCAAATCTTTTTATTTACCTGCTTCATAGGGTACTTTACAATTCTGGAAAATTAAAAATTTTACTGATCCCGTCATATGATGGGTTATATGCTAGTATATAATATCTTTTATAATTAGAAGTGACTTTTACTAAGCAATAAAAATAGAGTTCAGTTGAACAAAATATTACACTAACTAATTCATAAGATTTAACATGCGTATACAGTATAATAAGAATGTTTGAATTTTAAAAATGAACCATGCACACGCAATTGTAAAAATGTAAAGAGTCCGGTTAAAGATACACTTGGACCTGACGTTTGGTGGGCAGCCATGAATAAGGTTAAAGGCATTAACATAAAATTCGTCGATTTTACAATACATCTAATGAACTGTTGGGCCTGCTATAGAAAGATTATTTTCAAAGTTTGGAGTCCTCCAAAATAAATTATGAAATCATTTCAATTTAGAGACATCTACAAAAGTTGTTACTTGCAACCGTTTTTTGAATTCAATTTAAATTACATATAAAACAGCTTGTATAAAAATATAAGTAAAGATTTTTTTTTTGTATCTTGGTGTTATGTTATATTTGCTTCTTGCTGGTGTTATTTATATTATGACATTTTTAACAAATGTAACTTGCCTTTATTATATGCTAGTAACATGGTTTCCGCGCACCTGGAAAGTCATAGAAAATCATGGATTTAGACAATGGATTAATTTTGTCATGGAAAGTCTTGATTTTTCAAATAAAATGAGTAAAACTCATGGAAAGTCATGGATCCGCTAAACTACCGATTAAAAAAATGCATTGAAATGTTTAATTCTATTTTTACTTGTCATTTGGCTGAAGTTACTGAGTTTGGTATTTATGTATTATCCTATTGCCAAGTAAAATTTGCTCACCAAGGAAACTCAAAGCAAGAAAGCTTAATGGGTGGGTAAATGTATATTATTCTGGTTTTTTTTTAAATTGTAGATTAAAATTTTATTAATATAATAAATATTTTTTAATAAAAATTAGTTAAGATTTTTGCACAAAATATATGTTTATCTCTAGGGATATTGTATATAAACATTATAGGGTTATATTTGGCTATTATTCGTGGTCACCCGGATAATACCAAAGTACCCTGAATTCAAATTGGAAACATTTTGATTGAAAAATGGCTATATGATTAAACTTAGGTATGTAGATACAATTTATTTTTATGTATGTGAGTTTATTAACACTTATAAAGTAAGTTTATAGTTTTTTTATGATAAAATTCCTGTAATTTCTCTAAAAGCATGTATTTTATTTGTATGTACATCAGAAGTTTTATTCATATATACTTTAACGAAAGCTTTTTAAAGTCATGGAAAATGATCTGCTAAATCAGGAAAAGTCATGGATTTGAAAAATTTTATTTTGGCAGATACCCTGTAGTAAACTATGTTCAATTAGTATTAAATGTATTAAAAAGTGAATTTCAGTGGTCAAAATGGATATTGACCAGGGCGATTAAAAACCACTGGTTTAAACCCCCATGGTTAAAACATATACAACCCTGGTTTGTAAAATGCTACTCTCTGTGTTAAGTGGTATTACAGACTCTCATTCAAATTATTCTACTTCTACAAAATGTATATTATGCATAAAAATTATGTATATTTATAGTTTTTGCTTTTGTTTACACCAGTTTTTTATATTTGTTGATGCATTTATCACTGAAGGTTTTATCTGTTGTTTCTATTCCAGTGATTCATCTCTATGATGTCACTGTTGTTTTTGGTTTTTGTGTTACTAATGTTTTGAGATTGATAATGGAAATTTAAGTTTGATAATGTATGATAAACATATTCCTAAAGTGAAATATTTTGTTTTTCTACTTATATAATATAAATAGTTAATTTTAAACTGTAAATTATATTTTATAGCAGTGTTAACAATTCTGTTTCACAAATAAAATTCCTATCATGGCAATTCATTTTGAATCCATTTTGATATTCATTAATTATAGAAAAGATAAGAATAATATAATTTATTTTAATTTTTAAACATATGACTATAAAAGACAATTTTTAAATTTTTAAAATATATAATAAAAATATTTTCTGTTTTGTAAAAATTATGTAAATTTATAAAAATAAATAAAAATAAATTTGTTTTAATTGAAAAATTATTAGAAGTTATTTGGGGCCTTGTTTTAATTTAGAAGTAATGAGTAATACATACTGCTAAACATTATTTTGTATAGAGAGCAGGATTTAATAAATTCATAAGCCTTTGAAAATATTAACATCAACCAGGGTTGGCATAATTTAAATCAGAATCATTGATTTAAATCATTTTTATTCACTTCTTTTAAAACCTATATTCCAAAGACAGGAGAATTGGGAATCAGTCAGCACATAAATACCAATAAGTGAATAAGTGTCAATAGATAGCATGTGCTTTCCAAGAATTTATGAGTTTTTATCAGAAAGTATGTAGTAGGAGTAGTACAATGATTGATTATGACTGGTGTAATTCATTTTATGTAATGGGAGGTAAAGAGTATTACAGAACTTGAAATCCAGTTTGTCTACCAAATAACAACAGCCGTGGCTTCATCTGCCGGAATGGAAAGACAGTTTTCTTCTTTTGGTATTGTTCATTCTAGCCTTCGTAACCAATTAGGAGTGGATAAAGCATCAAAGCTAGTGTTTTTATTGAAACAGTTAAATCCATAATTCGTTGCTTAAAAAATATTGAAATAATTGTGATTTTTTTTTCAAATAAATAGTTTGCATTAAAAGAATATTTAATTTGTTCTTTAAATTTGCATCTTATTTAGTTTGCACTATCCAATTCCAAAATAATGGAATGCATTTAGATTAAAATTTATATATTTAATTTCAGGTAATCAGTGTGTAGAATATACTAGATAGATAAGATGTTACTAAGTATAAAAACTATTCTATGTATATTGCAAAAAAACATAAAAACACAGCAATAATTAAAATTAGAATTAAAAAAAAAATCAAATAAATCTGATTTTTTTTTATTTAAAAAAAAAGAATCATGATTTTTTTCTAACCCTGCCATTAACATAATTGACATAACAGCCTAGGGTAGACCAAGCCCTTCTGTAGACTCTTCCGTGACAGCCTACTCTTTTCCCATGTATGCCAGTTCATTACTCACATACTCACTTCAGATTAATTTCGTCAATCAAATTTTAAATTTGATTCAATGAAGTTTAGCACTCCCTCTTGTTTGGGAAGTAAAGGGCCTTGGCTATGAAAATCTTCTTTGCTGGATTTCTCTTGTTCATTCAACATGAACAGCCCAGTTTTATTCTTTTATTTTTTTTAGTTTATTGGGCCCTCTAAAGGTTCTATAAATTTCCAGTTCATACATCATTGCCAAATGCCATTTTCATTTGCACCATCAAGGTCTCAGAATATTCTTTTTGAAAACTGGGATTTCATATTTTCCATTCGTAGAGTCCAAATTTCCAAAACAAAACTAGCCTAATGAGAGTTTTATATATCACTAGCCTAGCTTTGTGTTTCTGGGAAAAAAGTTAGATTTCAATAAGATGCTGTTCTGGATTTTAGAAATGTAATGTATCTGGCAACAGCCAGAATAAAAGAACTCATATTTAAGGGGAATCTGGCAACACCAGATAGAAAAAAACATGAGAATTCAGTTTTGGTTTAGAACATCAGAACAATTATTACTGTCTTAACAAGTACATATAATGTGATTTGTGAATAAATATAATGTTTTTGTGAACATCTGCATCATATATTAAGGCCCCAAAACACTACAAGATATAATATCATTGTATGCCTCAATAAAAGATCCAAGGTTCTTAAACAGATTACAATTTCAAATGTATGAGGTCCTATTTTCTAATGAGTGCATCACCCAGTGGTATTTTCAGTTCTCAAAATAAAATGTTAGCATTTCAAAACATTCATGGTTTTCAAATAAATTTTCAGGTTTGGTAACTTCTGAATGCTGTTAAACTGAACTAATTTAGTTATGTAAAGAATAAACCAATAACTAAAAAAATTATTCCAAATTTTATAGAACAGTAAAAATGCATTAAACATAAAATTTCAAAAAGATTGTGCCTAATATTGTATGATATGGTTATCATGAAAAATTAAATGTGTCATACTCTTAAGTTTACTTTTTGTTATATTTTAATTACTTAGACAATATTTTATAATTTTATTACTTGTTGTAGTAATAAAGCTATAAAAAAAAGCTCATAAAACACCTACTAAAATAAAAATGATGCTAGTATTTTCAGATTCAATTTCTTTTCTCAGTGACGCGAAAATCGCAAAAAAATAATAAAAAGAGAAGGCGTCTTAGAAAACTGCAGGTGCAGGCGGGATAGACAAAATTCCTATATCCATAAAAGGATCAGTACTGCTGTTTCTATAAAACATTACTGTGCTGACTGATTCCCAATTCTTCTGTCTTTGGAATATAGGTTTTAAAAGAAGTGAAAAAAAATGATTTAAATCAATGATTTTTTCAAAAAAAATCAACTGATTTAAATCATGCCAACCCTGTTTGTGAATAAATATAATGTTTTCGTGAACATCTGCATCATATATTAAGGCCCCCAAAACACTACAAGAAATAATATCATTGTATGTCTTAACCAAAGATCCAAGGTCCTTAAACAGATTACATTTTCAAATGTATTAGGCCCTATTTTCAGATGAGTGCATCACCCAGTGGTATTTTCAGTTCTCAAAGTAAAATGCGTTAGCATTTCAAGAAAACAATTCTTTGGTAAGTGATTAAAACTGTTTTATACTGAGCATATTATTATGATTTTCTTAACATACACTAAGTTCCTCTTTTGTTATGATTTCTATATACAGGCATTCAGTGTTGCTGAGAAGCAACTTGGTGTTCCAGCCCTATTGGATGCTGAGGATATGGTGAAATATTCTCATCCTGATCGATTGAGCATAATTACTTATTTATCCCAGTTACGTAATTGTTTTGAAAATCAAAATAAGGGTAAGTACTGTTTAAAATTCATTTTTGTTAAATGATACCTTCTTCTTAATGCTGCCAAACTGTCTGTGCCACATTAAGAGCTAATGGGAGCTGAAGCCTCCCCAGGAATTAAGTTTTTTCCCTTACTAGAATACAAGCTTCTTTTAAAAAGTTCAGATAATGGTTTCCTTTATTGCTGTTTTCTTTGAAAATTCCTTTTTAATAAAATGAATAAAGCAAATAATACTAACTTATACACAAATAGTGTTTAATTATCCTTTTTAATAATATTTAGTATTTCTTAATTAAAAAACTATTTTATATACTTTAAAGGGAAATTGTATTTAACAAATTTTACATATTAAGAACTTTTTTTGAGGGATTTACAGGTTTGGGTTTTTGAGGTCAAAATGTTTTGAAGTTTTTCATGTGACGTGTGTTTAAATAATATTTTAACCAGATTACATTGTCAAAATCCTAAAATAATAGGTATGGTATTTAAAATTATACAATGAAATTAGAAGTAATTGATTACTTTTAATTGTATTCTATGTAATTAAAGTAATTAAATTATATGAAATTAAAAGTAATCATCAATTACTTTTAATTGCGTATAGTACCAGTTATTGCATAATTGAAGTTTTAAAGATAAAATGCAGTTAACAAATAAAGTATCTCAGATTACAATTAAATTAAAATTATTTCAGCTTGTAGATGGTACTATTACTATGATAGGTGGCGCTAAGACAGCCATCTAGTTTGTTTTCCATAGTGCCAGTCTCCTCTCTCAGTATGTGCATGGTATATGTTGTTTTTGTACTGTGTGGTGGAACATAGTGAACGAAATATAAATGGTTCCTAAAAAATAGACTAATTATTTCACAGTGCCTTTTCGAATAAATGAGTCTTGTCCTTCTACAAGCTTAGTAAACAGAGCATTTCTACTTATATATAATAAGAATAATAAAACAATTTTATTTGTGTGTGATACCATAATCAGAGTGGAAAAATAACTATTTAGTGCCATGTTAAATTTTTTTTTTATTTCACTTTAAAAACCAGGCAAATTTAATCATCTTTTAGGGAAAATTAATTAATTAATAAATGACTATCAACAAAATGATAAAATCTTACCAGGGATTAATTGTGCTCTGGGGGTAACCCAGATTCTGGTTTGTTTCAATTATCCTTCCGGGTTTGGAGATAATGTCTTCCGGGTTGAAAATTTCCATTATGGTAGTTAGAATTTGAAGAAGCAAGTAAAAAAAAATTGAAAAGGCTTCTCATCAAACTTTTGTTTTAGCTGTAAAATGAGCAAGGTTGGCATGATTTAAATCATGATTTAAATTTTGATTTAAATCAGATGATGTTTTTGGAATAATCATTGATTTAAATAATTTTTTTTCACTTCTTTTAAAACCTATATTCCAAAGACAGGAGAATTGGGAATCAGTTAGTACAGTAATACCAATAAGTAAATAAGTGTCAATAGATAGCATGTGCTTTCTAAGAATTAAAGGGTCGTTATCAGAAAGTATGTAGTAGGGGTAGGTACAATGAGTGATTATGACTGGCGGAATTCATTTTATGTAATGGGAGGTAAAGAGTGTTACAGAACTTGAAATCCAGTTTGTCTACCCAATAACAACAGCCGTAGCTTCATCTGCCGGAATGGAAAGACAGTTTTCTTCTTTTGGTATTGTTCATTCTAGCTTTCGTAACCAATTAGGAGTGGATAAATCATCGAAGCTAGTGTTTTTATTGAAACAATTAAATCCATAATTCGGTGCTTAAAAAATATTGAAATAATTATGATTTGTTTTTTTAAATAAATAGTTTGCATTAAAAGAATATTTAATTTGTTCTTTAAATTTACATCTTATTTAGTTTACACTACCCAATTACAAAATAATGGAATGTATTTAGATTAAAATTTATGTATTTAATTTTAGGTAATCAGTGTGTAGAATATACTAGATAGATAAGATATTACTTCTTATAACAAACTATTCTATGTATATAGCGGAAAAACATAAAACAATTAAAATTAGTATTCAGAAAAAAATAAAAGAAATCCGATTTAAATTAAAAAAATCTGATTTAAATCAGATAAATCTGATTTTATTTGTTCATTTATTTTTTAAATCATGATTTTTTTCCAACCCTGAGAGTGAGTGCTCTACTTCAGTCAGCATTTCCAGTCATCATGGGGGTAGAAAAGAAGGGTGATTTGCTGAACTATAAGCTTTGAACTTCAAACGAGTGTTGATTGATTTGATAAGTGTAGTTTTGCAAGCTCGCATTCTCGTAACCTTTGTGGATGTTTGTGGGGAAGAGGGTGAAATATATTACTTCTGTGTCTGGTATAGTATAATCTAGCACTTATTGTGTTAGATTTATTGTAATAAAATGTATTTGATATTCAAGATTTAAAAATCCAATTCTAAGAAGGCTAATTTATTTAACATCCACGAGTGAGATTTTTTAGAAGTTTAGTAAGTTTTCCATTTTAATTATTAAAATTGAAGCTGTCACTGCTTTAATTTACTAAAAATTAAAATCACTGCTTGAAATTTACTTACAAATATTAAATCTAATATTAGTAACATTCAATCTTTTGTAATATTTAATTAATTTTTTTGAGTTCAGGGTTTTGATTACAAATTATATAAATTTCAGGGTTTTTTTCTTAAATTTAAATGCACAATCACCTCTGTGTTAATAAATTGTAGTTAATTAGTAATAAATAATAATTGTCTTGTAGTCCTCGTTTTTATTTGAGTATTAACCTGTGATCAAATGTATAGTGGGATTTTATTTTGATTGCGTTGTGTAAAAGTATTTTAGAACTAAATTTAACCACAGGTTCTGAGAAACTACAGACATAAGATATTAAAAGCTAAACAGCATCCGAAACTAGCTTAATAAAAAAAAGTAAATTTATTATAATATATAAACATCTATGTACACACAAACTGATTCTAATTTTCATAAAATATGCTTTATCAACACCTTCTAAATTAGTTCTGACAATAATTTTTCAATACTTAAGTAATTATGTAAATATAAGAGAGAGGACCTAATCTCAATTTCAAAATGTATGTAAAAGGGGGTACCTTTGGGGAGTTAAAACAGTGTGCCCAGAACACTGCTGGTTGATGGCTGCTCAAGATTAGGTATCTATGGATCTTCCGTCGGTCTGGTCAGGGGTTCCTCCTCAGTGCTTGGCGTGCTATTTGATACAGGAACACTTCCCTTTGGACTTGACTGGACTCTCGAACTTGTTCCATCGGACTTCTCTCCTCGTCTGGACTACCAAACACCTTCTGTCTGACTTGTCTAATCGACTTGACTCCTGAAACTCTTCTCTTTTTTTTAGATTTTTCTTATTTTATTAATTTCATCCTTCTTATCGTCCAATCGGGATAGCTGTAAGAATCTAATTGGTCTGCTTAAACCCCGCCTTGAGACCACCAACATGGAAAACCTTATCCCTTCTAATCGGGCACTGTCCTTTATGGACTCATAAATAACTCCACAAAGGTACATTCTTATTTAATGTCAAGTACTGAGACGGGATTCTAATCTGGGACTGGGATCAGAACCCTGCTCGAGACCACCGTACAAGACAACAATATCCATAGAATATAGTTTTATGGTCCTCTGTCTTTTACAAAGATGTGATGAGGTTAGATTTAGATCCGGAGCATTTTACTTCTTGTATGAATGAATCAATTATATTACTGATCTAAATCGCCTCATCACAATAATTAAAAGTAAATTGTTCATAATAACATAGTAAATTGGAAAAATGTTTGAATAGTTAATAATAAACAATAACTAATATATAACAGTGACTTAATGTTATCTAATTTTATTGCAATAGCAGATTACACAAATTTTGCAAGTTTTTGACATGTATGGTTTTGACATAATAGATAAAATCTTAGTTAAAACCAGATAAAGCTGTCACATGTTAAAAACCTAAGAACCCTAGGGATTTAGTAACTGTTGATTACAAGTCTGACTGTATGTCTTATTATTTATATATGTTTTTATCTTTTAGTTAACAAGAAACCAGAATTAAAAAGAATCCAGTCAAATTCTTCTGGTCCTCCACCTAAGGTAATTAAAAAAAATTATTAACATAAAATTTTGATATTTTAATTTTGTCTGCCAAAATTTATAACTGGTGCTTTAGAATTTTTTGCTGCAAACTGAAAATCAATAACTTTTGATTTGCAACTAAAAGCAGATCTATTTTTATATTTATGAACGATATTTTTTTCTAATTTTTTTAAATAAGGATTTTAGTCAATTTAAAATGAACTAGCATCTTTCATAAAATTATCGAAATTGGAATTTTTACTGTATTTATATGTTTATTATGTATGTTTATTTGGATACATGATTAATAAATTTATAATTTAATATATTGTTTTTACTTTGTCAAGTCTTAATTTCTAGAACTTGTACACTGGTGCCTTGACTTATGAGTTTTAATTCACTCCACAATAAAGTTTATAACGTAAATAATTTTTATCTCATCCATTTCTCCCATTGAAATCAATTGTTATGGCATTATTTTATTTTAAGAATTAGAACAATATCAGCACAATGTTTTTGTAATATATTTTAAAAGATGAAAAATAAACAGTAATATTGTATCAAATGCAATTACAATAAAATGTATTACGATACATTTTTGTTTAAGTACACTAATAAAGGAGGAGAAAGACTGAATTGAATAACTGTCTAATATTTTATTTTTTCAATAATTGTATCTTGCAAGGTATATAAGATGATTTGACAGTTTGTCAAATCAATTTCTTTTTCATTTAAATAAATTGAAGTAAAATAAATTCATGTCAGTCTCCTAAAACCCTCTCAAAATTTGTTTTGTTACACTTTTTCAACAGGAAAAAATGTTTATCAAGAATAAGTATTGTATACAAACATAATAAAACCTAATAAAGAGAATGTAATGAAATAATTATAAAATATGTATTTAAATAGTGTGTATTTTACTTTTTTTTAGTATTTAAGTGTATGTTAAAAGATATATTTAAACTACATTAAATATATAATTATATATATATATATATGTCAGGTCTAAAAAAGGGGTAATTAGAAATTATGTGAGTTATAAGCGATTTTAAAAAGGGAACTTTTTTATAATAATAAAATAAATGAAAAAGACCCACGCTCGCGTAATCTTTTAGGATAATCCGGTCAGGCAGAAGCATTTTGGAAGACTTTGATGAGTTTGCAGATAAGACTCAGTTAGCGCAGGGACATGGACCTGTCAGCAACATTCTATGCGTGTCTTCAATGAATAAATGAAAATGACGCAAGATTTGCTTAAATGAAATGATGATTTAATAAACTTATTATTATCAAGAAAGACTGTTTTCCATTTGCCTTAACTCTCGATCATTACATACATTTATATATAATTTCATTTTACTTTCACTTTATTTTATTTTCTTTACTGATGTTTTGTCCCTCAAATTTGCTAGTATTTTGGAATTTGGCAAATAACACAAGGCAAAAAATTGACAACTTATAATTTAAAAAACTTGTATGTTGGGGCACTTGTGTAAGCACAATTCAATGTATTGCTGTATTTGCTTAAATTAATATCATAATTTTTTTTCTTTCTTCATGGGTGTATTAAAGTGTGTTTCTTCTTTTCATAATACTTAAGAATATTTTCCACTCCTTTTTAAGAACTCAAACATCTTTTCTTAGCTTCATGAATTTGAGATATTGAGAATTGACTATGTTTGCTCTGTATGAATAGTTGAATAAAAATATATTTATTTGTAGTTGCCTGTGCTACAAACATCTATATTTAAACAAACATCGTATATTTAAACTAGTGTATATTTAAAGGTATATTTAAACTACATTAAATATATATATATATATATATATATATACTAGCATATAGCTCGTCATATGACGTGACCAGTAAATTTTTTAATTTTCCAGACTTGTAAAGTACCGTGTAGGGGAGGTAAAAAAGTTATTTATTTTTTGGCTCAGACGTATCTTGCAACAAAAAATAATCAATGGTTAAATTTAAAATTATCGCATATATACCTAATCTATTATTTCAGCCAAATATAAAAGAAAATTATTTACGTAATATCTATATTTATTATGTGATAAATTGATAAATTTAATCTGGTCTTAACTGGAGAAAATAAGGTTTGAAATAATGGTATTAAACTCTTGAAAAGGGGGGGGAGGGGGAATTATGAATGTTTTATAGACAACAGTATTTTTTGCTGTTATATGAAGCATATTTATACCAATTTATTTTAGAATCAGAACGATAGTTTAGGAGAAGATAAACTTGACTCGCTTTATAACTAACCATGAATGTAACATAATTAAAAATTATCCAAATTTAAAGCTTTTAGGTCATTTACTAGTAAATACTATCTAAGTATTGATAATAATTTTTCACAAAATATTTTAAAAACTTTTTGAGAAATCACATTTTAAGTTTCAACATTTTATTACACACTTTCTTGCTTCAAAACTTTCTGCTAATTATTAAAAATACTAGAAAAAATGTTTAAAGTAATCTTCATGAAAATTTAAAAAGTTTTATCCAAAAAATGCTCTTTAAAAGGGTTTAAATTCACAACTTCCGGTTTCAAAGTCACTACTTCCGTTTTGTTTTGACAGCTGTAACTTTTCTTTAAAATGCCGTAGAGACAAAATAAAAACAGATTTAAAAGCCTAAAAGTTGAAATTTTACGATAGAGAAATAATAATAATAAAAAAAACCCATGATTTTTGGGAAAAAAAAAAAAAAAAAAAAAAAGACGTTTTCCACGTAGACGGATACTTTAAGAATATTTTCCCACTCAATTTTAATAGATCAAACATCTTTTGTTAGCTTTATGAATTTGAGTTATTGAGAATTGACTATGTTTGCTCTGTATGAAGGTGTTTAATAAAAATATATTTATTTGTAGTTGCCTGTGCTACAAACATCTCTTACATCCATCAAGCGCCATGAAGTCTGTCAAGTGTGCAAGCATCGTGTATTTATCCTTGAGAGGCTTATAGTAGATGGGAAACTCTACCATACGACCTGCTTTCGGTGTCATAAATGCAATGCTTTGCTAAATCCAGGTGCCTATGTTGAAAGTGATACACCAGGGGTATATGAATGTTCCGTTTGTTTGTTAGATGAAACCCTTGATACCAGTGAATCATTTATGGACACTGCAGAATCAGCTGCCAAACAGAAAATTGAAGAGCCTGTCATCCAGGCCACAAATATATCTCAACCTGCGTTTGTGCCAGAAAAAGATTTTAGTAATACCGAAGTTGTGAACTTTGCAAAAAGCAACTTATCTCAGGATGATTCTGGAAAAACTAATTTACTTATAAATTCATTCGAAAGGTCAGAATCTTATAGTCCTGAAATAAAAGACAGTGTTAAAAATAAGTCAGAAATCAGTATTTCAGGTAAGTCAATTTTATACTGTTATGTTATTTAACCCTTTGTCAGGGCCCAATTTAGAAAATTATGAACTGTATCCCCCTCCCCCCACACACATCCTCTTTTAAATGTATCAGTGATATTTTATAAACAAAAAACTGTACATAAAATAACTATAAAAATATTATGCATTGGTTCACGGAGTACATTTGGCACAGAACTTCCTGGGAAGAACTGCCTTCTAGTCCTGTGATATGTACGATTTAGGCAAACAACTAATGGAATTGAATTGGCTATGATTGAGTTATTGAAAATAAAACAGGGCAATGGATGCTTGAGTTTGGTCAGAATACAATAACACAATAATTAAGAGTAAAAATGGGAGAAGAGGTGATTAGCATATCGAAACGCAAGATAAACTTTATCTAGCAAAAGCAAGTGCGGAGAGAGCATAGGTACAGAAAAGCTACACTAGAATTTATTATTATTATTATTATTATTTTTTGTGAAGAAAATGAAGGGCAGAAGGTAGCAGGGCTACAGAATCATGGGCAGAAACATTGTAGAAGACTAGGAGTGATCTAGCTGGATCCAAAACGAGAATATCTAGACCAATAGAATTTAAGAACGTTCTGACCAATCTCAATCTTAGTAGAGAGGACCCATCAAAGTGTGGCCTTAGCAGTAGATGCTGCAGGTAAGTTAAGTTAAGAGAGCAAAGTGGGGGGTGACAGACATTACAGTGGGGCAGGATTCTGGGAGAACCAATCAAATTTCTGGGAGTGAGAGCGACTAGCGAATAGAATTTATTCGAAGTCAAGGGATAAGATGGCCATCTGTCTCTTACGATTACTAGAGTCTGCATAGTCATACTGAACTAGTTCTTTAAGATGATCAAAGATGAGATTTTTATTAAATTTAATAGCTAAATTTGGAAGAGAGGGAAGGTTAATTTCATTATGAATTTCCCTATTCCTGAAATACCAGGGCCGAACGCTGGCCGATTGGTTAGAGCGCTGACCGTTGGTTTCAGAGTTCGTGGGTTCGAATCCCACTATGGCATGGATGTTCGTAGCCATTCGGAATCGGCTTTAAGCAGTAGGTCCCGGTCTCATTAGCCCTCGTGTGCAAAACAGTAGACCGTAGCGCTCCAAACCAAACCAAACCAAACCTGAAATACCAGGGAAAATTAGTAATTTTCCGGATAGTAATATTTTGAGCTGCAGAAATTGATTGAATGTGAGAGTCAGCTGCATATGACCATGCAACATTCGCATAAGTAAGCTGGGGGCGAAGATAAATTTTGTACATGAGCAACTAATTATCAGTACTCAATTTACGGTTCTGAGCAATTAGGGAGAATATTATGCATTGGTGAGGAATGATTAAAATATAAAAATTATGAAACTTTGATTATATTTTGGTTTTCTAACGGATTTTGCTATCTCATTGAACTTTTATATCAACAAGGATTTGATTTGTAATTGTATCAAGTTACAACAATCAGATGAATTTTTCCATTGGCAAATTTTAAAAGTGTTCTTTAATTGGTCTTACAGATTCAGATTGCAGGGTCTCGCTCAAATTCTGGAACCTAATAATCTTTAATGCAGTAGGAAATACAGATTAGCTACTTGTTTGGAAAGTCAATACAATTAGAAAAAATAAAAGTAGTGGAATATTCCGGGACTGGGATTCAGAAAAAATAATTGTTGCCTAAAAATTTGTTTTTGAATTTTTGGAAGCCCTAATATGTGAAAGGTCCCTAAGCCTGAAACTAACAGGCCTAGTTGCAAATCAGGTCCTGCCCTTTGTATCATTCTGTTGAATATTTACAACAGTTAGAAGAGTTAATAGTATTTTTCTTGAGCTTCAGAAGACTTTTTAAATTTTTTTTTTACCCTGCAAAACTGTAATCAACACAATTTGTTTGCAGAATCTTGTCTTATGATGGCACTGTATACAATTTTTTTTTTTTCAAAATATCATTTATCATTCAATAAGGTGCATATGATGATTACTGAAATAAATTTTGGGTTTTTTTTTTTTGAATGAAAAAAAGGGTAAAGATGTCAAATGTAGATTTCTCATATAGATTCCATATATTTCCGAATATAAGCCCATCAGTGTATAAGTGGAGAGTGGGGATCAAAAATTTACCCAATATTCAAAACCTATATATATATATATATGCCAAGATGAGAAAAACAATTTCTGGAATGCTCAATTATATCACCATGTAGGTAAAATAGGAGAAATATTTTCCAATCAAATTCAGGGTTCCCACGGTCTTTAAAAGTTCTTAAGAACTCTTTAAGCTTAGATTTAATTTTTAAGGCCCTTAGAACTACTTTTTTTTTGTCAAAGGTCCTTAAAAACTCCATGTCGAACGATGGCCGTTTGGTTAGAGTGCTGGCCTTCGGTACCAGAATTCGTGGGTTCGAATCCCATAGTGGCATTGAGTTCGTAGCTGTTCGGAATCGACTTTAAGCTGTAGGTCCCCGTTTCATTAGCCCTCATGTTGTAAAAAGTAGACTGTAGCACTCTAAACCAAACCAAACCTAAAAACTCCTTAATTTTTAAGTTGGAATGTGATCAATTTCTCCATCAACACGACCCACCGTCGTCACATGATTTCTTATCAGTTTTCTTATGTGACAGAATTTTCTTAGTTACTTATTATTTGACCAACAAATAATTTCTCACATACTAAAAAGGTTTAAAGTATAAAGTCAGCTGTCCTTTCCTAATAGTTAACAGTCCTGCACATGTTAATTAAACAAAGAATGGAGGATAGGGAGTTTGTAGATATTTCAGTTACTTATGGAAGATTAATTTTTCTTGCATTGAATGTAATAGAAAAGTCTAAAACTTTCTTTTTTCCCAGGCAATGTCGAGTATAATCAGCTAGTATATACATACATATATATACACATATATATATATCAGTTATTTTTAAACCCTCAGAAAGTACTGTTTATAATATTGTATTTTATTCACAATTTATTTGTAGTTTGATGACTCAAAAAGCTTTAGACGTACATTTTTCAAAATTAGTTTTTGTCAAATAGATATATCTTATTACTAATTTTTAGGCATTTTTAAAAACTTAATTCTGAAATATTGTAGGGCATTTATTGAACATGCCTTGTCTGGTTCATAATCATTAAAATATGTTCCTCACGAAATAGGGTTTATGTCGTTATGCTGTGTATTAAAGTAGGTCCTTATGAAATGTTGCTTTGAACCCTGAAATTGGTTTAAAGTAAAATGCGAGGACAACACTTATGTAACTGTTTTGGCCACGGCATCCAGTTTAAGTTCCATGTTGGTCACACTTCAAGACAAATACATTTCTTGGCATGTTGGCAAGGAAAAACAACTTAGATTTTAATTATTAGGTAATTTCATGCTATCTTTGTTAATCTCGTAATTTTATACCAAATTATCTAGATTACTGCTGCAGCACCCAATTCTTTGAATCATGGCGTTAGACCATGCAGCCTATTATATTTTGACTTAGATGCCAGTGCAAATGATTTTAACTCTGGCAACCCATCTGAAGGTAGCTTTTTTCATAAATTTAAACAATATAAATGTAAAAATTATAATAAAGTGTAATTTTGGAAATTTATTGATTGTTTCCGGTTTACATTGAATTGTGTTTATTAAAGATTAGCTTATCCTCTACAGATACAGTGCTACTATTTGGCATGATTATAACAAATATATAAGCCATTATAAATTTATTTTTCAATTTATTTTATTTCAAAATTTTTTCAAATTTTAATTATTTTTTTGCCATTATATATATGTGTCAGGTCTAAAAAAGGGGTAGTTTGAAATTACATGAGTTATAAACAATTTTAAAAAGGGAACTCTTTTATAATAATAAAATAAATGAAAAAAAACCACACTCACAGAAGCTTTTAGGATAATCCGGTCAGGCGGAAGCATTTTGGAAGAATTTGATAGTTTGCAAACAGATAAGAATATTGTTATGGTTCAGTGTTAAGGCAAATGGAAAACAGTCTTTCTTGATAATAATAAATTTATTAAATCATCGTTTCATTTAAGCAAAACCTGCACCATTTTCATTTATTTGTGGAAGACACATGTAGATTGCGTTGACAGCTCCATGTCCACGCACTGACTGACTCTTATCTGTTTGCAAACTCATAAAATTCTTCCAAAATGCTTCCGCCTGACCGAATAATCCTAAAAGCTTACACAGGCGTGGGTCTTTTTCATTTATTTTATTATTATAAAAGAGTTCCCTTTTTAAAATCGTTTATAACTCATGTAATTTAAAACTATCCCTTTTGTAGACCTGACATATATATTTTTCGTTAATTTTAGTTAAAATCAGTTTTGTCAATTTTTGTCAATCAGGCAACTTTTGTTGCCAGTGACATAAAACGTCACCAAGAAACACATATGCTACATCTGTTCCACAGATCCATATACAACCCATCCCTCACTTTTAGTCTATAATATTTCCGAAAAATTCTTGGCTTATGCATGAGTACATATAGTAGTTTCAATTTCTTTTTGGAAAGCACTAAAATGTTTAAAAGTAAAATTTCTTTAAGGGGATATTGATTATTATAGATATATAATTAAAATTAGGACCATAGAAAAAGACCATAGAACATCTTAAGTGGGAAAACTTCTCAAATAGAAACTTCTTAAGCAAATTTCACTGTATATATGCTGATGCCACTATAATCTGCCTGCTGTCTATAGAATATAGACAAGCTTTTGACGATTCTAATTGAAAGAGTGCTGAAATCATTAGGTGCATCCAGATGGAAGAAACTGTTAGCTTATGCCTAAAATTTACTTATATAAATGCAAATTATGTGATGATAATATGCAAGGAATTTGCAGAAAAAATATTACAAATTAGCAGATACTTTTTTCCCCTTCTTTATTGGTCACCATGTTCATGGTAGTATTATATTGTGACTAAAGAGTTAGTATTGCTATTTTGAAATTGTATTGTAGTACTAAGTTGTAGCTAAATGTGGTTAAATACAATATTTTATGAAGTGTTATTTGGTAAATGCACATTTTATATAGCATTCTAGGAACCTATTTTCAACAAATAGTGATTCATTAACAAGTAATAAGTAACTGAGTGCTGTCGTTTAGAAGGTATTCTTTTCATTCTGTTCTGTTCCCCATTATAGCAGAGTTAATCAATAACTGTATTCAGTAGAAGGGAAACTTCTGCCTAGCCTGTGCCATCCCCTATATCAGGGCTGTCCAACTGCAAAGAGCCCATGGCCAGAACTCCGGTCACTGATCACCTGGCGGGCCGCAGTTTGAAAAAGTTGAACAATAACTTCTTATACAATAACAATTAATAGTTGAATTATTAATTATAACACAATGGAACAGATGGATATAAAACAATTTGCTTCCATTTTAATTGGAAAACTGAGGCCTATCAGCCTTTACAAGGGCAGGAATAGCAACATCGATGTTTGTCGTTGTCAACCGAAGAAAGTCTAACAATGAACTGTCGGAGAGAGAGCTCCTGTGGCGATTCTTGATAAATTTTATCACCGAAAAAGCACTTTCGCATAAATATGTGCTCCCAAACATGGAAGTTATTTTCAGTCCTAAGTCCTGCAGATTTGGAAACCGTTCAGTTGGAAGCAACTTGAAGAACTCACTCCCCCTTTCTGTTCTTGTTTGAAAGAACGGGTCAGCCTGGAGATCACAGACCTCTAATTGTAGGTTGGCCGGTTGTTCTTCAATGCTTGCTGTGACTGGGTTACTAAAACAGAGCCTCGTCATTCTTGATGGTCTCAAAATTTGAAAATCTCGTGTTGAATTCATCAATAATAGTCTGCAACACAGGACAAAATTCAGAAAAATCCAGCACTTCCTCACACTCTGATGTCAAACGACTGCAGCTGGCAAAGTTATTTTTTTCCAAAGTTTAATGTAAAATTTTCAGCTTGTTTCTAAACACATGTTATTATAAAATTTCGAAAAAAGGAAATATGCTGAATCAGAAGTTGGCGGGCTGCACAATATGTATCGGAGGGCCGTATAATAGCCTAAGTGATCTGTCCGTCTGTCCTCCAATTTATGAAGCGGTTGGACCTGGAATGGATAGGGGCAGCCATATTGAATTCTTGATGAGTTAGGGTTAGTAAAATTCAAAGCGAGTAAAGTTTATCTTCTCCTAAACTATATATACGATTCTAAAATAAATTGGTATAAATATGTTTCATATCATGGCAAAATATACTGTCATCTTTAAAACGTTCGAAATCCACCCCTTTTCAAGCGTTTAATGCCCTTATTTCAAGCCCTATTTTCCCCGATTAAGAGCAGGCGATTAAATTTATCAATTTATCCCATAATAAATAGATAAAAAAAAACATGTTTTACAAGCATTATGACGTCATTCCTTTAACCATCTCTTTTAATCATTTCTTATTTTAAATTATTTAAATATAATATGCATTATTTTCATACGTTTTATCACTGAACATAAATATTACACAAATAATTTTCTTTTATATTTGGCTTAAATGGTAGATTACGTATAAGGCAATTTGTCGCAACGTCACAAGCTACTATAATGCCCTTCCCATTCATTTTCATGTTTACAACAGCCAATAGACAAAAAATAAACTGCCCTTCCGTTTGAAACTACAGCCAGAATTGTCATAATTTGAGAATTTGCCCTACTGCGTGATATCACCTTATATATGTGATAATTTTAAATTTAATCATGGATTATTTTTTGTTGCAAAATAATTCTCAGCCAAAAAAGAAACAATCGTAAAGTACCCTATGAGGCAGATAAAAAATATCTGCCTCATAGGGTACTTTACGATTCTGGAAAATTAAAAATTATACTGATCTCGTCATATGATGGGATATATGCTAGTTATTAAAGGGTTAATTAATGGAAATGTGACTAACAATTATAATTAAGTTTTGTACTTTAATTTAATTTATGATTGTTATTAAATGATGATACTATTTAAATATAAATCTTGCAATTTATCGTGAAAAATGTTTAATGTGCATATGCTGTGTGTGTATACAGAATGCTTTCTTTTTAATTATAAGAAATGTTTTTTGCTTTATCGTTTAAAAATTTTAAATATTTTTAGTGATGTAAATAATTTATATTTTAATAATATATAAATATATCTATTTTAATTTTTATCACTTTTATTAACTATGCTGAGATAATTATTTTTTGTTGCAGTAAGGGATAAAATCAATGTGTTTGAAAAGAATAAAGTGCATGACAAATCTCCTTCACCAACTCATACCCCTGTGCCTAAACCTCGCCAGTCACTACTTGCCAGTAAGAAAACAGAGACTGAATATTCTCCCATTTCAAACAGGTTTTCAATTCAACAGTCATTTGTGTCAACAAAAAGTTTTGAAAACTCAAATAATGATAGTGAAAATAAAAGATTATCCCAAACATCTTTTCTTGCCAAAGATTATGCTCAGAAAGAAGATATTTCATTACAAGAAAAAACACATAGTAACGAAAGAGCTTCAAAAGACATTGATATAAAGAAACGCGAAGATATCTGTGATAGTGCTACTTCTGGTTCTAATACATCTTTGTCTAAAATATCTAACTCAGACTCAAAAATTTCTTTTAGTCCTGTTAAAGACTTGAGTCACGACAAAGACACATTTTCTGTCAAAACTGACAGTGAAAGCTCCAATAAAGCAACTAGAGATATTTTTAAGTCTTCATTACCACCTCTGAAATTAAGCTTGCCATCGAGTATCAGAAGAGAACCTATAAGTGCTCCTGAAGCAGGTAAAATGTTTGACATTCCTCAAATTAAATCAAGTTACTCTGCAACATTACCTCGTCCAGGTTTGAGTAAAGGTTTATCAACAATTAAACAAACTTCAGATTTTAAGCCAAGTACTTCAGAATCTAGCTTAAATAATAATACAAAATTAGAAGAAAGTAAAATAGTGAGGAGAAGTTCTCTAGAATCAAGCCGAGAATCTAATAAGGAGGATGAGACTTCATTAGAAAACAATTCAAAAACATTTTTGCGAGCTAATTCTTCTCATGAATTAATTTCTCAAAACGAAAAGGATGATTCTAAAGATAGTTCTAAAACTTATACTCCTATATATAAAAGTATATATAGTTCTACGAGTCTACTATCGAATTACAGCTTGGCTTCGAGGTTAGGTTCTGATAATTCGGATGTAAGACCTAAAAGTACTTCTGAAATAAGTAGTGAGGGGAATCAGTTTAATTTTAAGGAAAATACAAGTTCTTTTACACCAGAAAAGAGTCCTGATGTAAAACCCAGTGTGCCTTCACAGGAAAAGGTTAGTATATCTGCCAAAAAAGATCTGACACCTATAGAAAAAGAACCGATAGAATCAACAGAAGAAACTTATCCAGATGATTTAAATCCTTTTGGGGATGAAGAGGAAGAAGATGATAAAGTAGAATATCCTGATGACTTAAATCCCTTTGGAGATGAAGAAGAGGAAGTCATTGACAGCTCAAAGATATCTATTGAGGATTATGATGAATCAAAAAATCCATTTGCTTCTGATGAAGATGAAGAGGAGACTACAACTTCCCAAAATACTACTTATTTGCCAAAACCCCAGCTGTCAGAAAGTAAAACTTCCAATTTTAATGACAGTATTTGTTCAAATGTGTCATCTCCTTCTAATTCACTGAAGGGCACTATTAAAAAAAGACCTGCACCAAGGCCTCCTAAAGTAAGTGAAATCTTCCCAAAGGATTCTGTAGATTCTGGAATAGATTCATCTTTTAGTTCTGTGAAATCTTCTCCTTCTGTGTCAAAGAAAAACTTTCAGACATCATCTCCCAAACTACGCAAAAATAAGCCTGCACCCCCTCCACCTCCAACTGTTCCAGACCTTGCCGCTAGCGTTAAGATGACAAAAGAATCTGACAACATGAAATTGAAATCCTCCATGCAAAAAATAGAAGATAAGCAACCTCCAAAACAGTTCAAGAAAAAGAAGAGGCCAGCTCCTCCTGTCCCAATTCCAATGAGACGAGATGTAAGTTGTTTGTTTTACTCTTTCTATTTCTACTAATTGTTCTAAAAATTGTATTTTTTAGTTGAATAATATCTAGTGATTAGCTTAGAGCAGGGATGGACAAACTTTTTCGGCCGCGGGCCAAAAATCAAAAGAAAATAAATTTGGTGGGCCAAGATAAATTTTTCTAAAATTTTAAAAACAATATACAAGTACCTAATGGTTTAAATACGTTAATGAGATGAATGAAATTGCGATTTCACTTTTAAAAGTTCCTTATACTGAGGTTCGAAGTGAGATGTACTGATTTTAAGGAATGATGCTAAATGCTCATCTGTCAGTCTGCTTCTGAAATTATTCTTTAAAGTTGAAAACACTTGTTCACATATAAGAAGCAAATATACCGCTGATCTTCTGGGCGGGAGATAATAAATTTGGGATATAATATTTAAGCAAAGTAGAAAAGGAGATGTCTATATAATGTATAAATATATATTTCTTTTAATTTTCGTCGGACTGGCAACTTAAAATTCTATCCTCGGGCTGGATAAAACCTTTTGGTGGGCTGGAGTTGACCCGCGGGCAGTAGTTTGCCCATTCCTGACTTAGAGCATTTTTATTTTCGATCTCCCTAGTCTCAATTAATTCTGTATGTGTTTTTCTTAATATCACATACAGAATATATAAATATGATTGCGTGTAGCATTATTTATGATCTTCTGAAATTAAAAATTCTTGTAATAATGTGTTATATTTGTTTCTGAATGTTAAGTTTTGAGTTATTTTCCCACAGAAGTCATTTGGAAATTCGGTAATATGGTAATTTTTAGAAGATACACCATAGCATTTATGTGTTTGAAACTTAAATTTTGAGTGTAGTGTTTCTACTGATGCAACACTTACATGTTATTGAAAGAGATATAACATTAGTGCATTAATCCCTCTTAACAAGATCTCAGAACAACTATATTATTTATCATTTAAAACAGCATGGATTGTGGGCATTCTTTCAAAAACAGATCCATTTGTATAGGTGTTACATGAAGGCTAAAGAAACCTGAACCTACTGCTTAAAGTTGATTCTGAAACACAAATTCTAGCACAAATTTCAGGCAGTGATAACTTTTTAATGAGAGAAAAGTAAAAAATATGCAAGTTTTTTACATTTTCATACTGTAGTGAGAACACTGTATATATAATACATATATATATGTATGTAAATATATATATATATTTACTAATTCTGATAGTAGAGTTTCATTGCTTTCCTCTATTGCACGTTTGTTTTATAATTTCACTGATTATATCTTAACAGCGATATTATATGCTTTACAGGTTCATGCTCCATAACTATAGATAGTTTTTAGCACTATCTAACAAATTTTAAATATAAACTTTTCAATAAACTGCCTTTTTTCATTATAGATGAAGAAAATACCATTGAAAGAAATTATACAGGAAATGAAAGAAATTGAAGAAAAGCAAAGAGAATATGAAAGGCAAGGTCGGGAGATTGAGCTTTTAATCAGGGACCGAGATAAAGGTAAGTCTTCCAATAATTTGCATAATGCAGTTTAATTTTATAATGGCGTTACCAGAATTTTTATCCAATCAAGCTGGAAATACTTTTTGATTTTTGAATGATTGTATGATAGGAAATTGTCCTTTTTGTAGTAAACTCTTTTCTCACAAATTATTCTCAAAACATATTTCTGTTCTTCTCCTTCTCTTGTATTGAAGGGGTACCAGGTAGCAATTATAGATACTTTTATCCCCATATGATTCCTTTATGACTCTGTTTATCACACAAATGTTTTCATTTCTAAATCCGGAACAGATGCATTATAGACACTGGTCCTGTCTGCCATGATTTTTGGGCAACCAACAGAAAAACGCGTGATTTGAAAAATCGCCAAGTATAAAAACATGGCGGCGGTGCATGTTTTCTAAAAGATCACAAAAAAAAAAAAAAAAAAATGGCGGTCACGGGTCATATTTGAAACACAACATTAACAAAACTAAACTTTAAAAGGAAAAACTGATTAACAATTTAAAGCATTATTAAAATAAAATTAGCATAATAAATCATCATTTTTACATTATTTAAAAAATAAATAACAAGTTAGTAATATTTATGATAAGTGTCAGCAGAATAAATACAATATACAGCATTTTAATAAGCACTAATATTATGAAAATTCTAAAATGTGAGGGGGGGTTCCCCCCTTAAACCCTCCTTGTAATAAAAGAAATGCAAAATAAACAATAACACTTTCAAAACCAAAATAATTGATACTTTTTAACAATTTCAAAACTGTAATAACTTCACCCATCATAACTAAATTAACTAAATCCCAGAAAATGATAAGAACAAAAAGAAAAGTTCCAAACCAAAGCATCTTGTTTGGTTTAGAATATTTTGATACTCTTTAACAATTTCAAAACCGAAATAATTGATACTTTTTAACAATTTCAAAACTGAAATAACTTCACCCGTCATAACTAAATTAACTAAATCCCAGAAAATGATAAGAACAAAAACAAAATGTTCCAAACCAAAACATCTTGTTAGATTTAGAATAAAAATAGTAAGAACTGAAATAACTACACCTACCATAACTAAAATACTAAATCCCAAAAAAATGATAAGAAAAAAAAAATACAACCTGATCTAGGTGAATATAAACCAAAAGAGCAGCAAGATGAAAATTTCTGGAAACACCCGCCATAACTAAATTACTTACCTAACCTAGGTGACACCTTACCACTCCGCGTCTGGAACGAAAAGAACAGCTAAGAGCATTTAGAATAGCAAATTTTCATATAGTGCCGGGTAATGATGTCAAAAATCATGTGCACCAATAGGATGCAAGACCATATCAGAGCTTCCATATCCCCCCACCAAAGTTAGGGCATATACAGCAACCCAGTCATCGCCCCATAAAATTGCCAAGTTTAGCAAGAAAAAAACACGGCATCTGTAATGCATCTGTACCCTAAATCCAATGTATTTCTCCCCTATATACTATATGTGTGGTATTTTTATACTTGTTACACCTGGCTTCAAATTATATTTAAATTGAAAAGGTGTTTTTCCAAAGTTCACAGTTTGTGTAAGTTTTACAAGCTGGTTTCTTTTGAAGTACCATAATTTTGCATGTATAGTCCGCAGATTATCTGTGTTTAAAGAGCAGATTTCTTCAGCCTTGGACTATCTGCTAGTTGTTCATTGCTCAAATCATCAAAATCAGAAGAAAGGGGAATATGCTTGTCGCATGAATGGTCGATGATCAAATGTAAGCAAAAGCACGACTCACAAGATGCCATGAAAACATTGTATTGAATTGGTAATAAACCATGAAAATAAAAATAAAACCCATAAAGAAAATGAATCTGTAGTAGCAAGTAGCACAATCTTAAATTGTGTACTGTAGTAGCACTATTTACAACTTTGTTTGACTACACTAGGTGGAAGGGTTCAAGATCGAAAGTTGAGGGTCGAAGGTCATTTCACCACGAGGATCAGTCGTAACAGAGTGTTTTGTTTTCAAAGTTTTAATTTGCAGTAATATTGGTCATTCATTATGTCTTTAAAACATCATCGCAGTTTTACTGCTGATTTCAAGCGGAAAGTAATTCAGAAGGTTGACGAGAAAGCAGTAAGAAATTGATGCAAGCAAAAGGAAACATTAAAATATCAGAAGAAGCGATCCAATCGTCATGAAAAAATACAATGGCCTGCATTATTAGAGGATTTACATAGCTGGTTTCTTGAACAGAGAAATGTAAGCTACTCTGTTTCTTTCATTAAAATTCATCTCCGAGGCTATGGCAGAAGAATATTTTTCAAATTTTAAAAATGAAATTAATTGAGCCTAATCCAGACTTTTTGGCACTCTACTGTACTCAGGTTTTTATTCTTAAAATGATTTAATATTCTCACACTAGAATACATATTTTTGCACGTTAGTCTGCAGATTGTCTAGTGATGCAAACTATCTCATGATTTATGAAATTTTTTAAATAAAAAATCATGCCTGCAGACTATACGATGGTGCGGACTATACATACGAAATTACGGTACTGACCACATTTTTGATACAACTCAGAACTCAAAGTGTGCTTTTTCTAAGACCTTAACAATTGGCTACAAACTTCTTTTTAATCTGAAGGTACTTTTTCTGAAATCGAAGTTTTATGATCCAGTTACTGAATGTGCATGACACGGACATTTCTCTATCATTGTAAATTAATGCATTATACCATCAGGTGTGGTGCAACTCTACACATATGGCACATATTACATATATGCGAAGAAAACCCTAAAATTTGAAAAGGGTTTTCCAGCACAAGGATAATTCATCAAGATGACTACTGGATAAAATAGTTAATGAATTTCGAGTTTGAATAGCCACGAATCTTGAACTTTGGGTTTTAAGATTTATTTTAAGTTAATAAATAACTGTAAATCAGGGTTGGCATGATTTAAATCAGTTGATTTTTTTTTTTTAAATCATTGATTTAAATCATTTTTTTCACTTCTTTTAAAACCTATATTCCAAAGACAGGAGAATTGGGAATCAGTCAGCACAGTAATACCAATAAGTAAATAAATGTAAATAGATAGCATGTGCTTTTCAAGAATTTAGGGGTTGTTATCAGAAAGTATGTAGTAGGGGTAGTACAATGATTGATTATGACTGGTGGAATTCATTTTATGTAATGAAAGGTAGAGTATTACAGAACTTGAAATCCAGTTTGTCTACCCAATAACAACAGCCGTGGCTTCGTCTGCTGGAATGGAAAGACAGTTTTCTTCTTTTGGTATCGTTCATTCTAGCCTTCGTAACTAATTAGGAGTGGATAAAGCATCAAAGCTAGTGTTTTTATTGAAACAAATTCATCATTCGGTGCTTAAAAAATATTGAAATAATTGTGATTTGTTTTTTTAAATAAATAGTTTACATTAAAAGAATATTTAATCTGTTCAATTTACATCTTATTGAGTTTGCACTATCCAATTACAAAATAATAGAATGTATCTAGATTAAAATTTATATACTTAAGTTTAGGTAGTCAGTGTGCAGAATATACTAGATAGATAAGATGTTACATCTTATAAGAAACTATTCTATGTATATTGCAAAAAACATAAAAACAACAATTAAAATTAGTATTCAGAAAAAAAATCCGATTTAAATAAAAAAAAATCTGATTTAAATCAAATCTGATTTTTTTGATTAAAAAAAAAAAAAATCATGATTTTTTTCCAACCTTGCTGTAAATGTTTAACAGTAATGAAGAATCAAATGAGGTAACTGCTTACCTTTTGTTATTCTTGGGATTTGCATGAAGAATCGGTAGATATCGAATTATAGATGAAAACAGAAAACGACTGTTGAACAACACACTTTCTTTTTATTATACAACACGTCACGATAAATGGAGAATAAATGGAGCAATGAATAAAGAATTATAAATTATATTAAGTTTTAAACACATGTTTCATAGATGAATAAGAATAGAATACAGGAATATGAATAGAATTACACACATTTTAAATCCAACGCAAATCCTATCAGACTAGTCTATCACACATATAGTTTGGTTTTTTTACAATTGCTGAATAGCAGTATCTAGAATTTGGTGGCGAAATTAATCTAACAACTATATTAATGAAATTTAAGACTGAATTATAATTGATGTATATAACATATAAATGGAATGTAATATAAGACTTTTGTTAGTCCTGAAAATTTCTACTTCTATTTCTCAAGTTTAGAACAATACTTTTACTTAAATCAGTGTAACCAGTTCAAATAATACAATGATATAGTATAGAAAGTGGAGGAAGAATGGAGACATCCGCCCTCACAAGGGCTTCCACAAGGACGGCCTATCATTGAATTAATAGTAAGGAAACACATTGAAATATATATTTTTTATTTTGTATGTTGATTCTAAAAACAATTTTCTCCAGTCAATCGTATTGTAACAGTAGTTTTGGAATAATTCATTATAGTTTTCACTGTACAATAATTTTCTTAAAGTAATAATAATCTTAATATTAGAATACAAAAACTGTTTTTGCAATTAAATTTTGTTTTCTAGTTTAAGGATTTTAAATTTTGAAGAAAAAAATTCTTCTTGCAGTGTAATATTTTTCTCTGTCTGAAACATTTTATGGTCATAATAATATATATTTAAGGCAGAAAAATGGTAGAAATCTACACTATCCTGCTGCAAGTATCTGATAAAGTTTCTTAGTGTAAATTATTTAATGTATTAAATGTCATCGATAAAAATAAAAAGTTTTTAATTATTGTGTATTTGGGGCACAAGAAAATTTATTTATAATTTTTTTGTTTACCTCTTAGATGAAGAGCCATCTGTTGAAGAAGAGGAATATATTATGCAGCTGTTTGAATTAGTGAACCAGAAAAATGCCTTATTCCGTCGTCAGGCAGAATTGATGTACATGTGAGTATCAACTTTCATTTATTAAGGGAGATTTAATTTTTTTCTTAAAGGGGCTGATACTAACCCTAATAAATCCCTTTGATCTAGTGTTTACCAGGGTTAGTATATTGATCCACTAACAAAAACCTGTTT
Organism: Pardosa pseudoannulata; assembly: GCA_032207245.1. Taxonomy (NCBI): domain Eukaryota; kingdom Metazoa; phylum Arthropoda; class Arachnida; order Araneae; family Lycosidae; genus Pardosa; species Pardosa pseudoannulata. The sequence goes on from CM063497.1 coordinate 3,001,951, forward strand.
TTTTTTTTTTTTTTTTTTTTTTTTTCTTTTTTGCTAAAGGTGAGTTTTTGTACAAGATCTGTGATATATTGAAAAATAGCTTAACAATAAAAAAATATTTTGTGATTGAAACTTGCTTTTAAGTGGATTGCATGATTGCAAACAATTAGCATTCTATTGCCTCTACCTCTGTATATACAATATCTTTGTTACAGTGTATATATATGTATGAAAAATCTTTACTTGTATCTGAAAAACTTAATACTTATTCATGTATGTTTTTGTCATCCTCTTCTACTGTTGTGACACCACCAGTTATTGGGTTACTAAACCTTTGGTGATCTAGTACAGGGATGGGCAAACTACGGCCTGCCGGAAAGTTTTATCCGGCCTGTGGATAGAATTTAAAGTTGCTGTTCCGAGGCAAATTAAAAGAAATATATATTTATACATTATATATACATCTCCTTTTCTACTTTGCTTAAATATTATACCCAAAATTTATTATCTCACGGCCAGAAGATCAGCGGTATATTTGCTCCTTATATGTGAACAAGTGTTTTCAACTTTGTACCTTAGAAAGAATAATTTCAGCAGTAGAATGACAGATGATGAGCATTTAGCATCGTTCCTTAAAATCATTACATCTCACTTCGAACTTTTAAAAATGAAATCGCAATTTCATTCATCTCATTAATGTATTTAAACTGTGAGGTACTTGTATATTGTTTTTAAAATTTTAGAAAAATTTATCTTGGCCCGCCAAACTTATTTTCTTTCGATTTTTGGCTCGCATCCAAAATGTTTGTCCATTTCTGATCTAGTAAGTTTCTTGTGAGCTAGAACTCTTTTTAACATCTACATGACCTTGAAACAACTTATCAATACACATACAAATATATATATGTGTATATATTAAAGTAAATAAAATATAATTTCAAATATAAGCCCATCCATATGTTAGCTGAGGGTCCAATCTTCCTTCAAATATTTACCCAATGTTCAAAACCTGTATATGAGGTAAATGGAAAAACAATTTTTAGAATGTTCAAATATATTGGCAAGAAGTTAAAAATGTTACCAAGTCAGTAAAATCAGAGAATATTTTCTAATCAAATTGAATTAAGATAAAATTCTAGACAAAAGTCTCTCAAACCTTTTTCGCTACAGCACCAATTTAAGTATTGCAGAGATAGAAGATTGATCTCCCCTCATGACAAATACAAGGACTCTTAGCATGTTTCAAAACTAGTATGAGAAAAAACTTACATTTTAAATTTTAATTAACTTCATACTGTCTTTATTAATTTCGCAACAGTAACTTATCTAGATTACTGCCATGACACACAATTTGATAATCGCAGCGCTATACCATGCAACTAATGATGTTTTTATTTAGATGCTAATGACAATAGTTTCAATTCTAGCAACCCTATATAAAGGTAAACTCTTTCATAAATTTAAGCAATATAAGTTTTTTATAAAATGCTACTCAATTGGCAAAGGCAATGCTCTCATAACTGGATTGTTGTGTGTTCCGAGCCTGAGTCAACCTAAGATCTGCCGTGTTCATTAAAGATGACTGGGCATATAAAAAAAGTTTGTGGTCACAATGTCCTCCAAGTTCGCAATCAATACCTCTGGGGGGTGGCAGACCAAGCCTATGGGTCTTTTACTTCATCCCTGCTTATAAATTACGAGGATCCACTTAAGTATAAGAGTCTACTGTCACCCTAGTGATACTCTTTAAAACAAAAGGTAGACCCTTCTGCCTTAATATGAGCAGCGTAAGGCTCTATCGTCTTTGTTTGACCAAATTGCATCAGAAACAAAAGCAAAAAATGATATGTTTAGCAATTTATCGATTGCTTACATAGAATTGTGTTTATTAGATTATTAATTTGTGGCTTTTAAAGTACTGTTGCTTTGCCATGATACATTGGACTAATTTAGAATTTATTTTTCAGTTTTTTATGTTTTTTTCTTATTTCAAAATTTTTGCAAACTTCATTTACTTTTTGCTGTTATGCATATTTTTTTGTTTTGTACAATTCACCGGCTACAATTCGTTAAAAATACTAGAAAAATGTTTAACATTTTTCTAGTATTTTTAATAATTAGCAACTTGGCAATTAGAAAGTTTTGAAGCAAGAAAGTGTGTGGAATTTTAAACATGTATTTTAATTTTTTAATAGTTAAAATTGTTTTCATAGACTTCAAATGTGTTTTTCTCAGAAACGGTATTTTTAATAAAATGTGGAAATTTGAAATGTGACTTCTCAAAAAGTGCTTGAAATATTTTGTTTTAAATTATTAAATATTTGTTTTAAAAATAAGCAAAGATTTTAGGTGATTCACTAGTCCAGTGTATAAGAAATGTGTTGCATCAAAAAATATTGAAATAATTTAATTTATTCAAAAATTAGACCTTTTGAAAAAACCCAATTTTTTTTTTTACTAAATTTTCTTCATCTATTATAAATTTTATAAAAACTTCTCCAGAAATTAATTTTTTAAGGGCAATTCTCTATGATAATATAAAAAATAATCTAAAGATGTAAAAACATGTACTAGTTTCTACGTTTAAAGAAAAAAGTATGTGAATGTAGATGGATACCTTAAAGATATTTGACTGTATTACCAGCTGCATTGGAAAAACAGATTAATCAAACAATCAGTACAGTAAAATGAAGAACTTCTTGAATAATAAATAGAGGTTCCACATTTTCATCTTTAAATATTCTTTGTATAAAGTTTAAGATAAATTTAAGTATTTGATTTTTGTACAAGCTTATACTTTGCTCATCATTTATCTGAGTTCAGTGACTTTTTAAAATTTGTGCTCTCAAATCTATGTGGAAATATAGGAACGAAATTTTGCATTTATTTTTGGAAAGCAGATTCTGTTCTTTTTTTAATGTTTATTGTTAACTTTCATAAACATTTTTAGAAAACGTTCTCAGCGTTTGGAAGAGCAGCAGCATCAAGTAGAGAAAGAAATTAGATTATTAATGGAGAAGCCAGGTGAGTGCATTGTTCCTAAAATTTTCTTTGTTTGTATTGGCGTTCGAACCCCGTCTAGGAAGGTCGAATTGTTGTCCGCATCTCCCCTGAGAATGCTTGTATAGAGCCCATTGCTCTTATATATCCCTGATATATATTTTTATTGTCAGAG
>CM063497.1:3007604-3047604 GCA_032207245.1 Pardosa pseudoannulata
ATAGACATATACCTTTTTTTATATATACGGCCTGCTAAGGGATTAGTAATTTTGTAGGTATTGATCAAGTTCTAAATTCACTCTTGGTCAATTTCTTTTTAATTTTTAAACATGATTAGATCAATTGACATCTGAAAAGAATTTAAAGTGGGTAATAGTTCTAAATACTCAAACTGCAATGTGCAAATATGTGTAATTCAACAAAAGTTTATTTTAGCAAAACAGTCCATAACAGGATTTTAAAACAAATTTAGTTAATAAAAAGCTGCCGAATATAAGTAAAAGAAACATGAATGTATATACTTTAAAAAAAAAAAAAAAAAAAAAGATATGTCCCTGCATGTTGTTTTAGAGTAAGAAAATATTTAAATAAATGGTTCTAATTTTTGCGACTATTTAAAATCCCCACTTCTTAAATTAAAAGTTTCACTGTGAATGTGTGATTTATACAATAATTCTCTTCCAATTATTGTAAAAACCAAAATAAAACATTTTTGTATGCATAAATGTATTGTCTTTAACATAAAAAAATTTCAAAAATTTTCTTCAAATGAGTATTTTTAGTAGTCACATACCTTAATGTAATTTCTATTTATTTTCTTTTCAAAAAATACCATCTTAATATTTAATTTGTGATGTTTAAATTGTTAATGCGTAGTCAAGTAATGTATACATTTTCTTTTAATAACAGACGATTGTAAGTAAAATATAATTGTTTTTCATTGGATCTTCTTAAATTATACTAATTGTAGCTTTGATTTTTTTTTTTTTTAAAGTTTTGTTATGAATCTGTTTTGATTAGTTGATTTATTTTAATAAGTACTTACAGTCATTTACCTATTATTTTATAACTTCATTTTCAGCAAGTGTTTCTGTTATTCTGTGTACCATTTGTATATTTTGTTTTAGTTTATTTACTAAGATTTAAAATGTTGTAATTGCACTGGAAATTATGTTTAACATTTCTAACCAGTTTCAATTGTGGTATTTTTTAAAAATCTGAAAATATGTTAAATACCACAATTGAAACTGGTTAGAAATTTTAAATAAAAGTAAGTTAATTAGTGAATTGTAGATAAATTAAGTTATTTACTAATCACTTAAAATAATTAGTAAATTGGATTTATTATAATATTTATAAATTCTCTATAGTCAGATAGCCAAACTGCAGCCATATAAAATTTTGTTTCATGTGGTATAATTAATGAAATTCATTATTAAAACTAATATTGCACTGATTATAATAAATTAAGTTATTCAATTGTTTGATTATTGTTGCTGTAATTATTTATTGTACAGTTATAAATATTTAACTATTCTACTGTTTTTTTTTATGAATATTAATGTTTTCACTTCAATACACACATATATATGTAACGATGAGAGATGAATCTGTCCTAAAATTTAACTTGAAAACCTATTTTAAATTTGCCCCTGTTATTTTTCTCAGCCCGGGCATACTGGGCTGCCAAGAATCCAGCTAAAAGTCTGTCATGGTGAAACACATCAGTCGCGGTGGCCAAATCGGCCCTTCGAAAAGGACAAAAATGTCATTGAATCAGTTGGTGTGAAAGTGAGTAGCTCATCTTAGTACATATTACGTGAGCCAATGCTGGAGAACGACAGTCGTCTAAGATTTATCGCTGTTGTGTCAGGAAGTGGGAAAGTGCTCTTAGGGTATTCTTATTACCTTGTAAGCCTGGGCAATTAAAAATATGTGCTAAATTGTTTGTAGCTGACAGATTAATTTCACCTCGTTACATATATATATACACGCAAAAACCCAAAACAATCTTCCAAAATAAAATGTATTTTTAAACTGGTCTGCAAAGTTTTGGGTTGGACAGTCAACTCGATAATATTAACCATTTTGTTACAAAATATTTTTTTAAATATTGGTTATCCTAAATTATTTATTATCTGTTAAATGATCAAATATTAATTCTATATTATTATAATTATTAGATAGTTTTATATTCAGCATTTAATGTATGATAATTTCAATAGCAATTCTTGTTATGTGTATCTAGTTTGAAGTTATTAATTATTTCATATAATCCCAGAAATAAAAAACAGTTAAAATATATAAAAAGTAGAAAAAACCATCATGCTATAACAAACATTGAGAGAAACTTACAAAGCTTACATTCTGACTGTTTTAATTAAGATTAATTTTTTTTCTCATTGAGAAATGATTTGTGTAAATAAATAATTTTAAAATTTTATAATTCTATTCTCTTTTTTTAAAAAAAATTTATTTTAGGGAGCTGGAAGAAGATCATAGTGTACAAGAGCAACTAGAAATAAAAAATGGTATGTTAATCTTTGTAGTATACATTATTATTAGATGTCAAGACTATATTAGAACACAAAATTTGATTTGATTTGGATTTTTTTAATTTCCTTCCTACGTTGTAAAATGAATGAATGTGTGGCAGCAAATAAATGTGTAGTAGGTTTCCTTAATCAATTTTAAGTGTATTTATTTTTGAAAGTCCTAAAAACTTGTGGTAAGTTGCTGTTTTTTGATACTGGCATCTATGGTTTTGAATGGTGCTGTAGGTATGGATATTTGTAGCCATTTGAAATTTATGTTAAGCAGTAGGTGTTAGTAATTAGCCCCTATACAGCAAAAAATCAACCGCAAAGCCTTTCTGAATGTAAGCTCTCCTTTAGAACCTTATTGTATAAGTATGCTGTAATATCCACCCCTACTCCGGGGGCCACGTTGTAATAATACCCTGTTCTGGGGTGCTATATTTGCATGGGACCTGCCTGCCTACTTTACTGGGGCAGGTATGTTCATAGATTGCTGCTGGGATGCATAAGCAAAATAAATCCTCCAAGGCTTGATGGACAACACAAAATATTTATTTACCAAAAGATGACGAAAGCATTAAAGTAAATCAAAATAACATATTGCAGAGTCTCATGGCCTATTCTATCCAGATTATATGGCTGAGTGTTTCATACCCAAAATAACGATCCTCTCGCTACCAAACAGAGATATGTCTCCAGGTTGTGGGCTCTGTGTCGACTCTCCGTGTTGAACTCTCACTGCCCTCTTTCAGATCTCCTCTCCCTCCTTGAGGGGGGGGGTATCTGGAAACTTAAACCCTTCCGAAAAGAGCACATACTCCTTTTCCGAGGTCCTGCAAAAACAAACAAGCAACACATCAAAAAACTTTATCAGCCCCCTTTTGCCGGTCGACTTCTTATTTCCCCTAAGGAACACAGGTCAATGGGGCGTTTTTGCAGATATCATGAAAGGTACACATGAGTTGTGAGTGCAAATTCCTTACATATGCCTTATCAAATCTCACTGCAGGCATAGATTTTACATGTTAAGAATTTGCACTAATGAGTTGCTCTTTTAGTTTGTCTGAATTAAAGCCTCCCCCCCAACCCACCCTAATGCTTTATTGTATGTTTCTAAAATTTAGCAAAATATGTAAATAAATATGTTTTTCTTTGTGTATAATGTATTTCTATATAATTAACACTAGATTGCCCGAGATTTCTTGTATACCTATATTGCCCAAAAACAGTCAAAATGACTGCATTGTGAAAAAATAACAAATATGTAAAGAAATTTGTTTAAAACTAATTTTTAATATTATATAATAAAGGAGGGCGGAAGTAACTACAATTATTCATAAACCCATTTATATGTTATAGAAAAAGTCACCAAATTCTAAGAAATTGTGTCATTATATTTCATAATTGTTTTTCTAATTGAAATTAAAAAACAGTCAAAATGACTGCCTTGGGCAATCTAGTGTTAATGTCTTACATTGAGTCTATTATACACATTATTCTTATTTAATACTGGTGCTTGTCGTCAGAAATGTTCCATGTAGGCAGATAAGGAATAAAATGTTACTCACTTTTCTTAGTTTAGTAAAATAATTGAAAGTATTGTTTAAATCCCAGTATCCTTCTTCTGTCTGTATACTATCACAAGATATAGAAAATAAGAAAAATAGAGGGAAAAATGAGACTTAGGACACAATCATTCTTTCATGCCTATACCATGTAATTTGAAAAGTTCTAATGATTTTTGTCTCTTTTTGCTGCTTTAGTTCCCTCAATTTGGATGTCTCAGTTCTGTTTTTTTTAATGCCTTATTTTTTCTTAGTCCAGTTTAAAAATATATTGAGACATGTACTATATCTCAAAAGTAAACAAAATATAACTTGAAACTGGCAAAATACACATAGAAAAATTGTTGCAAACATACACACCACTTTGAAAAGATTCTCGTTTGTGGTCACTGCTGAATGCTGACATTACTTTTCTGGAAACAGACCTTCTTGGAAATGGAACATACCGCAATTTCTTTTGTATAGTCCACAGGCGCGTTTTTTTATTTAAGAAATTTCATAAATCATCACATAGTCCACACCACTAGATAATCCGCAGACTACATGTGCAAAAATATGTATTTTAGTATTACTATATTAAATCATTTTTAAATAAAAACCTAAGTACAGTAGAGTGCCAAAAAGTCTGGTTTAAACTCAGTTAATTCCACCTTTAAAATTTGAAATCATTTCTTCTGCCATAGCCTCGGAGACAAATTTTAACAGAAAAAAACAGAACAACCTACATTTCTCTGTTCGAGAACTCAGCTATGCATATTGTCTTCTAATGCAAGTTATTGTATTTTTCCTTGACGATTGGATTGCTTTCTTCTCTTATTTTTAATGTTTCCTTGCGCTTGCACCAATTTCTGTTAGCTTATTGAAAGCTATAATAGAATAATAGTTGAAGTAGAAGCATTTTGCCCTATTAATCCTGAACAGTATTAAGACAAACGTTAGCATCATTTAAAACTACATTTATTAAATGTAAAAGTAAAGTAAAATAAACATCGGCTAACTGCCGTACACACATGGCCGCACAACCACACTGACTGATACATAGCCTTTTCCCCCGAGTACTTATTGGTAGGGAAAGAAACGATCTTCAAACGTATGCAATACGTCACGACTCTAAAGAAAATGCATGCATAATATATATACTAATATCGTCAGTGGTTATGAGATGGTAATAAAATAAAATATTCAAATTACTTAAAAAAATAAAGTAACTAATTTTCTAACAATTTCTTACTGTTTTCTCATCAATCATCTGAATTATTTTCAGATTGAAATCAGCTGTAAAGTTTAAATGCTTAGTGTTTTAATGTATATGTTTTAAAGGCATAATGAATGGCCATATTACCGCAAATCAAAACTTTGAAAATAAATTGATCCTCTTGGTGGAATAACCTTCGACCCTCAACCTTCGATCTTGAACCCATCCATTCGGTGCTGTCATCGGTACTGTAAATACTATCGATATTTTCCAGTACTCCAGGATACAATTTAAGATTGTGCTATTTGCTACTACAGATTTGTTCTGCTTTATGGGTTGTATCTTTTTCTTGGTATGTTACCGATACGGTATGATGCTTACTTGGCGTCTCGCGAGTCATGCTTTTGTTTACATTTGATCATCAGTCATTTGTATGAAGTGCATTTTCCCCCCCCTTCTTCTGATTTTGATGATTTGAGCAATGAACAATCAGCAGATAGTCCATGGCTGAAGAAATTTGGTTTTTACACACAGATAGTCCGCAGACTATACATGCGAAATTACAGTAATTCTTCCCTACTCCTCTGGAAAAATACCTTTTTACTCTGAAAGCAGAATATTTTATTTCTACGTACCTCTTACATAATTGCATTTAGGAAAAAAATGATATTGCATGCACAGAATAGCAGTGTTGCAAAAGCTGCATCATCCATAAAAAAAGTTAGCATTTTTTGCAAAATGATTAATCTTTTGTAATTTTGTCATATTAGGGTTATACAGGTCACAGATTAGGGTTCCCATGGTCCTTAAAAGTCCTTAAGAACTCCTTAATTTTAGTTTTTATTTTTAAGGGCCCTTAATACTACTTAATTTTTGTCAAATTTCCTTAAAAACTCCTTAATTTTTAAATTGGATCAATTTATTGACGAGATCCGCTATCATCATGTGATTTCATATCAGTTTTCTTATATGACAGTTTTTTTTCTTAGTTACTTATTTGACAAATAAATAATCTTTCATATACTTAAAAGGTTTAAAATATAAAGTCAGCTGCCCTTTCCTAATAGCTAAAAGTTATGTAGATTTTAATTAAAAAAGCATGTAGGATGGGAGTTTATAGATATTTCAGTTACTTATGGAAATTTAATTTTCCTTGCATCGAATGTAATAGACAAGTCTAAAACTTTCTTCTTTCCCAAGCAACGTTGGGTATAATCAGCTATTATATATATATATATATATATATATATATATATATATATATATATATATATATATATCAATCAGAGTCATTTCTAAGCCCCCAGAAAGTACTGTTTATAATGTTTTTATTCACAATCTATTTTTAGTTTGATCACTCAAAAAATTTTAGATGTACATTTTTCAAAATTAGTTTTTGTCAAATAGATTTATCTTATATTAATTTTTAGGTATTTTTAAACACTTAAATTTGAAATATTGCAGGGCATTTATTGAACATGCCTTGTCTGGTTCATAATCATTAAAATATGTTCCTCAGGAAATAAGGTTTATGTCGTTATGCCATGTATTTCAAGTAGGTCCTTATAAAAAATTGCTTTGGTCCTTAGAAAGTCCTTAATTTTTCTTCTGGATAAAGAGTAAGAACTCTGCAGATGGAAAATGTGGCATCTGATATATTTCATGAAAGGTGCATGCATGTTTGTATTTATGTATACATTGCCTTTATATTTTCTTATAAAAATTTATGCTTTCTGCCACACATACAAAAATTTCTCTATGTATACACAAGTAGATCTATATTAATGTGTATATAATATACTAAATGTAATACTTTATATTGAATCCATTATACATATGTGTATTTAATATATTTATGAAAGTGTATGGATATGTGTGCCTCTGTGTATGTTTATGAAACTAAATGTTATATATAAACATATATATATATATATATATGTGTGTGTGTGTGTGTGTGTACAGTCAAACTTGTCTATCTCGAATCTCTTGGGAGATAAAAAAAAAAATTCGAGATACACAGGTTTTATGTAAATAGACTAAGAAAATTTCTTTACACAATACAAAAGAATCAAAATTTGAAGTACTTTTAGTTTTATTTACTTGCACGGCTCTTTTTTATTGTTTTGCAGCCATTTTCGAAGTTGTTTTGAACAATATCTTTTTTTTTCATGATATTAAAAATAGTACTGGGTGGAAATCCAAATTTAGCGGCGACTACGCTTTTCTTTATAGAAGGCTTTTCCTTCAAAAATGAAAGAATTTCCATTTTTTTTTTCGATAGTTAAAACATTCAATTTTCTTTTAACACCTGCCATTTTTCGCTCTAAAATTGAGGCAGCAAGATGCGAGATGATACTTCAGTTATTAGGCTATAGACTGAGAACCAGTTCTATTTCCAAAGAGAAATTTTTCCCGTCTCCTATTCCCCCCTCCTCAACCCTGATTCCCTATTCCAGAACAGAGAACCCGGTTTTGGTACAATTCCCACCCATTCCCTGACCAAATAACCCTCCGAGAGAGAAAACTAGAAGTGTAATTCCTGGAAATAGGAACTTGTGCGGTTGTCAACGCAATAAGGTTCTAAACTGGAATGTTGTGTTTCTTACAAAAATTCGAGATAGACAGGTTTGGGAAAAAATAATTTGAGATAGGTTTGGAAAAATATGTTAAATTTTTACTGAAAATGTAGGGAAATTGAAAAAATTCGACATAGACAGGTTTACGAGTTAAGCAGGTTTCGAGATAGACAGGTTTGACTGTATATATATATATATTTATGAATGTGTTTATAAATGTATAATGCATATAAATTAAATAGTGCATTAGACACCTATTCGTGTGCATATTAAATACACAACATTAAATGTGTATTTAATATACATTTATAAATTTGTTTTTATACATGTGTGTGTACATATATGTATGTGTGTGTGCGTTTAACATATACAGTAGTACCTTGACTTATAAATTTAATTCCTTCTGAGAAATAAAAACCCTCAGTTTGTTTAGTTAACAAAAAAAATTTTTAAACATTGAATGCTCAGAAGAAGAATAACTTATTGAAGGGACTATCATGCCTTTTATTTAAAAAATTTTTTATTAAAAATACTATCAATAAATACATCTCTTAAACATTTTAATATAAACTTGATTGCTCATTACAAAAAAAATTAGCCAAGCACTCAAATGAGTGTGTGGAATGTATCTCTGACAAAACAAAAACGAGAACTGAAAATGCTGTTATGTAATAGATCTATTACTTTTTAAAAAACTCTTTAATTTTAGATGCTTTTTAATAAGGGCCCTTGAATTTTCACATTGTGTTCTTAATTTTTATCACAGCAGCATAATCTGAAAGTCATTAAAAGTGAAAATCAAACAAGTAGCATTTGCCTTCTTGTTTGCCAGCAACCATGATTATATATACACAAACATCCACCTACAAATGCTGTTGTCCAACCTCTCACTTTTCTCTCCCATTTTGCCGAATGATGGCCAAATAGTAGAGCGCTACTCATTGATACCAAAGTTTGTGGGTTTGTATGCCGCTGTTAGGATAGATGCTCATAACCATTCGAAATCGGCTTTAAGCAATAGCCCAGTCTCATTAGCCCTTGTGAGTAAAACTGTACGTGCAAAATTACGGTACTTGTAATAGAAGGTAAAAAATTGACTGAGCAACAACTAGTAATTGAAATACATACATTGAGGCTCTTGTAAATCAAGTACTACTATATATGAATGTGTACATATATGTGTATATAAATATATAGTTATGAATGTATGTATAGTGTATTCACTGTTTTATAATAATTATCTAAGTTATTGTGATTATGAAATGATAATTTTGAGTTATATTTCTTTAGTTCTATAATTTTATTTTCTTTATAATTCCTAGTTCTTGTTTTCAATATGCTTTTCAGTTTCTTAGACTGTTTTATTGTCTGAGGGATTTAATTTTTCTTCTTACTCATTCTTGCAGTCATTATTACTGGTTCATTTCTTTTTAACTTTTCATGCTCTCATTAGTTGCGAAAGTTAACTGTATTTGCTATTGAGAATGGCACAATATAGGCTGCTATTGGATATTATAGGTTTACGTTATTTCTTTTGCCAGTTTCTTTGTTTGGGTATAATTTTTTTTGTTGTTGGTTTTTAACCCTCTAAGCGGTTCGCACGTACAATTCCACCAAACCGATGATGTTTTCAAAACGTACAATATTCAAACTCCAAAAATGCTCCAAAATAGATGTAATGTACATTTTTGCCAGTGATTTCCCCCATGGAGTTTTGCGGTAGGAGGGTCAGGTCGGTTGTTTAGGAACTGCACCCCTCTTTGACTAACATTTATTGAGGGATGCACCCCTACCCCCTGAGTCACAAAGACGCTCACTTTGTAAATCTCTATTTCGAAGTATTTCGTTTGCAGTAACAGATGTATATCTAACTGCACCACTTAAATATCTTGGATGACTTTCGTAAAAAATATAAACAAGTCTCTCAAAGAATATTTTTGTTTGTACTTTTAGAATCCATTATTTCTTATGGGGTGATCTTCGAGACTTGACGAGCTTTATGTGTATTAAAAATTAACAATCTATAATATCCATTTATAACCGGAAGTAAAGGGACAATAACAAGTCTGGGTTTCCCGTATTCCATTCTAGTCGACAAAGGGTGAAGGAAAAAATCATAGAACGCTTTGACCAATGACACAGTAAACCTTTAGCGTACTTTTTGGAGACTTTTTTTCCTCGATGTGTTGCACTCGGAGGATTAAATTCATCTAATTTTGTTAAATATAAACAATAAAACTAACCTAACAATTTGTTATATCATTGTCAGTTAAATGTTACTCACCCCTTTATGGTTAGCAAATGCATTTATTAAATTACTAAGCAATTATAAATAATGTCTGTCAAATAGGCTTTATAAGGTTATCAATATCAAATTGAGGCTATCTATATCATTGCTCAATAGGCTCAATGTTAGAATCTCATAAGCCATTGTTTTGTAAAACACTGTTCATACTGCTCCAGATAAATTCATACATACAGAAAATGAACATATCCTACATAGCCTTTACATGTTTTGCTTCTTTTTTAAAACTTTCATTTGTGCCTAGACTAGATCATATCGTATCCCTTGCTTTCTATATTGTAATATTTTCCTTGTTAAGTACATTAGTACCTAAATATGAAATTTATAGAAGTGCTTTCTAGCTCATCTCTACCTTTTGGTATCTTAAAGAAAATATCCCTTACATTCTGAAATTATTTATTTATGTTATCAAGATATTTAAGTCTTGGAAATGTTTGCTAATTCCAATGATTGTATATTAGGTTGGGAAAAATAAATCCATTATTTTTTTATCGGGTTCAAAGTGCAGTGAAGCAGCTCAAAAGGTGGCCAAACCAGGACTAACAGCCAGCAAGGTTCTACTGTGTATTTAGTGGGACTGGAAGGGAATCATTTATTATGAATTTCTTCCATATGGTCAAACACAAAATTCAGATCTCTACTGTCAACAACTGGACCGTTTGAAGCTAGCGATTGCCAGAAATGGGAAGGATTGGCCAACAGAGGAGGTGTTGTGTTCCATCAGGATAACACTAGGCCACACACATCTGTAGTGACTCGCCAGAAACTCAGGGAGCTTTGTTGGGAAGTTTTAATGCATCCACCATATACTCCGGACCTGGCACTAAGTGATTACTACCTTTTTCTCGCATTGCAAAACATCCTGAGTGATAAGAAATTAGGATGAAAAGAAGATTGTAAAAATCGATTACTAGAATTTTTCTCCAATAAGAACCAAGACTTCTATGAGAGAGGCATTATGAAACTACCTTTAAAATGGTAATAAATTATAGAACAAAACGGTGCCTATTTGACCCAAATCGGACAATCCAAAACATGTTAAATAAAGTCATTAATTTCACGCAAAAATAATGGATTTGTATTTTTCCCAACCTAATACATTTGCCTCTATAAGTTGCAAAAAAATGAAGTATATCCTCTACCACTATCGACCATTTGGCAAGCAGGGACTTAATGTAATCCAGCTTTCTTAACACATTGTTGACTGGCAATTTTACTGAAAATTTATCACATGTCACCGGCTAGTAGCACAATTGGTTGGTTGGTTGGTTGATTGAGATTTATTGGCGCAATATCCAAGCAAGGATATGCTGCGCCAAACGAAAGAGTGAAATTCTAAACCACAAAATTATATAATTTAAAAGTAGAGGAGAATATCAAATACTTAAGAAATACCAGGGTTCCCACGGTCATGAAAAGTCATTGAAAAGTGCTTAAATTTTCTTTTTGTTTTTAAGGCCTTAAAAGTTTTTGAATTTTCTTTGAGGTCATTGAATTTGAGGTCCGGTGCTTGATTTTTCTTTTTCAAGTCCCTGCAAAATGTTATGTAGCCTCCACACTATGGCCAATTGTTCACCACTTCCTAATGGGAACCTTGAACGATGGTTCACGGGTTGCATCCACACGCTGGGCCACTTAATGAGTCGAGCTTGTGGATTCGTCCATTGGGTCTACTGCACACTTTAGTGACGCATCTGGCTACCTTTGATTTTTGGAGAAAAACCACCTTCGAAGCCATCGTTCGTCAAGGTTTTATCATCTGCCGCCATCGACCACGATAAGCCATAAACCCTCCAGACGGTGGGGATGGCTTACAGTGGACCATAGTGTGGAGGGGCCCTTAATTCATGTCTGCACTGGAATATTGAGAAGGATCGTTATCGGCAATTGTGGGTGTGTCACGTGACTCATCTTTCATGTACTGCAAACTGCACTAGCTACTGTCACCCGCTTGATAAAATATGATTTAAAAAGGGATATAAAAAAAATTAAAAAGTTTGGAATGCTTTAAAAAAAAAAAAAACTGTATACTTAAACCAGTATTCGTGTGCTTATAGCCCTTCCTTTTTTTACACCATTTCAAAAGCCTGGGTTTTTTTTTTCTGGGAAAAGAGTGAAAATTATATATATAGTTCCACTGTTTTGAAGAGTTATTTTAATATTTTTCAATTATGAACAGCGTATCAAAGAGGTGCTTGAAAAAAAATATCAGGTTTTGGAAAAGTCATTGAAAAGTGCTTGAAGTTTTAAAAGTAGAGGAGAATATCAAATACTTAAGAAATACAAGTAAAAAAAAACGATGTAAAGGATCGCATTAAAATAATTTTTAAAACTAAACAAGGTTAAAAATGTCAATGCGAATTAAAAACTTAAAAAATTTTGGGTGCAGTGTCTCGCCCAAAAGCTCGCTTATACTGGGATGAAAAGTTTTAAAATATATATTGTAAAATCGTGTAAAAGCAGTACATGAAGTTAAAATATGATGAACGGTCAGATGAGTGTGGCAGAAAGAACAATGTGGAGCTGGCTCGGCTAATAGTAAATGTTTATGAGTAAGTCTAGTATGACCAATTCGAAGATGTGTTAAAATGACATCCAATTTGTGGTTTGAGAGACATGGCCAAAAAGATATCGACGGTCTAATAAAGTGAAGCTTGTTACTAGTTTGTAAGTTCTATTCAGAGTTCCAACGGCAAAAAGCTCAAATTGGATTCATAATCACTCGGACAATCAGATGAAGCATCCGTGTATAATTCATTGAAAGATTCTTCATTATGTTCCGTCATTGTTTTTTTAAACTTTTTAATTATTAAATATTTTTTACAACAAAAGATTTGGTGGGTCTTATAAGCGAGAGAAACAGCTTGTGTTACACTGACCAACACTTGCACTGTATGGTTGCCAACAAAGAAAACAACAGCGATGCGAAAAAAAACACATCACAAGTTTACAATGTGTTAAAATTTGGGTTTATTTTTAAAAATCTTAACTATGCAACTGAAATTTTTATAAAATACTTTTCTTAAGTTCATAAGTATAAAATGCATACTTTTATATCTCTCTTAAATATAATCTTAAGAATATCTCTTTGGATCATAAAGTATATGTTGTGGTAGAACCTATTCTGCGCCAAACGATAGCCGAATTGTTAGGGAGCTGATCTTTGGTACCAGAGTTCATGGGTTCAAATTCCACTGTGGTAGGGATATTCATACCATTTAGAATTGGCTTTAAGCAGTAGGTCCCATTCTCATTAACCCTTGTTTTGCAAAAAGTGGATAATAGCCCTCTAAATGAAACTGAACATGTTCTGTGTGACTTTACACACTTGAGTTTTGATACTTTGTATCTGACCAGAAGGATATTATGCCATACCCTTATAAATACATTTATTTTTCTTGGTTTAGAAGGATTCTTACTTTGGCAACAGATTTTGTTATTTCACCTTTGGTAATATATTGAGTCTCACTCTTTCTTTAAAAGACTTTAAGGTATCTGTCTACATTCGGAGAATTTTTTTCTTCAAACGTAGAAACTAGTTCATGTTTTTACATTTTTAGATTTATTTTTTATATTATCATAGAGAATTGCACTTAAAAAAATTATTCCTGGAGAAGTTTTTATAAAATTTCTAATAAATTAAGAAAATTTTGTAAAAAAATCGGGTATTTTCAAAAGGTCTATTTTTTTAATAAATTAAATTATTTTAATATTTTTTGATGCAACACATTTCTTATACACTGGACTAGTAAATCACCTAAAATCTTTGCTTAATTTACATTTGATAAAAAATTTCATCCTTCAAAATCATACACATTGAATTTTAAACGAATTTAAATTACCTTTATATCTAACTATGAGTGTAACATCATTAAAAATTATCCAAATTTAAAGCTTTTAGGTCATTCACTAGTAAATACTATCAAAAGCATTCATAATAATTTTCAACAAAATATTTTAAGAACTTTTTGAGAAATCACATTTCAAGTTTCAACATTTTATTAAAAATACCGTTCTGAGAAAAATGCATTTGAAGTTTATGAAAGCAACTTTAACTATTAAAAAATTAAAATACATGTTTAAAATTCCCCACACTTTCTTGCTTCAAAACTTTCTAATTGCCAAGTTGCTAATTATTAAAAATGCTAGAAAAATGTTTAAACTAATCTTCATGAAAATTTAAAAAGTTTTGTCCAAAAATGCTCTTTAAAAGGCTTTAAATTCACAACTTCCAGTTCCAAAGTCGCTACTTCCGTTTTGTTTTGACAGCTGTCACTGATGTTTAAACAGCTGTAACTTTTCTTTAAAATGTCGTAGAGACAAAACAAAAACAGATTTAGAAGCCTAAAAGTTGAAATTTTACAATAGAGAAATAAAAGAAAAATTATGATTTTTGGCAAAAAATGAGGTTTTCAACGCAGACAGATACCTTAATGCAGTTGGAACTGTAGCAGTCTTTCTTTGCCTTACTTGTTTTTCGAATAATTAAGTCTGAAATTTTATCTCCACATATGAGCCCTTTATTTTATTACAAGGGTCTGGGAGTTCAAATCCAAAAGCAGACATAGATGTTCATAAACATTCAGAGTTCGCTTTGAGCTGTAACTTCTAGTCTAATGAATCCTCATGTCACAGAAAATTGACTGCAGTGCTTCTAATCAAATCAAATAACAGATTCCACTGGCTTATGCTTCCTGATATTATTGCCAGCAACAGCATGGATATCCAAATAGGAACATTTTTTAAAAAATCTAAGCATAAAAACATAAAACTCTGCAGAATATTTCAGTTTTAAATAGGCATTAAGTTGAACTCGAGATTAAGTTATTTTTTATGCAAGTTGATGCATGTGTGGTTTATTTAATTTTACTGTATATTTTGTTTGCTGCTACTGAAGGGTTTCTTTTAGCTTTGCTTTCTCTTCTTTGGCTGATTTTTGGCTTTTGGTTGTTGGGTTTTACGTTTCTCTGTAACAGCTTACTTTTCTAACAGGTGACTTACCAATTACAGCTGAGATCAAGCAGAAGAGTGGCAAAATCAAGAAAAATAAAGCAAAGAAAGAAAAGAAGAAACATGCCGAAGAAGAGTCAGGGAAAGGGACTTTAAAAAAGAAGAAAAATCTATTCTCGAAACGAAGTTAATAACATTAACATCCATTTGTAAGTTCCTTTTGGGATCCTGTGATTCCTTTGAGGTATTGGACATTTGCTGTCGAAAAGAAATATTTGCGAATTTTTAAAAAAAAAAAAAAATTGTTTTAGGAGGGCTCAAAAGTTGAAGTATATCATTTTAATGAAATAGGGGGAATTCATTTATGTTCCCTTAGACTAAAAGACTTAATGATATTATGCCTTTTAGTCTAAAGATTATTGAAGTAATCGAAAGAGATTTAATGAGTATTTATTTATTTATATAAAATCAGTATGTTTACTGTTACTATGTTTAAATTAATAAGTAATTGTTTTAAGTTATTTCTGCAATTTAAGTCAAGTGAAGTAGACTATAATTTTTAGAGCTGAATTTTAGAATTTAAATATTGCTTAAATAAGATCTGTACAAAAATCTTAGTTAAAATCAGTAGGTGTGTTAAATATTCCACAAATCAATGAGGTACAAAATTTATTTCCTGTTTTAAATATAGCTGTAAATAAAAACTCTGGTGACTTAACCTATAAAAAACAGTTTGACTTCCATTAGAACTCATGCATTTCTAATCTATGGTAGCCATTTTAAAGTGTTGCTTGAGTACCGTTAAATAAAAATGGCAGAAATTAGCATCTTTTTATTACAATTTGAAAGAACTGTAATTTGTAATTACAATATTCATGATCGTCATTTTATACAAAGTCTTGTGAATTGTATTTTATTAGAAATCAGAGACTGCACAGTATGTTTGTGGGAAAGTATTCCATTTTAAATTTGTAATTATTATGGTTTCCTTTTTAATAAATAATTAAATATAAATATTTTTTAATTTGATGTAAAGAAAATTAAAGAACTCCAAGCTGTTAAAAACTATGTTATCCATTTTTTCTTCAAATTGCTATCAATTAAAGCACATTCTAAAGTTACATATGAATATATATATATATATATATATATATATATGTCTGTGTGTGTGTGTATTTATATGAGTACACACATACGGGTATGTATAATTATGTATTTATATGTTTGTACATACATATGTATTATTTATGTATGTATGTTTATGTGTACATGCATATACATATCCATACATATATGTTATAAATATGTATATACACATACACACATAAATAGTTATTTACATATTTTCAGTTAAATCAGTTAATGCTTTTAAAGTATCATGGATGAATCAATTTTTATTAAATGGATTAAAACTGTATTTTTAATATTCCTAATTCTATCATAAAAACTCCATACTAACATAAAAATATACCTACCATATGTATATTGGTTGATTAATTTTTGTATTTTTAACTATTGTAATCAACATTTTTTGAAGAAATTTTTATTAAAAGGTGATAAGTGACACCTTACAAAATGTTGTATTGTATAATGCATTGTTTGAAAGTTATTTTGATGAATCTTTCTTCAAATTTAAGTTAATTATTTGAAACTTCATCAGTTTGCAAGTAAAGAGAAAAGACTATTATTTAAAGCAATGTCCTGTAAAGTTATTTTTTTTCTCTACTGAAGTTAAGACAATAAAGTGAAAAAAATTCTGTTCTAACCAGTTACAAATAGTTAATACTTCATTTATATATATATATATATATATATATATATATATTATATATATATATATATATATATATATGAAATTTCGAGTGTTAAGGCGAATGGAAAACAGTCTTTCTTGATAATAATAAGTTTATTAAATCCTTGTTTCATTTAAGCAAAACTGGAGCCATTTTCATTTATTCGCTGAAGACACGCGTGGAGTTCCATGTCCACGTGCTAACGGATTTTTATCTATTTTCAAACTCATCAAAATACTTCCAAAATGCTTCTGCTTGACTGGATTATCCTAAAAGCTTACGCTATCAGGGGTCTTTTTCATTTATTTTATTATTATAAAAGAGTTCCCTTTTTAAAATTATTTATAAATCACGTAATTTTCAACTACCCCATTTTTAGACATGACATATATATATGTATGTATATAGATATATAAATAAAAATTAATAGTTTTTGAGAGCAGACAAATAAATACAGACAGCAATTTGATAGATACAGTAATTTACATAACTCTTTAGAGGTTACAATATTATTTCAGAGAAAATTTTTTTAGCAGTTCACTACTCTTTCTAAAATATGAGGTTCTTTTATTCTGTTGATGTGGGGAACATTGTTGTATGATTAAGAAAAAAAAAGTATGAAAGATGTAAAAATCTAAAAAATTTTTTACCTAGACCTTTCTTTTGTTGTCTGTTCTTTAATTCCCTGAAGAGGTTTCTAGGACTTTGGCTGAAGCATTATCTAGAATGTGAATAATTGTTTCAGAACAAGCCTTAAAATGGGGAACCCATGCTGAGAGATTTTAAAATTCTTTCGACATAATTTAGAATGGCTGATATACATTTTTGCCATAAATTCAGGGTGAAAGCTTTGTGTTTTGAACTGCATGAAATATCATATTCCATTTTTGGATCATCTTGGACGACTTTCCTGTAGCATTTCATGTAAGTTTTTATATTTTCTTTTGTATTTAGTACTTTACTGAATAACTGTGGTGTGATATACATATATATATATATATATGTTAGGGCTGGATGATATCTGAGTTTAAATATAATTATATATTGTTCATCAAATATGGATATATATTTATATATAGAGAGATATAGATGTTAGTTCTAATTCTTATATCATTTCATTATAGTGTTGTAAATATGTATGTTTTGTATAAAATAATACAAACACACAATTTTTCATTTTCAAAATTCTATAAAAGACAGATTTCTGACTGGCAGAATGCTAAAGAATAGCTGATTTTTTTTTAAGAAATTTTGCATTGAGAAGTCAGATCTTTTATTTAAATACGCACTATTGTATGTGTATGTATATATATAAAATGTCAAGTGTTAAGGCGAGTGGAAAACAGTCTTTCTTGATAATAATAAGTTTATTAAATCCTTGTTTCATTTAAACAAAACTGGAGCCATTTTCATTTATTCGTTGAAGACACGCGTAGAGTTCCATGTCCACGTGCTAACTGACTTTTATCTGTTTTCAAACTCATCAAAATACTTCCAAAATGCTTCCGCCTGACCGGATTATCCTAAAAGCTTACGTGAGCGTGGGTCTTTTTCATTTATTTTATTATTATAAAAGAGTTCCCTTTTTAAAATTGTTTATAAATCACGTAATTTTCAACTACCCCATTTTTAGACATGACATATATATATATATATATATATATATATATATATATATATATATGTATATAGATATATAAATATATTAATATTTTTGAGAGCAGATAAATAGACATTTTGTAGATCAGTAATTAATAACTCTTTAGATTACAATACAAAAAATACATACATTTTTAAATAAAATATTCTGTTGATAACATTGTTTATATTTAAATATTATTAAAATCTAAAAAAATTTTTTAAGATATTGTTGTTCTAATTCATTTTATTTTAACATTGTTGTTGTTTAAAAAAAAAAATATGAAATCTAAAAATTCTTTAAAGTGCTTTCTTTTTTTAATTATATGAATTTTTTTTTTGAAGCACCTATAACAGAACACCTTAAAAAAAACTTCGACTATTAGACATGCATAATACATTTTTGAACTTGAACTGCATGAAATATCATATTCCATTTTTGGATCATCTTGGACGACTTTCCTGTAGCATTTCATGTAAGTTTTTATATTTTCTTTTTTGTTTAGTACTTTACTAAATAACTGTGGTGTGATATACATATATATATATATGTTAGGGCTGGATGATATCTGAGTTTAAATATAATTATATATTGTTCATCAAATACTGATATATATTTATATAGAGAGAGATATAGATGTTAGTTCTAATTCTTATATCATTTCAATATAGTGTTGTAAATTTGTGTGTTTTGTATAAAATAATACAAACACATAATTTTTCATTTTCAAAATTCTATAAAAGACAGATTTCTGACTGGCAGAATGCTAAAGAATAGCTGATTTTTTAAAGAAATTTTGCATTGAGAAGTCAGATCTTTTATTTAAATACGCACTATTATTGATATCAGTGTAAAATTTTCAAAAATAACCAACCTCTACTCTCATACAAAATTCTGTGTTTTTTTCTTTCAGTACATGTGCAAAACTTAAAAACTCATATCACATAAGTATTGATATTGGTTCGAAATTTCAAAATATCACCAACTTCTGTACGTATTCAAAATTTTAAGAGTTATGTATGAGAGTGTCTTTTTTCTTTCAATATCACATTGCAGGAAAAATTTTATAAGTAGGATGAAATACTATTTGAAACAATATTCAGGAGAAATTGATATCTCAATACCATTACTGCAGCATTAAAGAAACAGTGACGTATAAAAGTATTACAGTATATCGGACAGCCCTAATATATATATATGTTTATATGTATGTATACAAATATATATACAGTGAAACCTCTCTGTGCAGCCACCCCTCTGTACTGAGAATATTTGGCCGCTTAGAGGGGTTGGCCATTCTGAAGGGTTTTATTTACTATTATAAGATAATTACTATGATGCATAA
Source organism: Pardosa pseudoannulata (assembly GCA_032207245.1). Lineage (NCBI taxonomy): Eukaryota > Metazoa > Arthropoda > Arachnida > Araneae > Lycosidae > Pardosa > Pardosa pseudoannulata. The sequence goes on from CM063497.1 coordinate 3,027,292, forward strand.
TATAAACAAGTCTGACATACATTCCTTATATAAATGAAATTTAAAACTTATCTAAAGAGAAAATAGTACTTTATTTCATGCTTTTGTACATTTTTTTAAAGGCTACAATTTGTTTCTGTTTGTTCTGCAGTCTTGCTCTCCTTCAAAATCAAATTCTTTTCGTTAATGAATTTGTTGATTTCCTTCTTCTAAAGTTAAATAATTCTGCTAACTTTCTTGCCAATTTGCCCTTCTCATATTCACACAGAACTTCAATGCTCTTCTCGAGATTTAGAAAAACGCATTTCGACATCGTTGCAACTCAGATCACTGACCAACTATGAAATGAAACTGGTGTAAATGACATTTTTGCTGATAGAGGTGCAATTTTTCCTTAACTTTACTGATTGGAATTCTAAACAAAGGCCCTGCCGAACGATGGCCAATTGGTTAGAGTGCTGGCCTACAGAACCGGAGCTTGTGGGTTCGAATTCCACTGTGGCATGGATGTTCGTAGGCATTTGGAATCGGCTGTAGATCCCAGTCTCATTATTCCTTGTGTTGCAAAAAGTAGACCGTAGCACTCCAAACCAAACCAAACAAAACAAAGGCCCCAGGATACCTTCAACACGTTATTGTCCAGTTCCTCCCTCAGTTTCTATGGATGTTGCAATAGGGATTCCCTATCTGAAGGATGTGGGGAGAATACAAAAAAGATAACAAATTTAATCTTTCTTAGAAAGGGGGGGATCGTAGGAATGGACTTTTCAAGTTATTCCTTTGTCTTATATCCGACCCTAAACCTGACCTTGAGTTTGTCTTCACAAAATTAAAGCATGGAGTGAGTAAAATTTCCCAAAAAATGAAATGGATGATCCCACTAGGTGGCCGTTGATACGGGTTATTTTACCATTAGGTCTATAAGTCGAAAAATCCTTGCCATGAAAAATTGGTTGTTTAGAAGGGTGGCCGCTCAGAGAAATTTCACTGTATGTGTGTATATATATATATATATATATATATATATATATATATATATCAGATGTATGCAACTTATACATCAGTGGGGCAATATGAAACATCTAACTTGACAACTTTTACAGATTATCTATAATATGTACAAGTTTTGGTTTAATTTTATGCACTCGTGGATAGATGAATTCTTATGGTTTTTGGTGTACTAAAAGCAAACACAATTTTAGAAAGGTTGCTCCAATGAAAAACTAAAAATTCTAAATTTTGTTATGAACTAAAATTTATGAATATTTTAATTTCTAATTTAGACAAAGAGAGCTATCACAGTTTGTTTGAATTTAGCTTTTACTTCCTTACACACTGTGGGTTTTAGATAAAATTTGTAAAAAAAAATATCAAGCTGCTGACTTGAAGAAAATTTGTAAATAGTATTGTATTATATTTTAAAAATTTCAATTGTATATCTGAAAAAAGATTATTGAAATGTTTAAAGTTATTAAATTCATATATGAATATGCTTAAAATAAATAGTGTTGTGATGAACAAGAATTTATATAGTTTTATCAGAGTTTTGTAAATATGACTTTTAAAAAATTGGAATATTGAAAATATATCAATTTCTTTTAAAGGAATAAACTCAGGGTAAATCATAGTTTGATCATTTTAACATCTTATTTTATAGATTTGGCAAATAATTTGAAATTTAGGTTAATTTTGGGATTTCTAGAATCAAATTTAATTGAAAAAATTAGCCAATATATTTAATTATGTATGATGAATGCATAAGGATTTTATTAATTACAATTTTCTTATGAAATTAAAAATTGAAATTAACTGTTATTTATTATAGTTAATTGTGTCACTAAGAGTAAACCAACCAAACAACTAATGTTTTACGAAAAGTTTTACTGATGCCAATTTTTAAAAATCTGCAACATTCTAAAATTTGATATTTGAAGGTCTGTGTAATCTGTAAATTCAAATGTATTTTTTGCAATTATATAACTTATATTGCTGTAAACTTTTATCTGCTTGTTATGAAATTTGGTCAGACATGAATTTTTTTTTATATATTAGCACACTGCATATTAAGCATTGAATTTTTTCCTATCAGAATAAAATGTGATAATATACAAACAGTTCTTTCTTTTAAAAACATAATTTAGTTCATTATTAAAGTAATCTTAATGTTATATATACTTAATTGTGTAATAGTTTAATATATTATAGTTAGTATGCAGAGTATATTTATATTTTAAAATGTTAATATTCATAAAATGTATAAAAATTATATAATAGATGACATACAATATTTAAAACTGTATTTCCTTTTATATGCATATGTAAATATGTATAATTTATGTTTAGTTGTTTTAATTGGTATCTTTCTGTGTTTAAAGTACCATTTTTTTATAGTTAGGTTGTATTGGAATACAGTGATTTAGAAATTAAAATTTTGTTCTTATTTTCAAGATAGCAAAGTAAAATTAGTATTACTTTAAAAAATTTTACAATTTTGTTACTTTTCCGATGAGAAATTTTTTCAGACAGCAAATTTATTTTCTTGCTAAGAGGAGAAAATTCCAAAAGGACTTCGTGTTCAGAATTCTTGAAAAAGGTCTATTAGAACTTTGTTTATGTCTAGTGTTTAAAAGACTTTTATTTTACAAGAATTTTATAAATTAGGGAATTGGGAAATTTTCTCGAAAATCCATATGCATAATTGGGTACGACAAATTTCAATATATAAATTTAGTTTATCAGCATAAGACTTTAAGGAAATGGTAAACATTACAAAATGTTTATGTAAATTATTAACTTTGAATCAATGAAACTCTGCACAAACACACATTTATATATATACATATATAAACACATATAAATATCGAAAAAATATTGAAATGCTTTGTAAAAATCAAATGTTATTTTTTAAATTTAGCTTTTAAAATGCTTTTTATGACTTTAGTATCGTAGATTTCTGTAAAATGTTTACTTAACGCGTCTAACTTACATTAAATTTAATCTGGTTATGTGCTAAGTTTCATCTTCATTTAGATTATTGAAACTAAATTCAAATTTCTTAAAGTCTGATTATTTTTTACAAATTGTCAACATACAAACATTAAAACATTCTCTATAAATCAACAATTCAATTGATCAACGAAATAATACCCAGGTATATTCAGATACATTTTTAAGTAATAATAATATGGTGAATGAAGAGAAAAAATTGAGAATGAAATCATAACCAACATTTTTAAAATGAACGATAAATTTAGAAAATTGAATTTTTAATAATGAATTCTTTTGTACACTGCCTTAGAAAGGAAAAATATTCCATGTGCAAACATATTGTCTTGAGTTATTGTTTTTCTTATCTTTTTTTTGTTAGAGTTCTTAATATATTACAAGTGTTGTTATTTATATTAAGTTTTATTCAATGGAAAAGTATTAATTTATTATTGAGACATTTTATAGGATTTTTTAAAATAAAAGTGAATGTTAGTGGAATTTAATATTCTACTGTATACTGCTATTGAATTTGTTAAATATCAAAGGGCTATAAATTAGCTCTATTGATTAAAATGTTTTTTGTTCTTCCAAATATGCCTATATGTATTTATACAGTAGATAGAATTGTATATTAGTATCAGAATTTGACGAGTAATTACATTGTGTTGAATAAGCACACAAATGTTTAAAATTATGTAAATATGTAAAAAAAAAATTCTTAATGCTGATGTAGTTTCCGTATGCTATTAGTAAAAATTTTTTCTATCTTCAAAGTACATACAACTTTTTTCGTGTGTTTTATGTATTGCTTCATTTCAAATTCAAATTGATTTCTTTTTTTCCAGAAAATAAAAAATAAATCTTGGTCTAATCCTAGTTATGTGAGCCTGTTGGCAATTAATTGAAATGATAGTAGAAGAACAAAGTTATTTGATATTCTGTTTCTCTTACTTTTTGGCTTAATTCAAAAGTTGTAGAAGTGCATAAAAAATAAGTGCATATAATAGTAATATTACAGTAAAATGACCTATGCTTCTTTTGTTCAAAAACTAAAAAAAAGTAGTACCTCGTATGCCTTATGGAAAACTGAACCTGAGCCATTTGCAATTTTAAAATTGTAGAAAATCCAGTCTCTCAAAATAAATTTTGATAAAAAATATAAGATGGATTAAATTAACTGTAAATCTACCAAAAATGGAAGGATAAAGGAATAACTTAAAATTTTCTAACTTCAAATCCCTCACTTTTTAAATTTACGGTGGAACACTGCTAAGACAATCTTGAATTACCAATGAAATTTAGTTACATGATGTGGAACATTGCTAAGAAAATATTGAATCACCAACGAATAAATTTAAATTCACAGGTTTAAAACAAGCTTTATAAAAATACAGGCCAAATCATTCCTAGAAAATTAAATTTATTTGCAGAGTATTTTTTTGTTAGATCAACTAGTTAGTATCGGATATATTTTTGCTAAAACAAAATTGAAACAGTAGATTGTGTTAAATTGACAAAATATATAAAAATTTGTATCAAAATTTGGCAAACATTGCTAAAATTTGGCATCATCATTGAACTGGAATTTAGCTGAAAAGTGTAAAATTCATAATTTGAAAATAAAAGTTTAATTATAATAATTATAAAATTTTAAAACATTATGTAAATATGTTCTGATATGTAAAGGACATGATTTCCACGCACCTGGAAAGTCCCCTTAGTTATTTCAAATTTTATAAAAATATAAAATTGAATTTTTTTGCAGATGAAAAGTAATTTCAGGATTTTAATTTGGGTGCAAAGAAATAGCTAAAATGATATGCGGAAAAATGACTTTAGTCTCTTTTACCAAAGTTTAATAAGTATCTTAATGTCTAAAAAAATATACTAAGGGTTTTTTTTAAATTATATTTATTATGTAATGAATCTCATAATTTGAAATTGAAATGTAGCAAATCTAATATGTTTATAGTAACTTTTGTAACAAATATTTTTTTTTTATTTCTTTACTTCGAACAATGGAAGAAAAATCCAAGTGTCACAAAGTTCCAGTTACCTGAGAGCACAATTTATTTCAAAGATCTTAAAATGCACATTATAAGAAGTTCTGTAAAATATAATGCCTAAGACATAAAAAGTTATTTTTACTGTCAATTAAATTTGTTTTAATTGTAGAATAATGAAAGAGAAATCTACTGTTGCTCAAAGATATCATTTTCTTCCAGAGACTAGTATGAGAGAATGAAAGTCTACCAAATCTTAACATTAGAATTACAGTATTTCTGGTATAACTATATTAATGGCTAGGAGCCATTTTGTTACAAAAGGATATATTTTTGTATTTTAGTAGCATATGCTTATAAAAGTAAAATCTCTCCTTAAAATTCATTTATTAAGTAGAATCTTGGTTTCTGCACACCTGGAAAGTCATGGAAAATCATGGATTTAGACAATGGATCAATTTTGTCATGGAAAGTATTGATTTTTCAAGTAAAATGAGTAAAAGTCATGGAAAGTCATGGATCCACTAAACTACCGATGAAAAAGATGCATTGAATTGTTTAATTCTATTTTTACTTGTCATTTGGCTAAGTTTGGTATTTATGTATTATTCCATTGACCCTATTGCCAAGTAAAATTTGTTCACCAAGGAAACTCAAAGCAAGAAAGCTTAATGGGTGGGTAAATGTATATTATTCTGGTTTTTCTTAAATTGTAGATTAAAATTTTATTAATATAATAATAATTATTTTTTAATAAAAATGAGTTAAGATTTTTGCACAAAATATAAGTTTATCTCTAGGGATATGGTATATAAACATTATAGGGTTACATTTGGCTATTATTCATGGTCACCCGGATAATACCAAAGTACCCTGAATTCAAATTGGAAACATTTTGATTGAAAAATTGCTATATGATTAAACTTAAGTATGTAGATACAACAATTTATTTTTATGTGAGTTTATTAACACTTATAAAGTAAGTTTATAGTTTTTTTATGATAAAATTCCTGTAATTTCTCTAAAAGCATATATTTTATTTGTATGTACGTCAGAAGTTTTATTCATATATACTTTAACAAAAGCTTTTTAAAGTCATGGAAAATGATCTGCTAAATCAGGGAAAGTCATGAAAAGTCATGGATTTGAAAAATTTTATTTTGGCAGATACCCTGTATATATATATATATATATATATATATATATATACAGACACATACATACATATGCATAAATAATGCTTACTTCCTGATTTATCGTTTAAGAAGTTTTCCCGCTTAAGAAGTTTTAATGCGTTAGGCCCTTGGAAAACTTCTTAAGCGGGTTTCACTGTAAATCTTTTCAAACAGTGGTCAACCTGAACAATCATTTCAGATATATTACGTTTATTAATATTAATTAGAGAGCACACTTTGATAAAGCACACTCATTTTAGATGTGTTAAGAGAGAAGAAAAAATATTTTTAATACAAGTGTTATACCAGAAAAAAAGTAATTCTACTGCTAATGATATACATACCTCTTTTAGGCTTCTTCGTTGTCTTCTGAAATACTGTAATAAGAATGTTTGTTGATTTTTATATTAAAAAAGATTTATGCATGCCAATGTAAAATTTATTTGTTTAAACCTGTCTATTTTGTAGAATTTTTTTATTTCTATGTTTTCTTTTTTATATAATGAAATATTGTTTGTTTTTCTCTGTGGATTTTCTGTTATACATTTAATTTTATGAGTACTCAGCTGTGATAGTTATATTGATTTTTTTTTCTGAATTTCTGTGCTTGGAAACATCGTTGCCATTTCCAATTAAAATCTCAGGTTAATCTGAGTTAACTACAAAATTACTTCCAATTTACAGTTTAAAAATTTTGTTATATATAATTCTGTAGTGCTTGCCTCATTTACATAGAAAAACACATTAATTTGATTATTTTAAAATTTTTGTACCCTTAATTTTCTGTAGTTCTTTAGGTATATTTTGATGTTTATATATATACATGAAAATGCACCTCAAAATGTACTTATTTTTTAAAGTGATTTCTAAAGAGTATGTTTTGGGGATATTTCATTAGAAAACATGGGTTTTATTTTGTCTATATGTTGGTGATTCATTCTGCTTTCTTTAGAGCTCTAAATGTTACTAGTCATCCATGTTTATCTTAACAGAAATTTTTTTTGTAGAAAATATTTTTTTAACGAAGAATTGTGATAGACAAGTTTGTATTTGTTTCTTAGAATTTTGTTGAATTTTATTGTATACGGAAAAATGTGAGACGAGAACGAAGATGAAAAAAAGAATTCTTTTTCTTTCATTGAATAATGTGTAACCATTTTTAAATGCAGCTATATATTTAAAAGATCTGTTTCAAAAGTGTATGAATAAAATTAATATTTTATTATGCTTCGTGATCATTTCTTTCATTTCTATAAATGTTTGAGTCCATTTAACTTCTTCGGAGTATTCGTCATAACTCATTGTTCAAAAATTTTAACTACGACGTTTTGTCAAATATCTACATTTTAGATCCTTGTTTAAATCCTAGATTACCGAGAAAGTAAGTTTTGGCGACGGTTTGAAAGGGTCACCAAAATGGCAATAAGGCATGCAGTGTTCAGTTTGTATTAGCTCTTGGTACAATTTAAAAGCATGTTAACTTTTTATATAAGGCTACTTTTTATATGAGACATATGCATCTCACTTAACATGATTAGTCTTTACATAACAGTAAAACAATCGGTGATACTGTCTGTCTAGCACACACAGGGGGGCAAGAAGTGTTTTTAGTAACATCACTAATACCTCAATAACCCTTTGACAGTTTCATTTTTTTTTTTTTTTCCAGAATTCGGTCAAAAAAAGTCACATTTATTTATTGCATTTTTTTGTTCATTCTACATTTTTAAGTAAAGATGTTATTAAAATTAACATTTCTAATATTTTTAAACATTTATTACAACTTTTTTTCTTTCTATGAAAGCCTCATAAAACTGAAGTTTACCTTTAGTCTCATCGATATCAAAGTTCATTTTTGGAATTCCGGCTAAAGCGAATCTAGGAGGCGGATCCGAAGGATTATCACAATTAATTTCAACAAATTGTCTTTCTTGGCCGATTCCATCTGTACTACTATCAGAGTCACTACTGTCCAGGTCATATAGTACACTTTCGCTACTATCATTTACAGATAATTCACTTTCTGATTCCGATTCACAAGAAATGAGCTCCATACGCTATGAATTATCCTATTATTTAAAAGTAAGAATATATTATTCAACTCTTACATCAATAAAATGATCAGGCGGTTAGTGAAATATAATCAGAAAGCTATACACTGAAAGATAACAATTCGTCTTCTGATAAAAACCGTTCTTTTGAACCAATCAGAATAGAAAATACAATAAACTGCAAACTATCATTTACTGGACATCTATACGAATAATTTGTTACTAAAATTGGAAAAAATACAGCCGAAACAGTGCAAGCGAAATAGAAATCAGATTGCCCGTACGGCGTACGGGCAAATCAGTAAAGGCCCGAAAGCTGTGCCCGTACGACGTACGGGCAAAACAGAGAAGGGGTTAAGAAGCTCAGTTAACCAAAGTCGATGCTTTTCTTCTGGCTTCCCCTATGGAAAATGGAGCTAATATTGTTTCTACGACAACGTACAAGCACAACCATGTTTGTGAGAGCTATCTTTGTTATGTGTGTACCATGCAACATACCACAAGAATAGCTTTCGCCAACCTGCAAAACTTTTAAAATTTACGTTACTTAGCCTATCGATCACTCGGCGTGAGGTGTTTTTGTGGTAGACAGACATGTAGTAGCCTCCAAAAATGTTCAGACACTAAACATTTGTAGGAAAATTGAAGTATCCAGGAATTGAATTTGAAATCCGATACATTTTCATATTTTCTCCATTTCGAATAAACTTAACATTTAACAATATATATTGACTCATTTTCTTTTTGTATAAAAAATTAAAATACAAGGAGGTTGGGAAAGAATTTGCTATAAAAGCGATCATACACCGAAACATTTTCAGATAAATTCAAATCTAAAGCTATCGTCTGTAGCTTCCTTTATAATGCTTGCTTCGTGGTGACATTTACAAAAATCGTTTGACTTTAATTTTTGTATGTTTACTTCGTAATATTCTATTTTTCCTTTACAAATGGCTTGTAACTATGAAAACAGTTAAAACTACAGGATAACTTACTAATTTACAGATATATTACAGCATTTAGTAATAGTAGAGGTTTTATAAAGTGTAAAGACTTGTGAGGTAACTTTTATATTATTTTTTTAGTATTGAGTTTTTTTTAAAAAGTGTTATTTTTTTAAATGTTGTATGTTTTTTGTTGAGAATAAGTTATGACATTATTTTAAAAGTTCCCATTCAAAAACATTAATTTTAGTTCGTGGATAAAGCTCTATTTCGTTGAAATTCGGAAGTATATGAGAACACTTTCAGAAGTAGGTCCCACAGATACTTGTCAGATATATGTCCCACATTCCATATAGTCATGGGTAATAAATGTCCCACTTATATTTCCTGAAATATTCGAGTCGTTTAGGATTTTTACTTGAAATATGTTTGTAATTTACATAATTTAGTAGCAAAATTTTTTGTCGAGTTTACCTCTGTAGTTTATTCATATCGGATAAAGTTTAAATAACCAATGTAAAATCTGGCAAAAATTATTAGCCGACGCAAAATAACATTATCAAAAATAAAGTAATAGAATAACCCTAAAGATAGTGGATAAGATTAATAAGGATACTAATGATAAAATTAAGACATTGAGTCTCATATAAATTTCTCTGATACTTTGATTAAAGCATAATTCAATATAAAATAATCTTCAACAAAACAAAAAAAAAGCTGTAAAATGGTTTCCAAAAAATTGTACGCGTTTGGCGAATACCACCAAAATTTGGTAGGCTTAGGAATTTGGGATTCAGCATATACTTCCTTTCTAAGTTCGTAAAAACAAAACAAAATATTTTGAAAATTGTATCTGTGTGTCCGTCTGTAAACACGACTAGGCAATCTTAAAAAGAAAAAAAAATGGTAAAATGGTTTCCTTAAAAGGGAACAAGACTGGCGAATATCGGCAAAATTTGGCATACGTATGAGTTTGAAATTTATCGTATGTTTCCTAAATATGTTCGTACAAATAAAATATTTTGGGAATTGTATTTGTGTGTGTCCGTCTGTAAACATGACCAGGGAATGGGAATTAAGACATAAATGCCAACTTTTTGATATAAATATCTGCTATCTACCTAAATAACAAACGATAAGTTTGGAAAGGAGGGAAATCGTCTGCACGTGTGCAATTTTTCTCTCGGCACTTTGCCAAGTAGCATTAAATCGTGATGCAATTTTATTTTTGTTCTGCTCACCCCGTTTTTTACAATGGCAGGAAAAATGAACACAAAACATGCCAATAAGACTGAAACTGAATTTTGTCGTACAACATCTACCCTCAGCAGACCTGTGCATGGACAGGAGGGGGGAGTATTAAAAAGAAAAACTGTGGACTGCGCAATGTTCTCCTATGCGTCAATGTGGACGTATTCCTTTCGTATTAGAATTTAACAAGGCTATCTACGCACATTTACTAGACTATTTTTTTATTTAATTAATCCGTAACTAAGTCATACTGCAATATGGTTCTCAAATAGTATTGTAACATACAATAAAATAAAAGTTTTTTATATATAAAAATTAAATTTTTGCATAGCTGTTTTTATTAGTTGACTAAATCAAGGAGTGAGTTGTATATAATAAATTATATATATAAGTAAACAGTAGCACTCACGTGTAAAATAAATAAAAAAAATACATGAGTTTTGCACATTTTTTTACACTACAAAATGTAATTTCTAAAATTAAGAAATGCATGTGCATAAAGATTAATTTTAATATAAGATTTAGGTTCAAATTTAGTCTGAAATGCTACGGTCCACTAGTTAGCAAAACAAGGACGACCTACTGTTAGAAATTGATTCCGAACGGTTGTGAACAATCACGCCAAGAACGGGATTCGACTTTGCCGGACTCCGGTCAGTGGCGTATACAGACTTCTTTTATTGAAGAAGGGGGATTGGAGTTCACGAAATGACCAGAAAAATATAAAATTTACACCCTCGGAAAAGATAATATATTAAGATATTATACTAGTCCTAAATACAAAATTTCAATTTATTAAGGCTTATCGTTTTCGAGGTATACCCTACAACGTTAATAAAAGTTATATTGAAATCTCTCCGTTATACAGAGGGTAGATACCAATCTAAAGGGGAGGCACCCAATTAGACGTTACAGCAGTCCTAAATACAAAATTATCTATGTAAAGGGAATATTTATGTAATTAAATATTTCAATATAACGAATATTAATCTTTCTGGTCTCCACCAGAGGGCAGTACTTGAGCTTTCCTCACAATACGGTTGTCTTGAGAAACGAAGGTTTCTTTGAACGTTGTTCAAATGATAATTCAGAAGAATTGTATAATAAACGTTCAAGAAAGTCAAGTGTTACTTCAATGAACATTTTCGTGAATTTTAATTACAAAAGATTTTTTAGTTAACACTAAACTCTGCAGAACGTGAGAAAGGAGAGAGTGAATAACTATAAAATAATTCGCTGTTTTTTGGTTTAAACAATCAGTCGTAACTATTAAACAGCCTATTCTAATGTTTTAGTTAATTTTTAACAGAGAAATAATACCAATTTCGTTTTACAATCAGAACAATAAAAATTTGAAGATATACAATCAATAATTACGGTGTAATGTAAATACAACAAAAAACAGCAATCCCCCCATATAATAATATCCTAAGTTATCTGCCTGTCTGTCCTCGAATTTATGAAGCGTTTGTACTTGGAATAGATAGAGGCAGCCATATTTGATTCTTCATGAATTAGGGTTAACAACGTTCGAAATCCACCCCTTCCCGCCTTTTCTAGCAATTAGAGCCGGTCTCATCAAAATCGTTTAACGGCTAACCGCGATTAACATATGACGGCAACCAATGGTAGTACGCAATTCTCCGTTTAAACAGGGATTAATCGCGATTAGCCGTCAAACGACTTTGGTCCTATTTTCCCCGATTAAGAGCAGACGATTCAATTTATCAATTTATCTCATAATAAATAAGTAAAAAAACCCTTTTTTCCTAGCATTATGACGTCATTCCATCTCATTGAATCCTTTCTTATTTCAAGTTATTTAAATATCGTCTGCATGATTTTCATACTTTTTATCGCTGAAGTTAGATATGATGTCCATAATTTTCTTTTTATTTACTTCAATAAAAGATTATATATATAGTTTTAAATTGAATCACCGATTATTTTTTGTTTCGATGAAAAATTTTATCGCCGGTATCACAAAATTCTATCTACTCCATAGAGATGTAAAAAACCGCGAAATTGAAGATGGGAATAAACCCGGAATTTTGTGAACTTTAAGAATCTTTTTTAACAATTTTTACAATAATTTTTTCAACAGTGGCTATTTAAGAACTAGCATATTATTTTGTAAGAGATTTTTTTTTTTAATTTTGGCATATATATATATATATATATTATATATATATATATTATATATATATATATATATATATATTCAAGAAATAATAGCAATGAGCATTTAAATATTTTATTATATTTTGTATTTAATGTTTTTATTTTACTGTTAGTCTTATCAAACACTTAACTGGTTGCTTCAATTTAATTTACTAATATGATAATTATATACATTATTTTTTATCATTATTTATTATTAAATTGCTTTATGCTAAATTTTCCCCCTTTTTATAATATAAAAATAAATATCTTTAAATTTAAAAAAGTTATTATTTTTTGTAATGCGTTTATCATTTAAGGTTTAATGACACTGTTGCATTTTGTGTAATCACACACACATACACATTATATATATATATATATATATATATATATATATATATATATATATATATAGAGAGAGAGAGAGAGAGAGATAGATGTTTTCCAAGAAAAATAATGATTTATGGGTTTTGTGACACTACAGATTATTGCCTAATATTTATGTAATAATAAAAATATGTGAAATGTAAAAATTGCTATCTACGATTAGGATAAAAGTACACAAAATACTTCAAAATTCCCATGTTTTGGAAATTTTCAACATTGTCTTCCCGAAAAACCCGGTTTTTTTTCACTGCTCACAACTCTACCTCCAGGGTGTAGTGGAAATGATAGTTTCTTTTACTGTGACAAAAAAAAAAAAAAAAAATAAAAAAAATAAAATAAAAGAAAAAAAAAAGGAAGAACTTAACGAGAATTACAACACAGCCAAGAAAACTGAATTATCTTTCTGAATTCAACGTGATTCTAAACTGCATTCACAGTATCAGAAGAATTTAGAAGAGTATGAAGATAAACAAATTATTGAGCTTGTACTAGATCATTCTCAGCCAAAGAACAAACCATTTTTTAACCAGCTTCATAGGGTACTTTACAATTCTTGAAAATTAAAAATTTTACTGATTCCGGGCCATGACGGGCTATATGCTAGTTTAATAATAAACTTGAACTATTAACCCTCTCGCTGCGCATCCCGCGGGCAACATAGATGTAGCAAAATTTGCGCAACTCGCTATTTCTGCGGGCATGCATTTTAGCCATCTATTTAACTGTGCAACACGCTCTTTCCCGTTTATTCTTTCATTTTGGCTTTACTGTGATTTTTAATTTTTTATTTAGCTTTAAACTAGCAGATGGCTTTAATTGTCCACATTTCTGCGAAATATAGAAGAATTTTTTTAGCATTTTGAGCGCTCTGTTCATAGCTGAAAGATGTCTGTCAGGAAGCGTTTCGCGAGTGATATAACCTATACTCCTGACGATATTTCCGACACTGATAGCACTTCTGACTCTGATTTCAAGTATATTGAAGATAGTTATAGCGAAACTGATGAGAATTTCTCGGATTCTTCTGCGGATAGTGATGAATCTGAAAATTTATTTTCTATTTAAAATGTTCGACAGTGGTGCAAAATTGATATGCAAAATATTCCACCAGCTCCTGCTTCATTTCCTTTCCTTGGAAATCCCGGACTAAATTCCACTATGGCAAATAATGCAACTATTTTGGAATATTTTGATGAGGTTAGGTTGCAAATAATAGTAAAAGAGACCAACAATACATGACAGTAATAGACCATGAGACTAACTGCTCGACACTTTGCTAGCCATATACACCCAAATCCCATCAAGAAAGAGCCTCGTAGATAGCGTGCTGTCTGTCTTTAAAAAAAACTGAAGGTGGGACAAAAAATTCGAAAAGAAACGCGAATTGGGTGCAAGGATTGCGAGGTAGGACTTTGCATCGAGCCTTGTTTCGAAATTTATCGTACAAAACTTCATTTCTAATAAATGTAAGTCTTTTGTATTTTTTAATTAGCATATACGTTTTGCTTTTGTATTTTATAAAATAAATGATAATTTAATAAGATTAATTTTCAAAATTAAACACCTTTTTTTAGGACCTAATTCTATATTTAAAAAAACTCTTTTACAAAAATATTTTGTATATTTTAACTCTAAAATTAGGCTTGCAATTCTGTCACTTTTTTCACCTTTAGTCACTTTTTTTACAATTGATCCCTTTTAGTCACTTTTTTCAGTAAACAGTCACTTTTTTCATGGTGTATCACCGCAAAAGTCTGTTGTTGAAAAAAGAAAATCTGAATTAATAGCAAAATATTTTAATAAAAGACCCAAAATGTGATGCTCTAATCTTATTTTTCTTATTAAAATGTAATTAGTCATAGGATTTCCAGAATTTAGTGATTTTAAAAAGTCGCAAAGAAGTTCTTGAAATTACATTTGTATTGAAATGTACATTTAATACATTAAAGTAATTTACATCAAAGTACACATTTCTCTTTTTCTTTTGACACTAATCTAGCTATGTACATATTTCAAAATATCATTAATATATGCAGAAAGTTGTGATTATAAAATTAATGTATTTTATGTATTCAAATCTAATTTATAGATTTTCTTGAATAAAAAGCAATGTTGAGTTGTGTCAAACAAAATGTTTAACCTTTTTGTATTCAATGCTAAAATCATGTCTTGCATGAATCATTTGTTTTAGAGTTAAAATAAATAGAAAAATCTTAATAGCATCTGTAATCAAGAGGAGAAAAAATAATCACTTTTTTTTTTTCAATGTTTAGTCACTTTTTAGTCACTACTTCTGTATTATTTGTCACTTTTCTCACCTTTTTGAAAGTACCTCAGCAGTTGCAAGCCTGTCTAAAATGTATATAGATTTGAAATATGTAATAAAAAAATACGGAATTTTTGAACTTATTTTGATAAAATAAATACTCAGCGAGATGGTTAATAGGAAAAGAATTACATATGAAATTATTGAATCTTCTCATTCTATTAAGAAAAACAGTCTATATCATGTCACCTTCATATAAATTTAGCCAAAGATCCGTCGGGATAATTAATGGTGGGTAAGGCATGTAAAATAGGTTGCAATGTTCTTCAAGTTCTCAAACCATACCTCTGGAAGGGGTAGGCCATGCCTGGAATTTCCTTCTTGTTCCATGCTTCCAAATTACGAGAACCCATCGGGGGTTACTCGTGTCCCTTTTATTTCCATAAGTTACACGTGCTCTTCGGTTCGTGCTAAATGAGTAACAGCTTCCCAGCTCTGTTTGGCATAAAGATATCTGTCTGTATTCACAGTTGTACAGGAAAAAATATATTGGTTTTTGTACATTTATTTTTTAAATCTAACCAAATTTCTTAATTTTTGCGCTTTATTCCGTTTGTTTACCAGTTTTTGCCTCTGTCCTGGCAACAATGTAACTTTACCGACAAAATGTCCTCCCCTAATCGCAAACTAAATCTGTAAGTAAATAAATGTAACCATCCGCTGAGAAGGTGTTTACGTATCGATCGCACGACACGTGGTTTGGTGGGGAAGTGATTTTCTGTTTGTTTGCTTTTCACCTTCCTGCAGTCGCTCTAAATTAAGGTACGGGAAGAAGGATAAAAAAACAAGTTTTTTAGTTTTTGTCATACCAACGACTTGCTCTGTTAATTTTTATGAAAGGGTTTACATTCCGCCACATCTTAGGTCCCCCAAAGGAGGCTGAAGCTTTCTATGGGGGCGGTAGGGGGTTCAAAAGTGAATGGGAAGGTGGGAAATAGTCAAGTGTGCCGAATAGTTATGTCGCTTGCAAAATTACAATGTAATTTTTCGGTTCAATTCTATATAGTTCTCCAGCAGTTATTAACAGTCTGTTTGTGAAAATTGAAACTTCTAATGAAAAAAATATGAAGCCGAAAGCATAGCCTTAGTATGTTTTCACCGCCCCCCCCCCCATAGGGCGATAAATCCCCCGTTGAGTGGTTCTGAAGGAAGACTTAGAAACACTTAGGAAATGTATCACACAAGATTCGCTTCGTTTTCCTACCGACAGATGGCGCCAAAAGGACTTCTCCCTCCAATTGTTATGTTAATTCCTGGTGGGAGCGAGATTGATCGAAAAGATAGCTCTCTCAGGCACAGACACGCTCGATTCGAAGCTTTTGCGAGTATCCGCGTCAGATGGTAAAGGTGCGTAGCTTCGGTTGCCATTCTGACTCAGGTTTTGACAGTCTCGGAATAACAAAACGATACCAACTTATTCGTATTATGTAGCTTCAGTACTTGAGTTTGCAGGCGGACTTCGACGTTCTCTGGCATACGATTTCGAATTAAACCGCTCCAAGACACGAGCGTCACAAACAATTTTCGAGAGACGTTGACTTTTAACCTAGTTCACAGGTACCTTTCGCCCTTTTTTCTTTTCTTTGTTAAAAGTGCCAATTCAAAAACAATTCCATTACAAACGATGCCATTCTGCAACAACAAACTTTTCAGATTTTATTCTGTCCTCATAGGCAGGAA
The DNA here is from genome assembly GCA_032207245.1 of Pardosa pseudoannulata. NCBI lineage: Eukaryota > Metazoa > Arthropoda > Arachnida > Araneae > Lycosidae > Pardosa > Pardosa pseudoannulata. The sequence goes on from CM063497.1 coordinate 3,044,239, forward strand.
TTAACCTTGTAGTGTCGTAATATAGATAAAAATGGATGGAGATAATACAAATTCTGAATACAAAGTACAGTTAATTTTAAATCTCAGTAAATAAATAAACAGATATAAATAGATAAATATAAATAAAATATTAATTACACACTCGCATAAAATGCATTTTACATATATACAGGGTGTTCCAAAAATGATCTTTATATTTGAAAAATCAATAAAAACTAAACGGACAGTGATGGAAATTCACAGTTTATTGCAATATGCTTGGAACAATAGTAAATTTTCCGGCTGACAAACTTTCAAAATTAGTTAAAATATTCCACAACAGATGGCGCTGCAGTCTGAAAAAATCTAGACTACGATATTTGTCTGTGGGGACACTTAAAAGACCAGGTGTACCGCCCCTATCCAGAAAAAAATGTATAACTGGAATAGTACATCTGTTCTGCATGTGAAGCCATCCCGTCTGAGTCACTTACATGGGTTTCTGATCACTTCGTTCTGAGAATACGTTATATAATTGCTGCGCATGGTGGATACCTAGAAAATATAGTAGTTTAGATTTTTTCTAGACTGCAGCGCCATCTGTTGTGGAACATTGTAACTAATTTTGAAAGTTTGTTTGCCTGAAAATTTAATATTGCCCCAAGCATATTGTAATAAACTGTGTATTACCATCACTGTCCGTTTAGTGTTTATCGAATTTTCAAATATACCGGTCATTTTTGAAACACCCTGTATATAATCCTAAAACGGATCATCCCCGGTTAATACAGTTGACTCCGGTTAATGTGATCGCGGTTAATGTTATCAATCGCTTATTGTTATCGAAATCACTGCTTCCCGATTTTCTCCATTCATTTGTGTGTTAAAATGATCGCTTTATCGGATCGTTACATCGGTTGATGTTATCAGTTTTCGAACCTCACTTTAACTGGCAAAGGAATATTCAAAATCTATTCGGAAGGAACCCATCCTTTCTTTTCCTTCGCTGTTGTTTGAATTTCATGAGAATTCTCCCTCTTCCACTTAGGGAAATGGGGAATGAACAAAGGAGTGGGTTTTTACACGTTCCTGGAATTTTTCAGAAATTCGCACACTGTACTGGTGGTCAATGGTTGTCATATAAACAGAAGGCAACACATTCTTATCGGAACTGAGAAGGAGCGTATGCACATTTTATGCCTTGCTCGCTTACGTGCAAATTGTTGATAGGGAAGCCAGAAAGAGAAGTGATTGAACGTTAAAACAAAAGATTGAGCTTCCACATTAATGGAATCTGAAGTCTGACAGAGTGTCAGTCCTCTATATAATAATAGCCTAAGTTATATAATAATAGCCTAAGTCTGTCTGTCCTAGAATTTATGAAGCAGTTGGTACTGGAATGGATAGAGGTATCCATATTGGATTTTTGATGAGTTAGGGTTAGCATAATTCAAAGTGAGTAAAGTTTATCTTCTCGTAAACTACCGATCCAATTCTAAAATAAATTGACATGAATAAGCTTCGTATCACAGCGAAAAATACTGTCATCTTTAAAACGTTCGAAATCCACCCCATCCCCCTATTCGAGCATTTTAATGCCGTTATATCAAGCCCCATTTTAAGAGCAGGCAATTAAATTTGTCACATAATAAATAGGTAAAAATAACAATTTTTTTCTAGCATCATGACTTTATTCTATTTGATCATTTGTTATTTTAAATTATTTAAATATCGTCTGCATTATTTTCATACGTTTTATCACTAAACTTATATTACGTAAATACTTTTCTTTTATATTTGGCTTAAATAATAGATTAAGTGCATATGTAATAATTTTAATCGATTATTTTTGTTGAAAGACAATTCTCATCCAAAAAGAAACCGTATTTTTACTTTCCTCAGAGGGTACTTTACAATTCTGGAAAATTAAAAAATTTTCTGATCCCGTCATATGACGGGCTATATGCTAGTGTATATATATATATATATATATATATATATATATATATATATGTGTGTAAGGAAAATTCTCAGGGGTTTTCAAAACTTAAATCAAGGGTAAAAAGTCCCGCGTCATTTTCCATTCACCTTTTTAACCCCTAACCTAAATTGACCTCTGGGGCTACAGATTACGCCCTCAGAGAAGGGGCCTGGCCAATTATAAACCTACATGGCCCTAGCGGACAATTTAGGTTAGGGGTTAAAAAGGGGAATGGAAAATGACGCGGGAATTTTTACCCTTGATTCAAGTTTTGAAAACCCCTGAGAATTTTCCTTACATATATATATATATATATATATATATATATATATATATATTATATATATATATATATATATACACCAGGTGGCCATAATTAAATTGCCAGTTCTCCCATTGTTCTGTAGTGCGATCTATTTGCGAAAACAACGCCACATTTTGTAGGAAGATTGAATAAGACGAGGGACGAAAGATTCCGAGAAAAAACAAATTCGTTCCAAAAGGCACCGCTAGGGGAATATTTGGCGCTGTGTTATAGAAAATAGAGTGTTGACAAATGCAATTTAATACGGAATAAAATTACCTTTTATTATGTCCATTTTCTGATTTAGTCCATGTGCAATATGCAACACTTTTAAAAAAGCGTAAAATCTACATAAACACCCATAAAATCTCGAGATCTGCAATACCACGTACGCTGAGCAGAAGAAGAAGTTCTTTATTCCAATTTCACGTTACATCCATTGGCACAGTTAAGAATTTAATTTTCGTATTGATTTGCATTTGTTAACACTCTATTTTCTATAACACAGAACCAAATATTCCCCTAGCGGTGCTTTTCGGAACTAATTTGTTTTTTCGTGGAATCCTTTTTCCCCCGTCTTGTTTAATCTTTCTACAAAATGGGGTTTCATTCTCGCAAATAGATCGCGGTACAGAAAACTGTGGGCACTGTCAGTTTAATTATGGCCACCCCGTATATTCACATATATATTTATTTGTATACATATGAATACAGATGTATTTGTATATATATGTATATCATATAAATGTGTGTGTATATGAGTAGGAGCGTCCACCGCTACCGTAAACACCAACAATACCTATGCCGGGAACGTGCCGAGTTCGTCGACCCCGTTGGAAGTGGACCGAAAAAAGCACAACACGGGGAGTGAAGTGAAATGGGCCGACAGCGCGTTCTTCGGCTTCGTGCGAATTCACACTGTTTACTACGTCTATCTCTTTCGAAAAGTCTCTGTCCCGAATCTTTAGTTTCCTTTCGAATCCTCGATCCTCGACCAAACAGTTTGCGGAGAAAAGCACTGACCACGTTAGAATATTCGAAATTTTAGAACGAAAAGGGATTTTTCTGTTTTTGGGTCGAATTATGTCGCTTTAAATGGATC
>CM063497.1:3072604-3075104 GCA_032207245.1 Pardosa pseudoannulata
CAATTTCATGCAACGTCACGAACTACTTTAATGCCCTTCCCATTCATTTGCATGTTTACGACAGCCAATAGGCAAACAATAAACTGCCCTTTCGTTTTAAACAGAGTCAGAATCGTTAGAAATCGAAATGTACTCTGCTGCGTGAAATCACCTTATAGTGGAACTCAAATCTCCGTTTAAACAGAGTTTAATCGTGGTTAGCCATTAAACGACCTTTTTGAGACCGGCCCTAAGTAAGATTTAGGGGACGGTCTCACTAAAGTCGTTTAACGGCTAACCTCGATTAACCAACGGCGCCAACCAATGGTGATACGGAATTCTCCGTTTAAACGGAGATTAATCTCGGTTAGACGTTAAACGACTTTGGTGTGACTGGCCCTAAAAATGACTCAATATATTTAAATATATATACTCAATATATTTAATATTTATATATTAAAATTTATATATTAATTATATTTAATATATATTTATTTAATATATTAATTTATATATAATATTTAATATATTTGATATTTATATTTTAATTATATTTCAATATATTTAATATTTATACTCAATATATTTAAATCAATCAATTTTACGGGCTGAATTGCGTCGGTTCGCAATCGCAAATCACAGTGATAGAACTTGCATTCCATCCGATTTTAGCAGCCGATCATAAATGCAGACTGAAAAGTTTTGCTGTATGGTTTTCCTTCCATGTGCATGTGATGGCATGGAATAAGTTATTGATTTGTTGATTAAAGTTATTTGTTTGTTTAGAAATGTTTTGATTTTATTTCTTCATACGAAATCATTCTGTAACCAGGATGCGTATTTTTTGAAGTGGCGAACTATAAGTTCGCCACTTCAAAATTTTTTATTTTTCAAGTGCATTTCCGAAGTCGTTAACTCGAATAGAGCAGGATTTTTAAACGAAATTGAAGAATAGAAATCTAAGCCTAAAAGTTTTGAAATTACTTATAATTCAGTGAATATATTTTATATTTCAATGTACCCTTTAATGTTTTGGCGTTGTTGGTCTCTACAGTATTAATAGTCTGTATCATTTTGTTCTAAAATTGTTTACATTGGAGGTGAGTACACATTTTTTAATTGTTTTGAATCTACCGTAGTAGTAATTTATTATCGATAACTTATGAATATTTGGTATTAGTACTTTTCGTAATCTTTTAAGGGCTGAATTTAATACAGTTTTACTGAGTTTAAAATAAATCTCATTGATATATTCAAATAAGAACTTTTTGAATCGTAAAATATCACTCAAAATAATTTATGTCGTAAATACCTATTAATTCCCTGTAAAAATACAAAAAGCAACTCAAGCGCCATTTTCATTCCGTTTACTCAAAAACAACAAATTTGCACAAAAACTCGTTCGTTGCCATTTCTAATTTACAAAATTAAAAAAAAAGATAGTAATGGGGTAGGATATCAATCAAACAGACGATGCAAGTCTATTGTCCCCATACAAATTGCTTGGGGTTTAATGGTATCTATATGTATAAAAATGAATTTGTGTCTGTCTGTCTGAATGTACTCGATAGACTCAAAAACCATGCATCCAATCGCCGTGAAAATTTGGGAAATTCTTAGGTATACCCCTGGGAAGGTTTTTGTAAATTTTTAACATTCGAAATCCATTCCTTCCCCTTTTTACGAGCATTTCATGTCATTATTCCAAGCATTATTTTCCCCGATTAAACGCAAACGATTAATTTTTTAATTTATCGCAGCATAACTAAGGGAAAGAAGCAATATTTCTAGCAATGTGACGTCATCCCAAGTAACTGTTTTAAACGCAGTTTTCCTCGGTTAAAAGGAGATTAAAATTTTCAATTTATCACATAATAAATAGTTGAAAACGATATTTTGCTATCCTTATGACGTCATTACTTTAAATATCTTTTCTTATTCTATATTATTTAAACATCGTCTGCGTAGTATCCATTCGATTTGACCTGGAAATTGAGATATAAAGTCATTCACTTTCATTTCTATGTGACGCAAATTATAGCATTTTCATACAAAACCACGTGGTTTGTCATAAATGTCCTTAATTTTGGACAACATTTATTAATACCACCAAAATTAGAACTGTTGTCAAAACCTCTGCTTTCTATTCTACCATTTAACATTTCAAGATCTATTAACGTTGCTAATCAAAATACAGTAGTAATAGAATAGTATAAAAACTGAATATTGTTATAATACTTGTATAATAGAAATATATAAATATACCAATAACTCGAACTGTACTGTGATGAATTTAGAGTTATGCACGAAAAAAAATCTTTATTTAAAAGTAGTACATTAAGTACCCAGTAGGAAAGCACGTGCTAGTTCCCTATAAAAATACAAAAAGCAACTTAAGCGCCATTTTCATTCCGTTTACTGAAGAACAACAAATTTGTACAAAAACTCGTTCGTTGCCATTTTTAATTTACAAAATTAAAAAAAAAAGATAGTAATCGGGTAGGATATCAATCAAACAGAC
>CM063497.1:3085405-3090405 GCA_032207245.1 Pardosa pseudoannulata
TATGATTTATATAACTTCCTATGGATTAAAAAAGTTTATTAAATGCATACATTATAGATTTATTTAACTTTTATGTTTTTTTGTTATGTTATGTTTTTGTTAAATAATCAAACAAAAAGAGATGTTTTAGTAAACTGCTTTCATTTTACTTTCTTATTTATTTGTCAGTTCATGAGTAATATCTGATAACTCTAAATTTTACGTAATTTGTTTTCCGTTGTTATTGATCTTATCCTAAAGCGATAAGGAGACAATGCTATGTAGTATCAAAACTTTACATTATAACTTACATTTTACTCATTATTACAAACCTGTTTGCAATTTTTTTTAATTTGTCATTTCTGAAATTTTAAGAGTCGGTGTCATTAAATCGTTTAACGGCTTACCCCGATTAACCCATGGCACCAACCAATAAAGCAATTTCATGCAACGTCACGAACTACTTTAATGCCCTTCCCATTCATTTGCATGTTTACGACAGCCAATAGGCAAACAATAAACTGCCCTTTCGTTTTAAACAGAGTCAGAATCGTTAGAAATCGAAATGTACTCTGCTGCATGAAATCGCCTTATAGTGGGACTCAAATCTCCGTTTAAACAGAGATTAATCGTGGTTAGCCATTAAACGACCTTGGTGAGACCGGCCCTAAGTAAGATTTAAAGGCCGGTCTCACCAAAGTCGTTTAACGGCTAACATTGATTAACCAACGGCGCCAACCAATGGTGATACGGAATTCTCCATTTAAACGGAGATTAATCTGGGTTAGACGTTAAACGACTTTGGTGAGACTGGCCCTAAAAATGACTCAATATATTTAAATATATATACTCACTATATTTAATATTTATATATTAAAATTTATATATTAATTATATTTAATATATATTTATTTAATATATTAATTTATATATAATATTTAATATATTTGATATTTATATTTTAATTATATTTCAATATATTTAATATTTATGCTCAATATATTTAAATCAATCAATTTTACGGGCTGAATTGCGTCGGTTCGCAATCGCAAATCGCAATGGTCGAACTTGCATTCCATCAGAGATTTTAGCAACCGATCATAAATGCAGACTGAAAGGTTTTGCTGTATGGTTTTCATTCCATGTGCATATGATGGCATGGAATAAGTTACTGATTTGTTGATTAAAGCTGTTTGTTTGTTTAGAAATGTTTTAATTTTATTTCTTCATACGAAATTATTCTGTAACCAGGATGTGTATTTTTTAAAGTGGCGAACTATAAGTTCGCCACTTTAAAATTCTTCATTTTTCAAGTGCGTTCACGAATCGTTAACTCGAATAAAGCAGGATTTTTAAACGAAATTGAAGAATAAATCTATGCCTAAAAGTTTTGAAATTACTTATAATTCAGTGAAGAATATATTTTATAATTCAATGTACCCTTTAATGTTTTGGCGTTGTTGGTCTCTACAGTATTAATAGTCTGTATCATTTTGTTCTAAAGTTGTTTACATTGGAGGTGAGTACACATTTTTTAATTGTTTTGAATCTACCGGAGTAGTAATTTATTATCGATAACTTTTGAATATTTGGTATTAGTACTTTTCGTAATCTTTTAAGGGCTTAATTTAATACAGTTTTACTGCGTTTAAAATAAATCTCATTGATATATTCAAATAAGAACTTTTTGAATCGTAAAATATCACTCAAAATAATTTATGTCGTAAATACCTATTAATTCCCTGTAAAAATACAAAAAGCAACTCAAGCGCCATTTTCATTCCGTTTACTCAAAAACAACAAATTTGCACAAAAACTCGTTCGTTGCCATTTCTAATTTACAAAATCAAAAAAAAAAAAAAAAAAGATAGTAATCGGGTAGGATATCAATCAAACAGACTATGCAAGTCCCTTGTCCCCATACAAATTGCTTGGGATTTAATGGAATCTATATGTATAAAAATTTGTGTCTGTCTGTCTGAATGTACTCGATAGACTCAAAAACCATGCATCCAATCGCCGAGAAAATTTGGGAAATTCTTAGGTATACCCCTGGGAAGGTTTTTGTAAATTTTTAACATTCGAAATCCATTCCTTCCCCTTTTTTCGAGCATTTCATGTCATTATTCCAAGCATTATTTTCCCCGATTAAACGCAAACGATTAATTTTTTAATTTATCGCAGCATAACTAAGAGAAAGAAGCAATATTTCTAGCAACGTGACGTCATCCCAAGTAACTGTTTTAAACGTAGTTTTCCTCGGTTAAAAGGAGATTAAAATTTTCCATTTATCACATAATAAATAGGTGAAAACGATATTTTTCTATCCTTATGACGTCATTACTTTAAATATCTGAATTATTCATTTCTTATTCTATATTAGTTAAACATCGTCTGCGTAGTATCCATACGATTTTACCTGGAAATTGAGTTATAAAGTGATTCACTTTCATTTCTATGTGACGCAAATTATAGCATTTTTATATGAGAAGTAATTTTAAATTGAATTCTTGGTTCATTTTTACGTTACAATGAAATGTTTATCGACAATATTCTAACAACAAAAAGTACAAATTTCAGTTACTCTCGTGAGCACATAAAAACCTATCACTTTATATCGTTATCCTCATATTCATATATAGTTGTCAATATGAATGTATGATTCTGTTTCATACAAAACCATGTGGCTTGTCATAAATTTCCTTAATTTTGGACATTTATTAATACCACCAAAATTAGAACTGTTGCTGTCAAAACCCCTGCTTCCTATTCTACCACGTAATATGGCAAGGTATATTAACGTTGCTAATCAACGTACAGTAGTAATACAGTAATGTAATTTAGGGTTAAACTTATATTTTACCATAAAAAAAGTTTGAGGAAATTTAATACAAGACGCAAATTTGATTATAAAAACTGAATAATGTTATAATACGCTTATGATAGAAATATATAAATATGTCAATGCTTCGAACCGAACTGTGGCGAATTTGGAGAGTTATTCACGAAAAATAAATCTTTGTTTAATAGTAATACATTAAGTTCAACGTAGCGAAGCACGGGCAAACTTGCTAGTCTATATATATAAAAATGAATTTGTGTCTGTCTGTCTGTACTCAATAGACTCAAAAACAATGCATCCAATAGCCGTGAAAATTTGGGAAATTATTAGGTGTATCCCTGGGAAGGTTTATGTAAATTTTTAACGTTCGACATCCATTCCTTCCCCCTTTTGTCGAGCATTTCATGTCACTATTCTAAGTATTATTTTCCCCAGTTAAAAGCAAACGATTAAATTTTTAATTTATCGCATCATATCGCATCATAAGAAGCAATATTTCTAGCAATGTGACGTCATCCCAAGTAATTTTTTTAAACTCAGTTTTCCTCGGTTCAAAGCAGGAGATTAAAATTTTCAATTTATCACATAATAAATAGGTGAAAACGATATTTTTTTATCATTATGACGCCATTCCTTTAAATATATCATTTATTCATTTCTTATTTTATATTATTTGAACATCGTCTGCGTAGTATCCATTCGATTTGAGCTTCAAATTGAGATATAAAGTGATTCACTTTCATTTCTATGGGACGCATATTATAGCATTTTTATATAAGAACTAATTTTAAATTTAATTCTTGAGTAATTTTTACGTTACAATGAAATGCATATCAACAATATTCTAAGTACAAAAAGTACAAATTTCAGTGACTCTCGTGGGCAAGTAAAAACCTATCATTTTATATAGTTATCTTCATATTCGTATGGTTGTCAATATGAATGTGTGTTTCTGTTTCATACAAAACCACGTGGTTTGTCATAAATGTCCTTAATTTTGGACAACATTTATTAATACCACCAAAACTAGAACTGTTGTCAAAATCTCTGCTTCCTATTTTACCACTTAACATTTCAAGATCTATTAACGTTGCTAATCAAAGTACAGTAGTAATAGAGTAGTATAAAAACTGAATATTGTTATAATACTTGTATAATAGAAATATATAAATATACCAACGACTCGAACTGTACTGTGATGAATTTAGAGTTATGCACGAAAAAAAAATCTTTATTTAAAAGTAGTACATTAAGTACCCCGTAGGAAAGCACGTGCTAGTTCCCTATAAAAATACAAAAAGCAACTCAAGCGCCATTTTCATTCCGTTTACTGAAGAACAACAAATTTGTACAAAAACTCGTTCGTTGCCATTTCTAATTTACAAAATTAAAAAAAAAAAAGATAGTAATCGGGTAGGATATCAATCAAACAGACGATTCAAGTCCCTTGTCCCCTTAAAAATTACTTGGGATGTAATGGAATTAGTTTATAAATGTGAAATATGACACACGCATCATCATTTTTGTATCTTTCGTATGCAATATGTTTTAACTGAGATTCCATATACGAAAACCGTAATTATAAATTAGTTTTCTAGAAACGGGAAGGTGTAAATGCTACACGAGCTATATCTAATAACTCATAACAAAAAAAAAAAGTGCATCGAAAGGTTGGAAAAAAAATCCCAAGACTAAAAAATTTTGCTATTTACAACGAACGTTTAGAAAGAAGTATAGTCATAATATTAATACGTACCAAAAATATTATCATTATTTTATTCAAGCATATACGTAAAATTTAGAGTAAGGACATTCTCAAATTTGAGAGGGCAACATACACCTTTAAAAAAATTTAAATGAAATATTTTTTTTAATCTAGAACATTTAGAAAAAAGTGTAGTCGTATATAAATACGTACCATAAATATCATTACTTTCTTCAAGCAGATAAATAAAATTTAGAGTAGTCACATTCTCAAATTTGAGGGGGCAACTTACACCTTTAAAAAAATATTTTGCTATTTGCAAGAATCAAAATTGATTTAAGCCTTTAATAAAGTCACAATTTCTTTAGGTAATTGAACGGTTTTATAACATATAGTAACGATCATAAAGTTTTCGTTTGTCTTATTTAGTTTAAGGCTACATGATAGATATAAATAAAAATTGAATTCTTTATT
>CM063497.1:3095405-3097905 GCA_032207245.1 Pardosa pseudoannulata
ACGGCTGTTGTTATTCGGTAGACAAACTGGATTTCCAGTTCTGGAATACTCTCTTTATCTCCCATTACATAAAATGAATTTCACCAGTCATAGTCAATCATTGTACTACTTCTACTACATACTTTCTGATAACAACCAGTAAACTCTTGGAAAGCACATGCTATCTATTGATACTTATTTGCTTATTGGTATTACAGTGCTGACTGATTCCCAATTCTCCTGTCTTTGGAATATACAGTTTAAAAGTGAAAAAAAAAAAAGAATTAAATCAATGATTTAAAAAAAATCAACTGATTTAAATCATGCCAACCTTGATAAATATGTTTGAATACTGATGTTCTAACCAATGTCCAGTTACCAACTTTATGATGGTCCAATGTAGTATTGCATTTGATTGGATGACCATATATATGGTATGTTGACCAACCATTGGCTATTGGTCATTTCTAACAGGATAACAAGAGAATGTTATGATGAACTAACATAAGGTCAACTAAATGCTGACATAATAGGATGGGCCAACTAAATGTCAGCATAATTGTATATTAGCCATCTTAATGCCCAAACCCTAGCTTTGATGCTTTATCCATTCCTAATTGGTTACGAAGACTAGAATGAGCAATACCAAAAGAAGAAAACTGTCTTTCCATTCCGGCAGATGAAGCCACGGCTGTTGTTATTGGGTAGACAAACTGGATTTCAAGTTCTGTAATGCTCTTTTTACCCTCCCCCCCTTACATAAAATGAATTCCACCAGTCATAATCAATCATTGTACTACCCCTACTCTATACTTTCTGATGACAACCCCTAAATCGGTCTTAAGCACATGCTATCTATTGACACTTATTTACTTATTTATTGGTATTACTGTGCTGACTGATTCCCAATTCTTCTGTCTTAGGAATATAGGTTTTAAAAGAAGTGAAAAAAATGATTTAAATCAATGATTTATTGAAAAGAATCGACTGATTTATATGATGCCAACCATGATTACACCTAAAATATCTACATAAAGGGTTTTTGACCCCTTCTCATTTTTAATTTCTAATTTCCTAGCCATAAAATATCAGATTTAAATTAGTGTTCGCTGACTTCAATTCTTTCTACCCACCTCCCAAAACTGACTCTAGAATAAAGGCTGTTTTCTGTCCCCCAACCACATTTTCCAGCTGTCCCAGGAAAATAGTTCGCTTCTCCAATGTCTAAATGGTTGCGTAATACGGATTAAGCTGTTGGTGTCATAGGAATCTATTCGCATGATCCCTCGCTGTTTGCCGAAATATGTAATACGTAAGTATGTTTTCAATAGCATTTGATGAAATGCTCTTGTTCTGTAAAGACATTCATTTTGAGTCTTAATAAACTTCAGAGTTCTAAGTTAGACTACCCAGATTCTTTTCAATGGAACCTCGAGTGATATTTACTTCCTTATTGCCCAGTCAGCTAGGGCAATTTAAAATAAAAGGGCTAAAACTTATTGTAATGGCGAATATATTTTCGCTCTATTACACAGATATATTCAAGGCGAGCTACTCTGTACCCGCCAGATCGTTTTTCTATTTTTCTATACTCTGTATGTAAAAGAAGTTCTATATGGGAATATACTCAAGCGCCAAAACATTATGACCACCTGTCAATAACGAGTTGGCCACTTTTGGCTCTCAACATAGCTTTCACCCGCCTTCGCATGGATGCCACAAGTCCTTGGTAGATCCGGAGACAGATTGTGCCAGATGTTTAAATACGGTTACGCAAATCCGAGATATTGCGAACGGGTGGTCATTTGAACTCCGAGCTGCCGTCCCGTGACATCCCAAAATGGGTTCTATCGAATTGAGATCCGGCTAGGACATTAACTGCAATTCAGCATCATGTTCCTGGAACCACTCCAACACTATTTTAGTTGTGACACTATTGTCCTGTTGGAACATTCCATTTCCAGCTGGAAAAACAGCCAATAAGGGTGCAACTTGTCCGCAATGATGTTCATATACCCTGTTGCATTCAGGTTCTGCTCTATCACAACCAAGGGTCCAAGAGACGCCCAAGAGAATGTACCCCAAAGTATAATACCGCTACCACCACCTGTGTATGACCTACTGTACATTGAGGGAGCAACTGTTCGAAGACGATCCTGACACGGCCATCGGCGTGTAGAATGACAAACCGTGATTCATCTGACCAGGCAACTCTCTCCCACTGATCCATGGACCAGTCGCGATGTTCCCGGGCCCAGCGTAGGCGCAGTTGGCGATGACGCTTGGTCAGCAAAGGCACACGAATGGGACGTTTGCTGCGTAGCCCCATATCCAACAGTGTGCTCCGATACTGTTCTACTTGGCACTGCATTGTATTGGGTGGCCAACTGAGCCACTGTCTGGCTCCGGTTTGGCTTCACCATGCGAGACCTTTTTCTTTGACAGCGTGTGGACGTCCAACACCCTGTCGTCTACTGCTGGTTTCACCGTCATTCGTCCACTTTGCGTAAGTACTAACAAC
>CM063497.1:3100405-3102905 GCA_032207245.1 Pardosa pseudoannulata
ACAGATTAAGTGCAACTGAACTCCACTCGCTTTCTCTTGTTCGTTATTACGCGACAGATAAGCTGTCCAAACCGACACGTGAGTCAAATTCGCATGTCGAAGAGGGCGTCCCAAACCTCAAATGGACACAAAAGAGTGACGCTTCGAAATAACTCAGAATCCGAACTAGGTACGGTGAGAGATTTGTATGAATTCCTTATGCTTACAGCTTTTGGATTGTTAGGCTTTTCCAGTTTAAGATTATATGCGTTTAATGACTTGGTTAGAATAACTAGCCCAGTCATGCAAATGATCCCACGAATAGTAGAGTTTAAGGGGCGATACTTAGGCCGACCAGATGTTCAATTCCCTCGTTTAGAAAAAAACTCGTTTAGAGACTAATGACTGAATTCTATGCTCACCCCAAACCATATTGTGTCCATTTATTTCCCTTAGGGGTCATTTCCGTCACTCGAGGTGTCCATGTTTATGTATGCCTTTCTTGTATAGGTCTGTATTTTAAATAAAATACAATTACCTATACTTGCTTTAAAAAATTCGCAGGGAAGGACGATAACCGTAATTATTATAAATATTAACCATACTAATAAAAACAAAATAATTTCAAAATTCATTAAAATTTCGAATCAAAAATTTAATATACGGGTTATTCCATGTGAAATTAACGCAATTTTAGAACAAATTCTACCTTACCCCCTCCAATTTTGATTAAATTTGGTACAGTAAGTGACTTTATGGTAATAAAGAAAATCCCCAAATCTTATGTTCAAATAATAATTGGTTTGGGAGTTATACGGCTTTAAAGTTGCCAGATTTGTCTAAAAAATACACCGGCATACCTTTAAATTACACTTGTTATTCACCTAATTAAGCTAGAGATATGTGCAAGGTGTTATTTTAAACCTTTTTTAATGGGCTTTCATATGATATACAACACATGATGACTTGAAAACGTTTTTAAAAATTTAAATTTAAATTTAAAATTTAAATTTCTCAAAAAGCCAAGTTTTTAAAATTTTGAAAAAAATCTCAAAAATTGCTCATATTATTGTTAATTAATCCTCAAAGTTTCATGTTGGGATCATAATGGGATCACAAGCTACAAAAGTTTTTTGTTTGATATATTTACTATTTCAATAACGAAAATGAGAACATGCATTCCTTACTTTTAATCTAACTCAGCTGTATAGGATGGCATTAATGTTTACACACTACCTTATCGACATATACTCTAGTAAATAGTACATTTAACATTTGTGAAGATTTTAGAATGAAGAAAAATCATTAAAGTGCATTACTTTTGATGGATGGTGCTACTTATTTAGTTGAAACTGGTAGAAAGCTTTATGTGTTTTGAGAATTTCTACTTCAGAAAGAATATACATGGAGGGGGTCAGGTAGAAACCTTGTGTTGATTTGGTATGGAATTACCCATACCCTAAAATTCTAGAGGGGCAAAACTACAAGTTCGAGTACTTATACTCCCTTAAAAAAATTCGCATAAAAGAATGACAACTGTAATTAGAATACATTTTAAGGATACTAATAAAAACAAAATAATTTCAAAATTCATTAAAACGTCGAACCAAAAATTTCATTTATGAATTAAACCCTAAAATTCTGGAGGGGCAAAACTACAAATTTGTCCCTCCTCTAAAAATCCGAATTAGTTTTTTTGTTTTTTTTTTCCTGACTTGGACCGACTAAACCACCATTAAACCACCAAAAATCCGATTTTCTTTTTAAAATTTACATCTTTAAAAATCTCTGAGCATTTCTGAATCGTTTAAGGTAACCGTCTACGTTCGGAGAACTTTTTTCTTTCAACGTAGAAACTAGGTCATGTTTTACATTTTTAGGTTTATTTTGTTATATTATCATAGATAATTGCACTTAAAAATTTAATTCATGGAGAAGTTTTCATAAAATGTTTAATAAATGAAGAAAATTGAGTAAAAAAATCGGGTTTTATCAAAAGGTCTAATTTTTCAATAAATTAAATTATTTCAATATTTTTTGATGAAACACATTTCTTATACACTGGACTAGTGAATCATCTAAAATCTTTGCTTAATTTACATTTGGTAATAAATTTGGGTCCTCCAAAATCGTACACATTGAATTTTTAACGAATTTTCATTACCTTTATATCTAACTACGAGTGTAACATCGTTAAAAATGATCCAAATTTAAAGCTTTTTGGTCATTTACCAGTCAATACTATCAAAAGCATTCATAATAATTTTCAACACAATATTTTAAAAACTTTTTGAGAAATCCCATTTCAAATTTCGACATTTTATTAAAAATACCGTTCCAAGAAAAACGCATTTGAAGTTTATGAAAGCAACTTTCACTATTAAAAAATTAAAATAAATGTTTAAAATTCCCCACACTTTAATTGGAATTTGGTAAGGTGACAGAAAAGCCTATATGGAATAATAGAGAGATGTTATAATGTTTTTTATCGTCGTTCTATGTAAATCATCTATAACATGCA
>CM063497.1:3120405-3125405 GCA_032207245.1 Pardosa pseudoannulata
CTCCTCCCGCATCAATGCACTTTTGTAGACGAATTTTCCACAGATCAAATGCCTCAAGCCATTCATTTCTTGGAATTGATGAAAAAATGCATTTATAGCCATATCAACGTCTTCTTCTGAATGACTTCCACGTAAGTTCTTTTTTAGATTAGAGAATAACCAAAAGTCACACATAGCTAGATCGGGTGAATACAGCGGATATTCTATCACTTTAATTTGTTTTTGTTTAATAAACTCAACTGTTAATCCGGCTGTATGTGAAGAAGCATTATCATGGTGAAGCATTTGTCCCCTAACATTCACTTCTTGAAGAATTCGTGGAAGACATTTAGTGGTATACCAGTTTGCTGTTACTGGTCCTTTCGTCCTTCCAACTTGATGGTTTGACCAATCCCGTACTTCTGAAGAAAACTTCATTAATCACTTTTTTCAGTCAGCAGTGTCTTTTCACCATCGTCGGCGTGGGATCATCTTCAAAGACCCATACTTTGCTTTCTTGACGCGTTGGAACGTCATAAAACGGTATGTACATTTCACCACCCGTTACAATTTTAGAAATGATGCGGTCACCATCCTTTAGCAATTAAAGAGTTTCTTTACTGATTCTGACACGCTCCCCCTTTTGGTGCTCAGTCAGATTATGAAGAACCCAACAGCAAACTCCTTTTTTCATATGTAATTCTTCATTAATAATTGGTGTGTATGGCTGCGGATTCAATGTTAAGTTCCTTCTGTATAATTGGATAGGTACAGCGATTATCATCCATTAGCATTTTTCGCATGGCAGACACATTATCCGGGATTACTATCGACGGCGGCCTTCCTGTGTGTTCTTCATCCTGAAGAAAATGGCGATAAATTCTTTAAATCATCTGAATACAATAGCACGAACTGGAGATTCATCATCAAATACCAATTGCAACCGCTGAAAGCATTCTTCTTGATTGAATCCAGCTTTAAAATCGTAGCGCGAAAATGTTCTCGCGTCAACTCTATTTTCTCGTCTCTTTAAAATTTATTCTAACAAGTTGACATAAAATTTATTAAACAAGTTGACGTAAGTCAGTAAAAAATCGTCTGCTGTGTTAAAATACTTTGCATTTTAATCTTAAACCGTTATTTTTATTTTGTGAATTCTCGTCTGCGCGTATCTCAAAACTTTCAGAGTAACTGTCGTAATTAAAACCTATATGATAAGGCAAAAAGTAATAATAATAAAAAAAAATTATATGTGATGTACAAAACTGAAAATAATTACTATATGTAGTCATTAAATTAAATCCACACTACAAGTCATTAATTGCTTAAACTATAAGGCGATTTCAAGCAGTAGGGCAAATTCTCAAATTATAACAATTCTGGCTTTAGTTTAAAACAGGAGGGCAGTTTATTGTTTGTCTATTGGCTGTTGTAAACATTAAAATGAATGGGAAGGGCATTATAGTAGTTCGTGATGTTGCGACAAATTGCCTTATTGTAGAGTAAATAAATAAATAAAATAAAATAAAATACTTGCACTGGTTAGCTTTTAAATTAAGGAAAAATAATCTATATAGAATTCTATAAATGTATGTAGGTATGAATTAGGTGTGAGTGTTTGCATATCGAAATGGACCATGATGCGATTTTGCATGGTAATTCAGGTAAACCCTGAAAAGGTTTTAGAGAAGCCAAATTGTTCGGAAGTGAAATTTCTCGAAATTTTTATGGGCCAGCAATATAATTCAGATGGAATTAATTCGTAAAGTGTATTGGTTTCTAAGCTACTCAGAGCACATTGCTTACAAAACCTTAAAAGATAATTCTTTCGGGAGGCTATGCTTTCACAAATATGAAATTTATGACAATAAGCATACACACATGCATATATGTACAGGATGTCCTGTAAATGTTGAGACAAACATCTAGTGGAAGTAGGATACATCATAAGAAAGGAAAAATTGCATAGAAACCCATGAGCAAAAACAGCAGGGTAAGTGGTAAAGGTAGAAGATGGGAAAGGAAACAAGATATGGATTAATCTCAAACATTTATTGCACATGATGAATACAAATGGCACTCTCTCATATGTTCCATCATTGCATTCAAATTATTTTACATTTCTGTATTCTTTATTTTTTCCCTTGTATTTAACATGTATTTGATTTTCTCAACTTTAACAGTTAAACCTATTTCCTTTGATGAAAGTAGCAGTTCTGAGAAGAACTTGCTGAGTGTAGCCTGGTTCCTTCTCAGCAGGACCAGAAAGTCTGCGGAAGCTAGAAAATGGCAAACTCTGTTATGTAGCCTTCACACTATGCCCAATTGTTCACAACTTCCTGATGGTGACCTTAGGAGATGGTTTACGGATTGCGTCCACACACTGGGCCACTAAATGAGCCGAACGCGTTGATTCGTCCATAGGTTCTACTGCGCATTTTTGCTACACATCTGACTGCCTTTGATCTTCGGAGGAAAGCCGCTTCTGAAGCCATCCTCCACCAAGGCCATTTTATCGTCTGCCATCTTCGATCTCAATAAGCCATACCCCCTCCAGACGGTGGTAATGGCTTGCAGTGGACCATACAGTGGAGGACCTTTAAAAATTGTTCCACCTGGGTACACCGGAGAGTCCAATGGCTAAGCCATGTTGAAAGGATGGAGCCTAGTAGAACGACAATGAGACTCCTAAAAGAAAACCTCAGCGGAAGACCAAGATATAGATGGATGGATCAAGTCGAGGAGGATTTAAACAGTTGGGGAATCATTAACTAAGTTAATGGTTCTAGTATCTAGAATGGTTTTAGGTATCTATTCGGATGGAATGGATAAAGGTTTTAAAGGATGCTAGGGCCTTTCGAGGGCTGTAGTGACAATGATGTTGATGATGATGAATACAAATGGTGTACGACATGAATACAGCTCGTATGTTGCAACAAATGCTCGAAGTTTGCACCGTCAGCCGCCTGAAATCATGGAGCATTGATTGCCGAACAGGATCGAACACTCCGGGAGTTTCTTTGATTGTAGCAGCTGTGCAGACGAATCTTCCACAAAGTCCATTTCAGACTCCACAGGCTTGATGGTTGTTCGCAAAAGAAATCAAGGCTCGGTGGGTACCAGGGAGCCGTATGCACCTTGCCCAATCCATCGATGCGGGAATGGCCTGGTTTAGAACAGCCAGTCCAAAATGAGCAGGCCCAATATCATGTTGGAACCACATGTTGCGACTTACATTTGGTGGAACATCGTCAAGAAAGGCGTACCTTCTTCAGGAAGATTAGGTAATACGAGACGGTTAACCTGATAAGGTACCGACCGAGTAGTCGCCGACCAAACCCACCAAACTCTCACTTTTAAGCTATGTTGTACCGAGTGGTACATACACATTGGGGGTTTTCTTGAATCCACAAATGTAATATAATAAATTGTGAAGATTGTGTTGGGGCATTCCTCCTTCCGCTTTGTTTTGTTATTTTGATTTCAATTTCCCTTGGACTTCGCAAAGTGCAGTTCTAATCTATACATTGTTTTAATTTTCCAGGTTTTTTGCCACTCCTCCACACTATGGCCCATTACTGACTACTTCAGTGCTCGCCTTCAGTGTTCGACCTTGGTACGATGGTTAAAGGGTTGCAATCACATACTGGGCACTAAACAATGATGCAACCTTTATCTACTGCGCACTTTTGTAGAACATGCTATCTGGTGTTTTGAGTAAAACCGGTTTCGAAGCCATTCTCTGTCACCGTGGACCACGATAAGCCATACCCCCTCCACACAGTGGTAATGACTCGCTGTGAACCATGATGTGAAAGGGGTCTTCAGAGTGTGTGAGCTCAATAAAGATTGAGAATAAACCACGCGTTTTTTGCCATTCCTTGGTGCAAACCATTCGCAACCGAATTTTTACGGTACTTCTGAAATTATAATTTAACGTCATGATGAATGTTGATTGTTATGTTGTGTCATTCCAGATTGAATACGCCATCCCTATTTAATATTGTCCCACCAGTGAACAACACATAAGCTGGGAAATTCCAACTCGGGCACATTCTTGTAGAAATCATTGTGCTAAACGCACACGTATAACAGCAAGTGAACAGTTTGGAGACGAAAATGTGAAAGCAGTACCCATTCAAAACAAGCTGGACACTCTTACGATCCATTCTTGTTTGAGAGGCAATGGCACATATGCTGGTACTGAGATTGGTCTCCACGAATACCCTTTTTTCCCTAACGAACGATCACTTCGATTGTGATCTTCCCTTACGCCGACATACTCCACTGCATATACTCGGACAAATGCTGATACAGACGTACAAACTGTGATGTGGTTTATGTCTATCTCCGAAGCATTCTTCATAAATGCGTGCAGTGGATCATCCATTACCCTCAGATATTCCATACACTAAGTGCATGTCTCCAAGTTCACCGTCCATTTTCGCACTCTCATGTACAGCACCACCTGGTGGCGTACGAAGACACGGGACTGTATATGAGTGGTGAGCTTGCACACATGCACTTAGTGTACATTATTTTTATTCATTAAGTTTAATAAATGTTTAAGACTCTTGTTTCTTTTCCCATCTTCGATCTTTGATGCTACTAAATCTTGATGCTTCCGCCCATGAGTTCCTATGTAGCTTTTTCATCCCCATGATGTGCCTCACCGTAGAAGTCTGTCGCAAAATTTACAGGACATTATGTATATATACAACGAACAGCTCTAATGACCTTCTAGGACCTCTGGGACTGTCTGTCCCTCAAGGACCAACTTTAGCCCTCAAAATCGCCAGCATCCGGCGTGGCATGGACACCATAAGGTGCTGATAGGTAGTCTGAGGTAAATGGTACTAAGCACTCGTCAACTGGTCCTGCAGTTCCTGTATATACCAGGGGGTAGCGTGGCAGCAGGAATTTGGTTTTCCAGGTGGGACCACAATTGCTCCATTGTAATCCCAGCTATGCAGCTCGGTATGGAGGTTTTCTTTCAGAGACGACACCGCGGCGCCCAGGTC
>CM063497.1:3130405-3212905 GCA_032207245.1 Pardosa pseudoannulata
TCGAATGTACAATATCCAACGGTAATTTGCATATAGGGTATCATGTTACATATAAACAAACCTATGTCAAAATAAATAAAATGTGCTGCACAATACAACACATCCATATATGCAATCTAAGAATGCGGTATGCCAACTGAGTTGAGAATATGTATATATATATATATAAATAATACATATATATGTATAAATAATACATATTTATGTATAAATAATATATATTTTTGTATAAATAATACACATATATATATCTTACTCTGTCATTTCATGTGAAATAACTCAAGTGTAAGATTAAGATATAGAATGATACATTTGAATTATGTTATGACAAATTTTTGTTATGAGTAACTGTAAAAACAAATTTAAAGGATTTGTAAATTGCCTTATTGTAGTAACTCATGTCTGTATAAAGTGCTTTATAACTAGCTACAGTATGTAATACAGTTTCATTAAAAACTATATGTTTTATATATAAACTGGATCATACTTAATTTAATATGGGGTTTTCTAGCAAGTCTCCAGTGATATCTCACAGATAGTTTCTTATAAACATTTTGATTAAAATATCTTTTATGATGAAATATTTTAATGATTATACTATTGAGTATAAATGATTCACTCATAAGATAAAGTTTTCACTTAAAAAACTTAAACTATTCTAAAATTCTCATCACTTCAAGTAGTTTAGGTATCCTTCAAAAAAATATAATTTAACTTTTATATAAGTTCTAATAAAAATATCACTATTAGCAATTTAATGGTGTCAGAAAACTTTAAAAAAGTATCTTATCTTTCCAATAAACAATAACGTTTATAATGAAATCTTATACTAGATTTAAGGATGGATATTTTTTTGTGTTTATATATTAATTAATATTAATTGTGTAGGAATATTCGCTAATTTCCAAAATAACTATACAGTGTTGGCACGATTTAAATCAGTTGATTTTTTTGAAAATCAATGATTTAAATCATTTTTTTTCACTTCTTTTAAAACCTATATTTCAAAGACAGAAGAATTGAGAATCAGTCAGCACAGTAATACCAATAAGTAAATAAGTGTCAATAGATACACATGCTTTCCAAGAATTTAGGGGTTGTTATCAGAAAGTATGTAGTAGGGGTAGTACAATGACTAGTTATGACTGGTGGAATTCATTTTATGTAATGGGAGGTAAAGAGAGTATTACAGAACTTGAAATCCAGTTTGTCTACCCAATAACAACAGCCGTGGCTTCATCTGCCGGAATGGAAAGACAGTTTTCTTCTTTTGGTATTGTTCATTCTAGCCTTTGTAACCAATTAGGAGTGGATAAAGCATCAAAGCTAGTGTTTTTATTGAAACAAGTAAATCCATAATTTAGCGTTTAAAAAAATCTGATTTAAATTAAAAAAAAATCTTTTTTTTTCCAACTCTGTAACTATACCAATTTTCTTAAGTTGTTGGCACTTAAAATTAAATGGAATTATTTTTCATGTATATTTTCAAATTTTAATTTAACATTTATTAGTTTGCATCTGTTCTTAAAAAATGTCATCATTACTTAATAGTAATATGTATGTACTGAGAGTAACCTTAAATGTAAATAACTGCCACCTTATCCTTTGTATCACATTTCTGCGAGTGTAGTTCAACTTGCATATATCATTTTTGGTGTTTTTTTATTAATTATTCAAGCTAATTGGGACCTCTAGTACCTCAGATATCAGAAATCTCGGTTAATGGAAATCATCTATAAAAAACCTCCTGTGCTTTCAAATTTAACTAACTTTTATGGTAAAAAACATTAGAACGTTCCTTAAATGATAAAAATAAACATATACGAACTTATGTTTCACAGCTAAAAAGATTTAAAAAGGAAATCAATTCTAGTAGTAAATTTTAAAACGTAAAAAGGAATTTTTTTTAACTAAGTTAAATATCGAAAGACTCATTTTCAAAAATTACACAAATGTAAAAAAAATATTGTAATTTTAAAATTTAATATTCATTACTTTGTTAAATTTGCATTCTTTAAAAAAAGTCTGTTACCTTTCGTTGAAATAGGAATGCCCTACGTGTGTTGTTGCTTGAACCAAAGATAGACTTCTTCATCTGGTTTTTGTTTTCTTTAATGTCGATCGTCCTTCTAAGGCTTTTGACTAGTCCATCTTTGAACATAAAGCCTCTATTTGAGCTTTGTTCCAATCGCTTACAGTCGTTTCATTAACTCCCAATTCCAAAGCAATTTTTTTCAAACTCTCACCATTATTAATTCTTTTAATAACCTCAAGCTTGTTACTCATCGAAACAACAACTCTCTATTATGGTTTGGCATTTTAAAAATGAACAACTTACTAGTGCAATGGTCAAAGTGAAAAGATTTAAGCAAAGGTTCACTATGAAATAGGAGTTTCGCGAAAGAAAAGGCAAACTGAAGAATGTTATGAAGCACAAATGCCTATGGCAAGAATCGTCAATCCCCTTCCCAATGGGGGGGGGGTGAGTGTAAGTGTCCGATAACATATTGCATTTGGTATTCAATACCAATTCAATGACCACTCTTAACAAAGCATTCCTGGATGTTGTTTTCTCAGGGTGTAATATTTCTTGGAAGTTGAGTGCTTTTGTGGGGAAGACGTGCCTGTGACACGGACAACAAACTAAAAAGTATATAATTTTTTCCAAGCTCATTTTGTAAAGGAGAAAAAAAATTAGATATCGTTATTGACTCGGTTAACAGAGACCTTGATTAATTGAAGCTCGGTTAATCAAGGTTTTACTGTATATCCTAACTTACTTTACTGCTATTTGAGTTTGCAGGTTTGAATCCTGCTGCTGGTATGAATGATTTTAGCCATTCAAAATTGACTTTAAGCAGTAGATACCAGTCTCCTTAGGCTTCGTGAACAAAACAGAGACTGTAGCCCTCCAAACCAAACCCTGCTTATTTTGCCCCCAAACTTTAGTCTCTAGGTAGCAGTATGGTGTGATCCAGCGTAATGTAGAAACTTTTTTTCCCCTATATTATCTTTTATATAAGCTCTTATTAGTATATATTTTTGTTATTCTGATAACTTCAAATTATGAAAAATTGTATGTGAAAGCTATATATTTTGTTTTTGTATTCTATTAATTTTATAACAATACTAAATCATTTGGACCCGAAGAAAATTTTTAACATGTAAAGTTTTTGCCAAATGTGAGACAGGGAAGTAAACTTATTGTAAATCATACTAGTTTCTGGGGATTTTTTATCAGCACCTCTAAAATTTTCTTTCATGACCCGTTTTTATCAGCTGTTGGCAACACCATACTTTGGAAATAAAAATGTATAAATATTTTACTGCAGATAAATAATTTCTTTTGTATGCAATATGCATATGAAATATTTATTTTAATTCCTGTTTTAGATGTGCTAAAATTACAGAAGTAAAAAATCGTTCTGATAGCTGTTCTCTTTTTTCTTTTCTGCATAAAAAATTAAGTTTTAGTGTAATATTTGGCATTGCTGGACATAAAGTCTCTTAACTTAACCTTCTAGCAAGCACACCAGCATAAATCTTATGGCAAATGCAATATTTCTTATCATGTGGTCACATACAGTACTGAAACTGTTTGAAAGTTGTTTGTCATTAATGTTCTTGCATTCTGGCCGAAATGTAACTTTGTGATCAGCAGATTTTTAAGTGAATTAAAAACAACTGAGGTAGTGTCCCTTCAATACAAGGGTACAAACAGTGGTATTCATAGGGAACATATCAGAGGCTCCCTCAATAACTAGATAAACTATAAGAATTTAATTATTATGAATTCTTTTCTCTAAAAGGAAAGAAAACTCATAAAGTGAAGGATAATGCATGCTATGTGTCTTCTCTTAAGAAGTCTATAAAAAAAATTGAACCCCTTAGATTTAAGACCCTTAATTTTTCCATAAAGGATCCAGAGCTCCTGAATTAAAGCAATGTCAAGTTGTTACCAAGAAGCTTTTTCAATAGGAGCTGAAGCTTCTTTGCAGAGATTTAGTTTGCTAACCTTAATTCCATACATGATGGCAAACAAAGAGTGAATAAAAATAAGATGGGGAAACTTACTTGGACTGTCCTGTGCGAGGAAGAAAAATTACCACACTTATACTCTTTTGAGAATTATGGTTGATTTAATAGGATGTTTCTTTTGTGTATTAAAGTTTGTGGGTTTGGATGTCACTGCAGGCTTGGATGGTTGTAGCCGTTCAATATATCAGATTTTAACAGTAGGTCCCAGTCTCGTACAGCAAAACAGTAGAACATAGTGCTCTAAACCAAACCAAGTCATTCTATTTCAGCTTCTTCAATAATTGCCATGTTCCTCTGTAGAGCAGAATTTGAAGCATTGTGTAGAGTGTCCTTTGACCTAGAGAGTAGAGCTAAATTTTGAAACTCAAAAGTATTTGAGAATCCTTCAAAAGTGGCAAGTTCAGAAGTCTCCTCATAAGCCCTAGAGGCTTACCTTCCTTTACCTTCTTGTCTTGAGAGTTTTACAAGACTAAGAAGACTATAGTTCAACCCAAGGGAAGTTCTTAGGTTGGATCCACGAATAATATCAACATTGGATTGATTTATTTAAAAGATCTACCCAGTGTTGCTTAGTTTCATAGAAGCATTCATAAGTTTCCATCACTCTAAATTTCTTTAATGATCCTTTGCAGGTGCTTAAGAAGGATGCTAGACAAGGTTGTATCGGTTTTAACCATGGGGGTTTTAACCAGTTTTAACTGTCCTGGTCAATATCAATTTTGACCAGTTTTCAAGGTTCGTACGGTGCTTAAAAGTGCTTAAAAACTGCTTAATTTCGAAACGCGTTTTTAAGGCCTTAAAAAGTGCTTAAAGAGTGCTTAATTTTCCCCTAAAGTCCTTATTTTTTTTTCTTGCCAACAGTTTTTATTTGAATATTTCGAAATCGTCTATGAAAATCATATAAGGTCGCTCGAGATTAATCGTTCAGTGTGAATGAAATTCCGACGTCTTTAGCCGTCGGGTAACACAAAAGAAAACTCTAGCGCTCTCAGACCAAACTAAATGGTTACAAATCTGTTAGTCTAAAGTACAATTCGAACCCCCTGGCTCAGATACCGAAAAAAATCCCGTCCTATTCGATCATCGTCCAGAAATATTACTATTTAAAAAAATTTTTTTTAATTGTCTACTTAAAAAAATAGCCTTATACAGTGCATATATTATTTAAATCATGAGTTTTTAGACATTGATTAAAATTAAATTTAAAGATAATTATTGTATCTTTCGAAACTATTAAGGTATAGATTTTATTGCTATTTAAGAAATTCTGCAGTCACAAAATTAAATATTTGTGTATAGAAATGTCTCCTAAAAATTTGATATCTAAAATGCGCATTTATATTATTAATTTTTTTTTTTTTTAAATTAGGATATTTGAGGAACTTCTGATTTGAAACTGTTTTCAACATTTTTTGATTAGGAGACTCGAGTCATTGTTTATATTAGTAAAAATTATTAAGTTAAGTCCAACAAACAATATGGTTCCTCAAAGTTTAATATAATAAAGTTCAACTGTATTGGTGAATTTATTTATTTTTTTAATTAGGCAAATTGAAAAAAACATCTGATTTGAATCTGTTTTAATTTTTTTTTTTTTTTTTTTTTTTTTTTTACTAGGAAATTTAAGTACTTGTTTATATTGATAAAAAGTTATTTAGATACTTTCGTATTTCGTATTTAGGCACTTGTTTTTGTATTAAGTAAATCAGAACATTAATTTTTGATAGTTATTCAACTACCTCTTTTTTTTTTTTTTTTTCTCCTTTTTTCCCCAAAATTTTGACTTCTGTGTCTGTGAAATACAATAATTTCTCATTTATACACTATCTCTTTTGTTCATGTTTTTGTTGAACCTAATGTAATAACCATTATTTTATCTGATATGTTTCTGATAAGAGGTGCTTAAAAAGTGTGAATGGTGCTTAATTTTTTCCATTAAAAAAGTGTACGAACCATGGTTTTGACCATTGAAAATCACTTTTCCATATATCTAATACTAATTGAACATAGTTTACTAACATATGATAAAGGCAAGTTACATTTGTTAAAATGTCATAATATAAATAACACCAACAAAAGACAAATATAGCGTAACACCATGATACACAAAAATGTTTTACTTATTTTTTTTATACAAGTTGTTTTATATGTAATTTATGTTGAATTCAAAAAATGGTTACAAGTAACAAGTTTTGTAGTTGTGTCTAAATTTGAATGATTTCGTAGTTTATTTTTGATTATTCAAAACTTTGAAAATAATCTTTCTATAGATGAAGAGCTGGCACAACAGTTCCTTACATGTATTGTAAAATCAACAAATTTTATGTTAATGCCTTTAACTTTCTTCATTGCTGCCCACCGGACATCAGGTCCAAGTGTATCTTTTACACTTTCAGAATAGAAGGAACTGCACTACTATTTTTTTTTTATTGCTTGTTAAAAGTCACTTGTACTTACAAAAGATATATTAAAATTAAGACCATCTAAAACTATTTTTAACAATTCTGACCAGTTTTGGACGATTAAAACCACTTTTATCCAGTGTCCTGGTCAAAATAAGTTTTCACCAGTCAAAATTACAAACCTGATGCTAGAATTGTTCATAAAAATGTTCCTATCTAAAAGCTGCTTTATAAGATATAGGTAACTTATTAGCACTCATAACTTAGAAAATATCATTTAAAAACCCTGTCACCATCCAGGCAGTTCCATCACCAGCTCACTGTAACGGCATCTTTACATTAGATTATAAAATCCCCATTGAGTTCTGTTATAGATCTTGTGGGACAGAATTCTTCTTCTCAAGGGGACACTGGTAAGTACAGAATTCTCATCAGAAAATTAATTTGTTGGGAATTTTCGAAAACAGTGAAAATCTTAATGGTCTTAACTACTAAAGCTAAAGAGCCAGGTTTGAAATTCTTTCAGGGCAACAAAAGAGTGGAGGGTGGGGGAATTAGTTGTTACAGATTGGAATTTCCTTCTGCAGTTGTTCTTTGTCAGACCAAAAGTTCCAGATCCCCTCAGACAAGTTGCTTGCAAACTTGCCCATCAATAGACCCTGAATCCCAGACTTTGACTCAATTCTGTGTAGGAAAATAGACCTTACTTCCCCTCTGGGGCACCTGGTTAGCAGATGACATTATCATCAAAGGGTTAGCTTGCCTTCTCATTTGAAAGTGCTCTATCACCATAGGAGACGCACAGATGTGTAAGTGGAACTTGGTTAAGTTTTCAAAGGGATTGGGAGATTAAAATTTCCTAGGCATAACGTAATCTTTATGCAATTTTATCTAGTATATAATTTCAAGTCATCTAAAATTTTAACCTTATTCAAGAATAATTTAAGTTGCTTTAGTGTTAAGTAGTAACGGATATAGGCTAAAGGAGTTTGAACTTATCTTTCTTTGATTTTGTTTTAGTTAATGCTGTACTTAAATTAAAATGAAACTTATACCTCTATATACTTATACCTCTTGGATGGTTTATGAAAAGAACCAAATTAGTTTATAAGCTGTACTAGCCAGGGTTGTCATTTTTTTTTCACTTCTTTTTAAACCTATATTCCAAAGACAGGAGAATTGGGAATCAGTCAGCACAGTAATACCAATAAGTAAATAAGTGTCAATAGATAGCATGTGCTTTCCAAGAATGGAGGGGTTGTTATCAGAAAGTATGTAGTAGGGGTAGGTACAATGACTGATTATGATTGGTGGAATTCATTTTATGCAATGGGAGGTAAAGAGAGTATTACAGAACTTGAAATCCGGTTTGTCTACCAAATAACAACAGCCGTGGCTTCGTCTGCCGGAATGGAAAGACAGTTTTCTTCTTTTGGTATTGTTCATTCTAGCCTTCGTAACCAATTAGGAGTGGATAAAGCATCAAAGCTAGTGCTTTTATTCAAACAATTAAATCCATCATTCGGTGCTTAAAAATATTGAAATAATAATAATGATATAATAATAATGCAATAATAATAATATATGAAAAAGCAAGTGTATAGGCAAATGGGATGGAGGGGGAAGGCACTAAAGCTATCAAACGGAAGCAATTAGGAGACATATACAAATATATATAGTATCTTTAAAAAATCAATTAAATAATAGTGTATTAACCATAATAAATGCAGCTTTTTTTTCAGTTGTAAATTTTGCAAAATCTGCCACAGGCTGCTATTTTACTACCCCAGGGCTAAAAGTAGACAAATTTTAATAGCATTTCTTTCATTGTATTTGGCTGAATGTGGACTCAGCAGGTACTTAGTTGACTGTAAAGTTAGTATTCTAAAAAAGGAACATTGCTGAATGTGGAGATTTGTGAATATTTGTTTTAATTTTGCCATTTGTGAGAAAATTCACATTCTTGGCAATGACAAATATAAAGAGATAAATTCCGCAGGCACCCTAAACTGCTTAAAAATATTGAATTTATATAATGTATAAATAGAAATATTGCACTGCGGCCATTTGTCATATGTAAATAATATCACTGGATTGGAGTAAAACTACAGGATGTGTTTGACATTTTCTATGTTTACTAAATTATGCAGTTTTTGTGATATGCTATATAAGTAACTATAAATATTAAATTTTAGTTTCTGTAGATTTTATTTTTATTAGCATATACTGTTAAAATAATGAAACAGGGCTCTTTATAATCCAGATTTCAAAATGACCCTCACTGTAGTTTTATAATGAAACCAGAAACACTAATTCTACTGAGTAGTTTTTATTTTAATACACCAATAAAATAAGTGTTTCCTTAATTTGAAGCATGTGAAATGAGTTATAATGTTTCTAAAATAGAATTACCAGTTTAATAATTATCAGTTTTACAGTAAACTTTCTACAAAGTGAATAAAAATTTAACATATCAAAGTATTAACTTGGAATTGGTAATAAGGTCATTTAACACCCCTGCTATTTTACTTATGAGGTCAAGGAGCTATTGAATTTTAAAATTTAAGAATTAACTAATTTGTTATAATTGCCATTTATTGAAACTAAAGTAAATGTAAAAAAATGATAATAAATTTGAAAAATAAAATAAAAACCATAGTTAAAATGAGAATGAGCCCTAAGTTAAGCACATAAAATATTGGAAATGTCTAGCTAGACAAATAGGTGGCTTAATGAGTTATATAATGTATAAGTAATTCCATCCATCAGCGTAAACTGAAAATTAAATATCGCTCCGTAAAAAAAGTAAAGATTTTTTTTTCACCGTGTTCTCATATATTCTCTAACATTTCGTACGAATTTAACCTTCAACGTCCTAGAGATATAAATTGCGCTAGCTTCTGATTAAAATTCGTTTCAAGTTATCATAATCGAATGTTAATGCTTTAAAAATAGTTGATGTATTGTCATTCAGATTCTATACTTATGAAATTTTAAATTTGCGAAAATTCTTTGTCAGAAGCTGATCAATATCAACAAGATTCTATAGTGCACAGCGATCGTATTCATCATTTGAGTTTATGCCTCTGAAAAGTAGAACAAGAAATCGCCAAACTACGGCGATGAAGTCCCCCTAATGTTAACTTATACGTCATCAGCCTCTATTGAATTAACGAAAATCGATTTGTTTATCGTTCGTGGCAGGGTTTAGGAGTTGCCAAAGGAAAGAAAACTTCCTGTGTCGAAATAGATAATGAAAAAAGAAATCGCTGATTTACCAGTTTTATTTGAATTTCTGTCAACGAGACGCGAATCAACTAAATATGTAAAATTTGTTGAAAGTACTCATTTTTATAATACATCTTCATCATAATGAGGAAATTTCTTTTGGAGACTAACATGTATTTCCTCTGTGTACGCATGAATAAGTTTTCTTTTAAAATAACCTCTAAGGATTGCTACATGAATTATTCTGATGGTGAATTTCTAAACAGAGGTCAAGAACATGATCGCCGTGTGCGTTTAAATTTAAAACATTAAATAATTTTAAAATGTTTATTTTTCAAGGAATTCTAATTTTATAAGGGTTTGTTATTAAATATTTCAGAACAGATAAAACTACTCTATTTTGCCCCGAATTCAATCGCATCCAATTGCTGCCATTCAGGAAAATAAAAATTATTCTGTTATGCTTATGAAGAAGACGTAGAAAGGGGGTAATAAAATGATTGGTAATTAAATAATCCCAAAAAATTGCATAATAATGATATACTAAGCTATAAGGATATGCTTTTTTAAAAATGGGGTTTAGCCATTTCTTAATGAATTATTTGAGAATTTTTATTTCATTTGTAGGTCAGTTATTTGGTCAGAATTGTGGTTTATACCTTCGACTTAAGTAAATGCGGGAGTAAGTATATACGGGAATGTTTTTGTGTATTTTTTATTATTAGAATGCTTCTTTTTAACTAGATCTAATGATCAATACGGGGTAAAATTTTTGCTTTAAAGTAAACTGGAGGCTTTCTAAAAAAGGTCCTAGTGTTTATTTTACCCCTACGAATTATATCGTAATCATAACTTCCGTCGTATAATATGACATTCTTAGAATTCCCGTTTTTTACCATGTTTCCCACTCATTTTCTTTAATGAATTCACTGGGGAATGTATCATAATTAAAAAATAAATATGAAACACCGAATATGTATGTATAGTGTAGATTTATTTTATACGTAAGAAGATACGGTACTTGCTTGAAAATTATTTTTCTTCGTTAAAGGGTGTTTTCTGGAATTGTGTAATTATTCAAGACTAGCCTTGTTATTTAGAATCGTCGATTTTTGCTACACCTTGTATGAAAGTCACAAGTTTGCTTCCCGTTAATTAGCACGCGCAAATAAGACTTTAAATAAAGCTTTTATTTTGATTGTGCGAAAAGAAAAATCTTATTTATATAGTCAGCTTTTGAAATATTCATCTAGTTTAGAAGCGTAAGTTGTACCTCGATATTTTAGAAAATGCTTTTATATTAAAAATTGTTACGCTTCGATTCGTGAGTTCTTAAATTAAATGTGTAATGGGCGAAGCGAAGATATGAAAATCCTAAACTCGTCTTCTGCTGTAAAATTATCGAGCGCCCAAAGCTGGCCGGGCTTAAATTGCGAAAAATCCATTCGGAGCGAGAGGAGGGAAGTCACTATTTTTCTCTCTCTCGGTATCTCTGGGAAAGGCAGGCAGGCGCGGAATACATCCCCCCCAGCCAGCCCTGTTGGAAAGAAGGTCGGTTGGGTCGTTCTCTCAATCGTTCGCGGAGAGTCACGTGATGTTTAACGTCAATGCGCACAGAGCGCCTACTCTCGATCGACTACTCGCAGCCCGAAAACATTGCTTGGGGGACGGGTTGCAGGATTGGCGAGCCTATGGCCGTCTCTTGCGCGATATGTTTTGTGTGAGGTGAAATCCCCTTTTTTTCCCCAGGTTTATCTAATATTTCTATTGAATGGAGAGTCTTTCGTGAAAGTTACAAATATTTACGAGGTGGAGTTATTTTGAAATATTACACTTATAATTTTTAATTTTGTCTTAGCAATTTCTGGATTTATTTTAAATAAATTGGTTATCTGTGTAATCAAGCCATAACGTTTGGGAAATCAGGGTTGATTTAGTGCTTAAGAATAATACTTGGTATTATTGTATTTAATGGGATTTTTTTCATCGTAATTCTCTCCATTCGCAGTCGAACGTATATGTATGTGTGTGTGAGTTTTTAAAAAACAACCCCCCCCTCCAATCTTTTTCCCTAAAATATCCTAGACTTGCGTTAAAAAAAAAGCGCCGTTACTGTTAATTAGATGCTGTTTCATTTAATAAAATGAATTTTCTACTTAATTCTTCATTATCTGTATGGTTTGAAATAGGAATATGTTTAGTTACCGGATTATATTGAGAAAATAAATTACTCTTATAATAGTAATGATACATTATTCGTATTATACAATAAGCAATTTTCGTAAAAAGAAAATGTCAGCATTTATTGTACCTTTTTGGTGTATTAATAAAATAATACCAAATTTGGGAACGAAAGAAATTTTAAAGTATTCTTTCGTTATTTAAATGAAGTATATTGATTATAAATTATCAGAAAAATACTCTGATATATTCATCGATTGAAGCTTCATTTAAGGCATTTGTTAGCCGCCTACAGACACAGGTGTTGAAAAAAAAAAAGAGTAAATAATATTTAAATGCAGGTGTAAAATTCTCGTAGTTTTAAAATATGCTTTGAGCGTTCGCTAATTTTTGACGAGATATTTTAGTTGCACAAAATTATCATACAGCAGTTTTTATTGAAAAATAAATATTTGTGCATGGCTTCCCTGTCTAAAAAATATTTGAAGTAAAAATAAAGACAAATACAAGAGTGAACTTTGTGTATGTTTAATTGTATTATTATGTACTTCTATGTGCAGTTAAGTGATTTCGCAAGATTGATTGGCATTAGAAAACATATTTCACTTTTGTTTTTTAACCTCCTCAGAATTAAAATCGTTTGTTCATGCAAATCTCACATTAGCAAACAGTCTGGCAACGGACAGTTTTGAGTGAACAGAGATTCTGTAAAATTCTAAATTTCACATCTCAAAAATTTTAACGTATAGATAAGTTGACTGAAAAAATCTAAACTAGTGAAAAATATGGTTTTATAAGGTCATCGCTAAACAAATAAAATGATGATATTGTGACTTGTCTTTTTTTAGTTGGTCCATGGATGACAGGAAAAAATATCCTGTTTTACACTCCTCGTCTATTTTAAATTTAGTAATTGTTTTAATATTTAATGCTATATTAATAGGCATATACACTAGTTTTCTTTCATCCATTTTACGAGTGGTCGTGGCGTTTGAGTCATACAATTTTTTTCTCATCTTGCATTATTCTAATAATATTCTCTGGAGTTTAGTTGTCGATCGATGACATTACTATCTTTTACCATTGAGCTTTGCACCGAAAACCAAAAGTTAAATTTTGTTCTTAAAATATAATTAAACCATTTTATTGTTCCTGTGACTTCAGTGAATGCATTTTCATTTCTTTTTTGACAAGTTCATATTTTTGATAA
Source organism: Pardosa pseudoannulata (assembly GCA_032207245.1). Taxonomy (NCBI): domain Eukaryota; kingdom Metazoa; phylum Arthropoda; class Arachnida; order Araneae; family Lycosidae; genus Pardosa; species Pardosa pseudoannulata. Next base: position 3,143,465 of record CM063497.1, read on the forward strand.
TCGAAACTTTTCTTTTAATTAATGCTTTGTTGGCTGGCGCATTCTTGGAGTGTATTTAAGAACGTATTGCATTTCTTACAAGAAAGGTTTTTTGCTAGATTCTTTCGTCATTTTTTTTTCTTAACAAACATTGGTATTTACTTATGTAAGTACCACATTGAAGTTTATAGTTTAACTGAAATACCGGCACTTGCGTGTGTATAATAATGTGTGTGAAGATACAGCTACCCGTATTTTTCCCTATGCTCCATGGTCGTCTGAGCTTCAGCAGTCACTTCACTTGCTTGAATGGCAACGAAGAAAAGATAGAAAGATGAACTGACTGATCTATTTTGACGAGCCATCATTTAATCAATTTTATTGTAAATACATGTTATTTTGTTTATTATTGATGTAAGTTATGACGTTTGCTGGTGTCATTCTAATTCTCCACACACACACACGCATGCTTACTAGTCGCCTCGCGCCCTCCGGCCTGAATAATTAAGTTTACCAAATGAAAGTTATACTTAGTTCAAACTTCAAATTCGTTTTTAGATTATATATTACACTAACAGTATGAATAATTTCGAAAATAAAATAATTCATTATCATAAAGTGAATAATGCATTTAGTTAAATTTAACTTCAGTCAGGAAATATGATCTGAATAAATAAAAGCATTACATTTGGTTGTTTGTCTTGTGCTTGGAAAAATATCTTATGTTTATATGCCAGATCCTTTAAAGAGAACTAATAAAGATATTACGTAAAATTAAAATACTTTTACAAACGATTACGCTGTTGACAGTTGAATAAGACTTGCGTCCAACAATTGGTTGAATTAAATTGGGCAATTAAATTCAAAATCAAAGAAATATTCTAAACTAGCCGCTTCGCACCCAGCCTTTGGTTTCGGTAATTAAGGCTCTGAAATAAAGGTTATATTTATATCAAATTTCAAATTAGTTTAATACATTATATTACTGTAATTATATAAGCAATTTCGAAATTCAAACTCTTCAATGAATTAAATATATTTGGCGACCTCATGTGATTTGTCTTTGTACGAGCTAACGGAATAAAGCCAAGTTTTTTTGCCACATCATCTAAAGAGAACAAATGTACTGTCAAAGAAACATATTACTCGCATTACATAAATTTTAAATATTTTTACAAACGATAACGCTGTAATCGATGAAATAAAATTGTTATCAAAAAATCGGATAAAGAAAATGGCGTAACTGTTTTCGGAATGGAAGAAATATTCCAAGTTTAAATTGATAAAATGAACTGAATGAAGTATGTAGGATCCTAAAGCAAGATAAATTGTATTGTCTGAAAACACAATTTAAACGCTATCAGATTAATTAAGCATATTAAAAGGATCTAAATATTTTACTACGTAATTAAAAGGGAATTATATTAAATGGAGCCAAAATAGAATCACCAAACGATTTAATTTAGAAAAAGGCGTTCTATACATGCCCTTGACCTCCGAGCAATTTGATATGTCTAAAACCTTCTCAATGTTGACCGTAATCACCGTGCAAAACATTGCGAATATTGATCCAATCATGTAGGAATGCATAGCATAAATACGTTCAGGCGAAATATATCTATCAATATATCTAGATATCTCTCTCTTTCGATATATATAGAGAGAACAAAACCTTACCTACCACTGCATTAATTACGCTACAAAATCTGAGTTTTGTTAATTAGAATCTAGTTCTTCCCTTTTTCGGAATAGAATTTTATATCGGGCTTGTTGTTATGTAAAAATTATGAATTATTACGACTCAACTTTAGAAGGAGGTACGTAAGTTTTGTTCTCACTGTCTCCTGACGTAGTAAGTAAAAAAGAGAAATTAATTTCGCCAAAGAAACATCTTAACATACGAAACAGTTTTTTCTGCGTATAAATTTTTATGGCTTGCTAACGTTATCGCAACTAAAATCTGCGGAAAATTTCTTTAGTTTAATTTCGTCATTTAAGCTGGAAGTTACGACAAACGTGAGTTGGCACTGAGTTGCTAATGTTGCCACTTAAGTTGTTGAAATACTGGCGAAAAGTCCAGACCTCTTTTCGTCACGTATTCTGCAAAATTGAGAAAAGGATGAACTTGTTTATTCTTGATGTACCCATGCATGGCTGGATTTTGCACTGCTACTACTGGAGGCAAGACATTTTCTTATCGCCCCCCCCTCTCACCTACAAGTAAAGAACATAAATTATTAAAATAGGAATAAACAAAACTAAATGATCTGAAAAGCTAAAACAAATCTTTAATTCTTATTAATAAAAAAAATTTAATGTGCAATGTTTATGTATAATACAACAATAAATTTTAGTTTTTCTGGAAAAAATTGTTTATAAGCTTTAAAAAAATTCAATTTATTTTATTTAATTTTATTAAAGAAATTCTGTTTAGTTTTTTAATTCAGCAAAATTAGCAATTATCATCAATTATAATTAATATTATCCAAAGCATTTTGTTTGATATATGAGATAACTTTTTAGTTGCAGGAGTGCAAAACGACAAATGATTATCTAAACCAGAATAATCATTATGTGCCGTGAGGACACTGGGTAAACCTTGTAATCATATAAAATCCAATATATTTCTGTTTCCTTATTCTACACAGTTGTCCAAGAGAAAAGTAACTATGGCAAACTTATTTATAAAAGTAAACTTATTTACAAATATTTTCAAAATATATTATAAAACCGAGCCCTAGATTATTAGTCTCATTTATCAACCCATCTGTACCATGTCCCATGATTATTAATAAAAAATTTAAATATCGCTAAAATGTGATGGAATAGGACAAATTTGGGAACAATACTCTGTTTTGAAAGATTGGTCAATCATGATGTATCAAGTTTAGAAATTTTAGACTTGGTACATAGTTGTCAAATATTCGTGTCGTTGTAGGTATTTTGTGTGAAAAGATATATTAAATGCGTATGTTTTGTCCAAGGTTAGCATTATGTTGAGATTGGATTTTCTTAGGGTTTTTTTTATAGCTGTGTTTTAGATAGAAATAAAATTTTGTTTTTCAGTATAAAATTAAATATTTTGGAAGAAAAATTTCCAAAGCTAGCCGCCTATACCCAATAATAATAGAGCGATTTCATGCAACGTCATTAAACGGCTTTAATGCCCTTCCCATTCATTTTTATGTTTACGACAGCCAATAGGCAGCCCTTCCGATTGAAATTAAAGCCAGAGTAGTCGTAAGTTGAGATGTGCAGTACTGCATGAAATCGCCCTATTATGTTTTTTTTCTCTTTTTACTAATCATTTGTAAAATTCAATATTTGGAGTAGCCCTCGTTTCATAAATGTTCTCTTATTTTTAAATCGTGTTTTGTAAAATTGAGATAAATAAATCATAATTTAGCGATAGATTCCAGATGAAGTGGATCCTAAAATGTTTTTATAACTCTCCCTTGTTTTTTCTTATCAAGAATTATGAATTTTCTCCCCCTTTGATGTTAATTGACGCTAAAACAAGTTATGTTTAGAAGGTACTTCAGTTGTGAAATGTATGCGTGCCTTCTGTTTATGAAAAGCCACCTATCACCAGAGGCATTATTCCCCAATGTTGGGAACAGTGATATTTCATTAAACTAAATATTTATGAATAGATCAAATTACATTAATTTTAACAGGTGTAAAAAAAAACAGCAATCGTATTTGTAGTTTTGTCGACACCTCCTCGCTTTTACTGTTGCGACAAATACACATCTGCAGGGAAAGCCACCGCTGTGTTGACGTCGCCATATTATTTATCCTGACGCTTTGGCGTCGTTATTAGGCTTGTACGTGGCGCGTCTGCGATTTTTCCTGCAACCCTAATCGCCGCGTTCGGAAGTACTGCATTTATCGAGCGAAGAAAGCAGAGTAATCTTGCCCCGTGTCTCTTTAACAATTACCTGATCGCGACATCGATATATTTATACTATTAACGGATCTGTTTAACGAGACAAATTCATGTATAATTATGAGCTTCAAACTTTACTTCGCTGACGGTGGCGTGTTTTGTAAATGTGTGATGGATGTCTTTTTTCCGGAGGCGACCCTGCTGTCCTCTAAAGATGCAGAGGTGAGTCCATTTTACCCAACAGCCGAGGGAAGGAGGGTTGTTGCGTTTTCAGCGATCGGAATGGGTCGCTTTAAATCTGGTCTGCGTTACGATCGTTATTTTTATCCAACAAGATATGCATTGATTTGTACATTTTTATTTATTTTTTGAGACATTTTGTGTCTTTGCTGAACGTTGATCGCATTGTTTTTACATTTTGTCATAAATATTGATTTCCGTATTTATTTTGCAGTTCTATCACAATTCTATAAGGTACATTTGTTTCCACCATCGTAAATTTGAAATTATCTATCGTCTTGAAAGAATCTTACTGCAACGCGATTAATAATTTGTGATGATGTGTAAATTATGATCTGTAGACCATAACCTTTCTCTTACCTGATCTGTTCCTATAATTCTATTCTGTAGAAAAGATCAGTAGTTTTGAATTTCTACTGGTCTTTTTAGATAAGTAATGTGAGAACAAACCTTTTAAGTTCCTTAATTGAGGTAAATTTTATGATTTACCATGAATAACCTTGTTAAAAGTTTTACTCTGTAATGTGCTTGTTCTTAGTTTCTGCTACTAAAACTGTTAAACCTTAAAATATATCATTCAGCTAGGTGTAAAGATTTGTACATGCATTCTTGTTTAAATATTTAATATGTGCAATTGTAATTCTTGATGGTTATTATTTTTCTGTATTTAGAATTCTTCCATCTAACACATTATTGATAGTGTTACATTCTATAATCTGCTATATTTTATGCTGTGATGGGGAAATTTTGATTAATCTATTTAGATAGTGAATGTTCATTTTTTCCCCATCATAACCTGATTGTGTGCAAGGCCTGATTATTGCACGGGCACTTGGGGCATGTGCCCTATGCACGAAAATTGAGTTGAGTGTTTTTACCTTTGTTTATCATTTTATAATATGGTTATTATAACAGGGTTTCCATGGTCCTTAAAAGTCCTTAAGAACTCCTTAATTTTAGCTTTCATTTTTAAAGGTCCATAAAACTACTTAATTTTAGTCAAAGGTCCTTAAAAACTCCTTAATTTTTAAATTGGAATGCGATCAATTTCTCCATCGATGAGATCCACAGTATCATGTGATTTTCCTATCAGTTTTCTTATATGACAAATATATAATCTTTTGTATACTTAAAAGGTTTAAAGTATAAAGTCAGCTGCCCTTTCCTAATAGCTAACAGTCATGCAGATTTTAATTAAACGAAGCTTGGAGGATGGGTGTTTGTAGATATTTCAGTTACTTATAGAAGTTTAATTTTCCTTGCATTGAATGTAATAGAAAAGTCTAAAACTTTCTTCTTTTCAAAATAACGTCGGGTATAATCAGCTAGTATGTGTATATATATATATATATATATATATATATATCAGTAATTTTTAAATCCTCAGGAAGTACTGTTTATAATGTTTTTATTCACAATTTATTTTTAGTTTGATCACTCAAAAAACTTTAGATGTACATTTTTCAAAATTAGGTTTTGTCAAAAAGATTTATCTTATATTAATTTTTAGGCATTTTTAAAAACTTAATTCCGAAATATTGTAGGGCATTTATTGAACATGCCTTGTCTGGTTCATAATCATTAAAATAGGTTCCTCAGGAGATAGGGTTTATGCCGTTATGTTGTGTGTTTCATGTAGGGCCTTATAAAAAGTTACTTTGGTCCTTAGAAAGTCCTTAAAAAGTCTTAAATTTTTGTTCTGGATAAAGAGTGGGAACCTTGTATAATTTACAATCGTTGATATCAATTTCTGTGCTTAAATTTTACCTGCTAAATATTTAGTTCTTATAAATTTCAATCAGTATCTTTGACATTTTGTGCATAAGTCAAATTTTATGTCAATATAATTGAAATAATTTCATTTCCCTCATGATATCTTGTGTTCGTTTGAACTTATTTATAATAATCTTTAATCCACATGCACAATTCCCCTTTCGTTAAGTTTTAATAAATTATTGTACAACGTAATTGTGTTTGTCATGAACTATATTGTTTGCTATGTACTTTAATTTTACTGTTATTTACCTGATAATTGATTCCCTCAACGAACCTGGTGCTCTTTTTATCCTATGGGTTATTGCATAAGACATTAATAGCAACGTACCACTATAAACTGTTAAATCATCTCATCAATTTAAATTATTTTTAATTGTATTTTTAATTTTTATTTTCTGCACCAGAGAGATTGTGAGTGTGACAAAGTAGAAATTAAAAAAGTGGGTCACTCTAGGTCCTTAAAAGTCCTTAACTTTTAGCATGGCTAAACAGAGATAATAATGGTTACGTAAAATGAAAATCTGGTGTGTTTGATTTTGAATATTACTTTAATGCTAATTTCTTAAATCTGTTAGCTAATTCAATGTTATAATTTTTATATGAACTTAAAAATCTCTCTCTGTATATATATAGCTATAAATATATACAGGCTTGCAATCCCGTCACTTTTCTCACATTTAGTCACTTTTTTTTACAATTGATCACTTTTAGTCACTTTTTTAAGTGAACAGTCACTTTCTTCATGGTGTATCACAGGGTCTGACAATGTACTGAACCATATTTGGTCTTAGCGCAAGTGCTACAATCACTCAACACAACCGAATAAAAACCTTCTGTATTATTTTGCATGTGCTGCTCTCGTAGGTTGGCAGATGACCTTGGGTAAGTACATTATTGAATCGTTGGTTGGACAGCTACTGGAGGGAGATAAAAAACTTGGCAAATGCAATGACGTCTTACAAGTACATCACCCCTTGGGGCTATTTCGGACCTTGCCTAGATTTCCGGTTGATCTAGTTTCCGGTTCTTTCTGTTGTTGAAAAAAGAAAATCTGAGTGAATGAAAAAATATTTTAATAAAAGACCAAAAATGGGATGCTCTAATCTTATTTTTCGTATTAAAATGTAATTAGTCATATGGTTTCCAGAATTGAGTGATTTTAAAAAGTCGTAAAGAAGTTCCTGAAATCTACATTTGTACTGAAATGTACATTTAATACATGAAAGTAATTTACGTCAAAGCACACATTTCTCTTTTTCTTTTACTTCACAATTTTTGTTTAGATACTCTAATCTAGAGATGTGCATATTCAGGCTTGCAATTCTGTCACTTTTCTCACCTTTAGTTACTTTTTTTACAATTGATCACTTTTAGTCACTTTTTTAAGAAAATAGTCACTTTTTTCATAAGGTGTATCATGGGGTCTGACAATATAATGGACCGTATTTCGTTCTTAGTGCAAGATCACTCGACATGACCAAATCGAAACCAAAACGACAAATAAAATACCAAAAATATGCTCTCATCTTATTTTTCTTATTAAAATGTAATTAGTCATATGGTTTCCAGAATTTAGTGATTTTAAAAAGTCGTAAAGAAGTTCCTGAAATGTACATTTAATACATTAAAGTAACTTATGTCAGAGCACACATTTCTCTTTTTCTTTTACTTCACAATTTTTGTTTAGATACTCTAATCTAGCTATGTACATATTTCAAAATATCATTAATATATGCAGAAAATTGTGATTATAAAATTAATGTATTGTATGTATTCAAATCTAATTTATAGATTTTCTTGAATAAAAAGCAATGTTGAGTTGTGTTAAACAAAATTTTTAACCTTTTTTTTATTTGACGCTAAAATCATGTCTTGCATGAATCATTTGATTTCGAGTTAAAATAAATAGAAAAATCTTAACAATAGCATGTGTAATCAAAAAGAGAAAAATATCACTTTTTTTTTTCAATGTTTAGTCACTTATTCTGTATTATTTGACACTTTTCTCACCTTTTTGAAAGTACCTCAGCAGTTGCAAGCTTGTATATAGATAGGTATAAATTTGCATGGGGTGGAAGGCACAAAAATTGGATTGTGGCCAGAACACAAAAGTATCTTAGTCGGGCCCTGATTGTGTGAATATAAATATCAATCTATGAGAATTCTCATAAAAAAATTCCGCTTATTATATACATGTGTATTTAAAGTTCCCGATGATCGTTATTTATTTAGTTGTTTGTGTTTTCCAGATATTCATTTAAAAGTGCAATTTCAAGCAGCTTTCTGCTTCTTTAAAGTGCTCTGCATTCTTGATCTGATGCCTCTGTTCATTTGTCTGAATCAATCATAAGCTGGTAAGTTTTATTCAAGCATTATTATATCAAAATAGTTTCGAACATAATTCATTAAAATATTTTTTGAATAATGAAAATGTATAGGCATTTGCTTTTTTTTTCCATTTCATTCAATGGCTACTGTAAACTTTTTATAAAATTAACACAATTTTTTTTATTAGTATTTTATTTAGTTAAAATGTAAATAAATTTTGCACAGTTAAATTTTCTAAGGTTGGCAAAAACAGTTGTGTAACTTTGATTAAACTATCGTTATATTTTGTAGTTAAATGCATGTTTTCAAGTGAATTTACTTACGAGTTTTTTAGTCAAATTAAAAAGCTACTAAATTTTTCATATTGATAATGGACATAATTTTGATTAAGAAATTTGTTTTAAACTGTTGAATGCAGATTTTATATGAGAAAATTATTTTCTTTTTGATATATCTAGATTAAAGGTGCATAACCTTTCTAGCAAAAAGACAACTCACATAAAATAAACAGTGGCAATGTTTTAAAGAGAAAATAAACTGTGTTGTGCTACCATTTATTAATAGATTGAAGTGTCAAAAGCACCCGAAAATTTTTTTAATATACCATAAAAAAAAAGGAGAAGAATATTTTAGCAGGTGGTTTCACTATGAAACCACTCTTCATTAAAGGGTTAAGCAGTAGGTTCTGGTCTTATTAAGTCCTTATTCCAACAAAAATGTTGGAAGTACTTTGTGCTGCTGAAATGCAGGTCTGAGGTTCGATCCTCGGGTAAGGCAAGGTTGACTCAGCCTTTCATCCCTTCAGTGGGTAGACAAACTGAGGACCAAGCTTGCTTGGGAACTAAACATTGGGGATTCTGTGTAAGGTTGACCACCTAACTGGGACATATGCTTGCACCCCAGGGCCTTTGGTCTTGAAAATGGAAATATACCATAGACCATAGCCTCCTAGTTTGCCTGTAGTACAGAGGATATTACTAGCAAAAAGTAGACCAGTAAAATTTCACCAGACAAGGGTTAATGATGAAATTTTGATAAAGTAACTGCTTTGAGAACAAAATTTAGTTTAAAAGTAGTTACTGCATTGGTCAGTTGATTAATCATAGCAAAACCTTCAATGCCTTTCCTTGGCACAACCTTGGAGAAATATATGAGAGTATCATTCACTGCCGTTGTTGAGTGGTCAAATTCTAGTTCTCTTGCTTACAGTCAGGTTCTTGTGCCTAGTGAATAACAATGATTCATAAATGAACCATTTTCTCATGCAGTTTTTTGGCAAACTTAGAGGGAAAATTTAGGATTTGGTAAGCCACATTTGTGTGCCTCATTTTGCCTGTAAGACGCAGGTTATGCACCTATAGTCTAGATCATATTTTAAGACCATATAGTAACTGTATATATAACCTTACTTGAAAGTTGTCTGAAAGAAGTAAATCTACATAAAATGTAACCTTTATTGACTGGTTTAGAATGGTAAACAGTTTATAATTGCTAAGAGAATTAGCTGCTTTGACTGTATTCATCTGAAAAATGTCTATAACATAGCATCTTTGATGGATAACACTACAGTTAATGGTTTCTGTATAATTTGATGCCGAATAAAACCCTGTGTTCTAAAACCTCATATTTAAGAGTTGTGATAGTATGCTTGTAAAATTAAAAAATACAGAATCAAAATTTATAATTTATTGTAAATCTAAGATCCATTGCTTATTGTATAAGATGCTACAATTCTGAATTTTAAAGCCTTATGCAGTAATGAAGCTACATTGACATAGTTATTGGCAGTTTGATCATTTGCATATCCAATGTTTATGTATATTAACACACCACACATATCGTGGGGTGTTCATATATCTTAGATTGTATTTCGATATCTAATTTAACCAATTAATGCCTATTGTCCAATTCTACAGACAGTTAAAAATAGTTTTGAATTTTTATGTTTTCTTGAAATGAGTTTTAATTTATAGCAAAAGTAGATGACAATCCTATGAACAATTTGTCAAATTTTAGAATATCTGGTAGTATTTAAAATTTTCTGATTTGGATCGCTATTTTGTCGAACCTTGTACTTGCCAAAAAAATGCATCAATGGACATCAAATGAGATGAAGATTAATAACTTTATCTGTTTTACTTTACATGTGATGCCAACTCTCTTATCACAAAGGCTTATTTTTTTTACAAATGGCGTGATGTTTAAAGAATGGCAGCTGATTGCTAATAAGAACAGGATATAATATTCGAGGTCGTTAATTTTATATTTGTTTTACCTTGTTTAGTCCATGATAATATGGATTTAAGATGTTTATCAATATATATATTTTATAGAAATGACTGTGGCATTAATAGGTTGAATAATTTAAAATGTAAATATTTATTGCAATAATAACCTTGCAGATTTTGTTTTGAGTAATATAAGGACCAAAGAAAATTCGATTATACAAACATTTCATTTTGTATAGCAAGTATTAAGCAACATGTTTTGTGGTTTCCCCCTCCCCAAGTACATTAAAGATTAATATGTACATGATTTTGGTTTAAACTAATGAATACAATAAATAAGAAAAATGCATACACTTTCAGTATTTACCATTGCAGTAGGCTTAACCTGCCTCGAATCCTTAGAGTTGTCTTAACTAAACTTCATCTCTATTTTTTTTATTAAGGTGAAATCTAACCATTATTTTAGTTAATTAAAATTAAATTAAAATTAAACGCTCAAAAGAAAAAATATCTTTTAAAAATGGAAGAGAAAAGAAAAAAAAATTATGAAGTGTATAACCCCCTCTCCCAATGTTTATATTGAAAGAGAATTTTTACTGATTGTTGACTTGAAGATTTCTTTGAATCTTTTGTTATTTAATGGGAATTTCTTATATCCATACAGTACTGCAATTTCATTATAAATCCTTAAAAAATTTCAATTCTTTTATGAATGAATTGTATTGGTACTCTGGATTGCACGAAATGTCAGTACAGTCTGTATCGGTTATATGGTCAGCTCAGCTGTCCAGAAAAATCAGACGATATAAGTGGGGTAACCCTATATGCGGAACAATACAACCCTATTGAATTGTGGCAGGATTATATTCACCTATCAGAATGTAGTTCTCATAAACAAATAATTATACCTTTTTAAGAACATTTTAAAAATTAATTCAAGAAGTAAAAACTACATTAAAAATATGCAATCTTTTTTTTGGAGGAAATTTATTAGCTTACTTTACTAATCAAAGTACAGCACACGTACATATGTACATTCATGTTCAATGTATTTAAAAATAATCAGACTTTGTTGTAATTTGTGCTCTCTTGTTTGGCACAGCATATCCTGACTTGGATTTTGCAACAATAAACACCAACCAACCTAATCAGATATATAAGTTTGCTTCCTTTCGTTGGTTGTTAACGCAACTTTTTTAAAGTCCCTAATAGCTTTTAAACGATCATCTGGTGATTCAGAATTTATAAAATAACACTGGGGGTCATGTATGAGAGAGATAACTTCAACCAATAAACAGACAGATGTCATGTCCACTTGTTATCAGTGGGGAGTGAGAACTGAGAGGTGAAAAACTCTGACGATGAGTCTGCACAAACAAGAATAGTGGAAAAGGAGTAAAGAGAGGAAAATAAAGGCTCGAATTCAGGTCCTCTCCGATTTCGCATTGACTTAAAAAAAAAAAAAAAAAAAAATATGAAAAGAAAAAAACAGAAACTTGTTGAAAACATGAAACTGACCGTATAACCGGTAACAAGAAAAAGAAAATGACTGTATAAGAGGTGTGCTTTAACACATGTTCCCTATTAAGTTAGACAGGACTTCAGAAAACTGACCATTTAAGTGGGGTGACCTTATAAGTGGGTAACCCCAGAGCAGGTACTGACTGTATATAAGTACCCAGGTTAATAGCTGAGCTTCAGTTTTTTTTCTTAATATAGATATCTTATCCATTCTTTTTTTTAAAATAAATATTTAAGGATTTATTACAGCTTTTTCATGAGTTTTGATCAAAATCTACTTGGAAATTCAGTTTCTTTGGACTTTTTATTTTGGTTAAAAAACTTTTTGTTCTTTAATTTTCATAAAAGCCATTGCTCTCTTTCTTTGCTACTTTTTCTCAAGACTTGTCTTGGAATTTGAAGATTGCTAAGCTTATGTTTGTTATATTCTGTCTGCAAAATGGTAACATTCATTTACATCACTAATCAAATATAATGAAAATTTATTTTGGATCAAATTTACTATTGATGGCTTTTGGTACATTAATTGGCCCTTCTGATAAGTTTATCAGTTTTGGAAAGTTAAGTGTATGTTATGAAATGAAATTTGATGCTTAATAAATGCGCTGTGCCCTGTGGTCTAATTGTTTGTTCTTTTTTTTCCATTTCAGCTGATGCTCTTGAATTTGGGATTGATGTCTAAAATTGAAGCTACGTGATTCAGAGGGCGATGTGAATTTGAATGTGCATAGGCAGGTGTTGCTAGTACCCCAATCTCCCTTACTTAATCTGTGATAATATTTAGCTCAAAACTCCTGTGGTGTGCCGGGTGCTGCAGCTCACTCTGTCAATGTGTTTTCTTTATCACTGTGCCAGTCTGATCACTATGTGAACACGCCAAATGCAAGAATAACACATTGCCTCTCTGGTTCTTCCATGCTCTGTCAGATTGACAGGTAGCAATAGTCAAAGTGCACAATCCTCTGTCTTTCAACTGCGCTATTTGGAAGGCACAAGGAATTTTTGTCTAATCAGATTTGGACCAGTTAATCTCTTAGAGACTGCGTCCTGTTGAGATTTATTCAGGTTTTTACTAGTGATTTTCAATATGCAGACTACTGTACATAAAATGGATTCTGCTTCAAGGTACAATAACAATGAAACTGTATCTAGTCATGGCGGCACAGGAACTTTTGTAGGCAACAATGGGGGCTATCGTAATAATGGACAGCATAATGAGTCAAGCCGAGGCCTGAATCAGAATTCTTCTTATGGTGCTCAGTTCAATTCCTCGGCTGACAATAAGGTGAAGAACCAAAATTATGGTTGTGAGAATGACAGCAATACTGAATCTCCATATTCCGGTTGGCAGAGTCTCAATTCCTCTGTGAACTCTTCTTCCACTACAAACAATTGGAACATTCCAGATGGCAAGCCTGTGATGGGAAGAAGCATCCACAGCAATCGGGACAACTCTGTAAACAAAGAGGAGAATATGGCAGTTGACAATGACAGCTCTTTTTCAGGGCTCCTTGGGGCAACTGGAGGCTCTGATGAAAAATCAAACAGCAGCAATAACTTTGCAGGGAATTCATCTCGCTCAATGCAAATCCCTCGATTAGGTCTTTTAGGAGGAGGAGAAAGTACCCTTGTTTCTCAGCCATCTACCTGGAGTGGCAATCAAGGCCCAAATAACTCGGCATGGGGAGGAGTCAACCGTCAAAATAATTCATCTGATATGACTGGAAATTCAAACTCTGGTATAATACACAAGAATTTTTTTTTTCTAAATTTCTGTAGTTAGTTTCACCTGTAGTGCTTTCTGTTTAAAGCATAATTTTCTGTTTCAGAAGCTTCTTTTAATTTTATAGCAATATAAAGATACCCAGGTTAAAATTATGTAGCCAAAACTTAGTGTAGGTAAAAACATTCAGAAATTTTTCTAGTTACCTTAAAAAATGGGTAATTAAAGATTATTGCAAGGTATTGATATATTAGTAATAATTATATTTTGACAAAATTTTCTATCACTTAAAAATAATATAGAACTGTTGCATCTGTATTAAAGCAATTCAGTTTTTAACAGTAATGAACATATAAACATTTTTTGTTTTATTGTCAATGATTTAGGGAATGTAATATTACGTCCAATGTATAAACATATCTTCTAAAACTATTTAAATGTTTAATCTAAAATTTTATCTGAAATGTTTATATGTTTTGAGGTTGGTTTAACATATTTTAATATAAATTTTAGCCTTATCACTTGTCCTCCAGAATTCTTTGCAAATGGTATATAATAAAAATGTTGAGGTTATGAAATTTTTGATATATTTTATTTCAAAGCAGCCTTAGTGAAATAATAGTATTTACTGTGGGTATATTTGTGATCTTATTTCAATAAACTTATTCATTATCATTGTGAAATATTTTATGGATTAAACAATTTTTTTTCAAAATAAATATTTATTAATCAAAGTAGCATTGTACCATTAAAATATTATTTGTCCAATATAATAATAATTTTGCTTTCTCCGAATGGGTATAAAAGCATTAAAAGTAGCAAAGGGATGATATTCTCGAAGGAAATTGTAAAATTTGTATGAATGTCTTTAAGTCAACAAAGTTAAAAAATATTTAAATTTTTTTGATAAATTTTGTTGTTATGCAAACAGATTTACTTGTAATTTTACTTATTTAAAATTAAAAACTATGTTAAATGTTACGTATTGCTTTAACAAAAGTTTGCTGATTAGTATTTACTTTTAATTTTTTTTATTTGTGTTAATTTGACTTGTTATAACTTTTTGTGTACGATGAGGGAAAAAGGTAGAAATATGTGATTTTTGTTTAAAATTTATTTTCAGTTGCCAACCTAAGAATATTTAACTGTCTATCAGAATTATGTAAAATTAATGAACTAAGGAAATCAATGAACTAGGAATGAAAAACAAAATCTTTTAAATTCCTGGTAATATTTTCTTGCTATATATTTATACATAATCAGTGTTTTTGAATTGAGTATGTTTTGTAATATTTCGTCTCTTTACCAGAAATATTTGAGATTAACAAAATATTTCATTAAGGATTACGCTTTCTTAAATTGTCTACACTGCATTTTTGTTATAACTATTTTTCTCCATTGCAGAATTTTAATGTGTTTTGATGACTTCTATTTTTCAGACAATATGCTTGTGGATGGAGATATGAATTTCAATGGTATCCTAAATGCTAGCGGTGGATCTGAATTTTCAGAATCGAAACAAAATGGCAGCAACAATTACAGACAGGATCATGCTATTCCCCCACCTCGAATGGGACTGCTTGGCGGTGGCGAAGGCAATACTTCAAGCGGTTGGGTGAACAGTAACACTTCTGGAAATGGTGGTTCAGGATGGGGTACTAACGCCAGGACAAGTACAAATAATTCTGTTACAGATTTATCTTGCTCATCAGGATCTGGTAAGCACAGTAATCATATTTTATGTTGAATTTGAAGGTATTTAATTGCAATTCCATTATATATTTGCAGAGTTACCAACGATTCCGGATTCTGTGGAATTATTCCGCATTTTAGTTAATAATTACAGAATTACGGACGTTGCTGCAAAAATTACGGAAAAATCGAAAATTTTGTTATCAAAAGAATTTTAATAAGGAACAGTTAGCTTCTGGAAAATGTACAATGTTGGCCCTAAACCAAAATACTGAGATTTCTTAATAAAATTATTTTGGGAAAATTCACTTTGCTTCTTTTAAATAATATCTGCTGTACGGTTATTTTGTGTATATGAACTATGTCTACAAATTTGCATTTTTATGGTAAGTCTGCATTTTTCTATCAGGAAGTGTGTCCAGTTTTTTTTTTTTTTTAATTTCTATTTTTATGAAAATGCTTTCAAATTTTGATATTTTTGTAAAAATTTGTTTACTAAAACACTTTTAAACATAGATTTTTGTTAAGGGTCCATTTTTTTTTTCATATTGATTTTTTCTGAAGAGTCCAAAAGTGGACTCAGTTTTTTCTTTTCCCTGTATATGTATTACTAAGTTTCGTGAAGGTTAAAATTGAAAATTATTTGCTAAGTTTTAAATTCTTAATTTTGAAAATTATATATTTTTCATCTGGTGCACTGTAAATTGCTTAAAATTTGTATTTATGTTTTTCGTGTTTTTTTTTTAATATTTTTTTATGAGATGGTGAAAAGTACTGGGGAGGGGGGGGGGTAGGTTCATCAATGCTGATTCCTGATTCCATTTGTTGGAGGTTGGCAACCCTGTATTTGACTAGCAAGTGTGCCTGTGCTTTGCTACGGTGAACTTAATATATTACTTTTAAACAAAGATTTTTTTCGTGCATAACTCTATAAATTCGTCACAGTTCAGTTCGAGTCATTGGCATATTTATATATTTCTATTATAAGCGTATTATAACAATATTCAGTTTTTATAATCAAATTTGTGTCTTATATTAAATTTACTCAAACTTTTTTTATGGTAAAATATAAGTTTAACCCTAAATTACATTACTGTACTACTACTATACGTTGATTAGCAACGTTAAAAGCTTTAAATTTGGATAATTTTTAATGATGTTATTCTCATAGTTAGATATAAAGGGGATGAAAATTTGTTAAAAATTCAATGTGTATGATTTTGAAGGACCAAAACGTTTTATCAAATGTAAATTAAGCAAAGATTTTAGATGATTCACTAGTCCAGTGTATAAGAAATGGGTTGCATCAAAAAATATTGAAATAATTTAATTTATTAAAAAATTAGACCTTTTGAAAAACCTGATTATTTTTTAGTGAATTTTCTTTATTAGCAATTTTATAAAAATTTCTCCAGGAATAAGTTTTTTAAGTGCAATTCTCTATGATAATATAAAAGATAAATCTAAAAATGTAAAAATTTGAACTAGTTTCCATTTTTAAAGAAAAAAGTCCAGTTCCAGTCATTAGTTCTGGCCAAAGGGGGGTGGGGGTTCTTAACGGTATGGTTAACAGCAATGCATAGTATTCAAGCTCAGAAATTAAATACACAAAAAAAGTTTCAAGGGACTATAACAATTTGGTACAGTAAATAATTAAAAAAAAAAAAAAAAAAGCAAAAAGTGATGACACTAACAAAAAGATATATTTTTACAAAATTAAAAAATTTTTATTTAGCATTTTTTCAATTTTTTTAATAACATAAAACAAGACAGAACATTACGCAAAGTACAAAATTAACGAGATAGAAGGTATTTTTAGTGTGCAAAACAATAATTTTATGGGAAGATTAAAATAAAAAATTCACTGGTAGTAGCAAAGTGAAAGATAGTGTGCTCTTTCTTAAATATCATCTTGAATGGTTATTCTTGAACTACATTAATGGTTTTTCTAGGAACTTCTACGAAACCACAAGGTTCCTGGGCTCAGGCAGCTGGTAAAGGTCTCAATTCTTCACTCCCTCCAAACAGTCTAAATGGCAGCAGTGGACAAAGTAATACTTCCCCTCTAACAGCTGAAACCCCAGGGCAGCATGATAACATACCTTCTGCTAGAGATCGTGCTGAACAAGAGGCCAAAGAATTTCACTTAAAAGCTGCTTTTAGTGAAGGTTGGGGACAAAATGTAAGTTATCTTATTATTCATTTTTTAACCCTCTAGCTGCATATTTTTTTAAAAATCAAAATAGGTTCAAAAATTGCGTATTTTTTATTACATATTTCAAATCTATATACATTTTAGAGTTAAAATGTACAAAAAATTTTTGTAAAAGAGTTTTTTTTAAATATAGAATTAGGTCATAAAAAGGCGCTCAGAATAATGAAATTGAAGAATAATGATATAAAAGCTAAATTTTGAAAATTAATCTTGGTTAAATTATCATTTATTTTATAAAATACAAATGCAAAACATATATACTAATTAAAAAATGCAAGTTTTACAAAACATTTATTAGAAATGAAGTGTTGTATGATAAATTTTTAAAGAAGGCTCAGGGTAAAATCTTACATTGTAATCCTTGCACCAAATTTGCGTTTCTTTTCAAAGTTTTTTTTTCCACCTTCAGTTTTTTTTAAAGACAGCACACTATCTACGAGGTTCTTTCTTGCTGGAATTTGGGTGTATATGGCTAGCAAAGTGTCGAGCAGTTAGTCTCATGGGTCTGTTACTCTCATGTACTGTTGGTCTCTTTTACTATTACTTGAAACATAGCATCGTCAAAATAAAGTTCAAAATAGTAAAAGCAGTTGCATTATTTGCCATACTGAAATTTAGTCCGGGATTGCCAAGGAAAGGAAATGAAGCTGGTAGACTGTTTTGCATATCAATTTTTACCACTGTCGAACATTTTGAATAGAAAATAAATTTTCAGATTCATCACTATAAGCAGAAAAATCACAAGAAATTCTCATCAGTTTCACTATAACTATCTTCAATATATTTGAAATCAGAAGTGTTATCAATGTCAGAAATATCGTCAGGAGTATAGGTTATATCAATCGCAAAACGCTTCCTGCCAGACATCTTTCAGCTATGAGAAAAGCACAAGCAAAATGTTACAAAAAATTCTCTATTTTGCAGAAATGTGGACAAAGCCATTTGCTAGTTTACAGATAAATAAACAATTAAAAATCACAGTAAAACAAAATTGAATTAATAAATGGGGAAAGAGCAGGTTGCAAAGTGAAACAGACGGCTAAAATGCATGCCTACGGAAATCACAGGTTGCGGAAATTTTGCTACATCTATGTTGCCCATGAAATCGCAGGATGTTCAGCGAGAGGGTTAAACAGTTCCAAAAACCTTACCTATTTTGAACTTGCCATCTTCAATTTATGCAGTTTTAAACTGCTTTTAACTTGTCAAAAATTTTGCTTAATCACTAAAATATGTAGGACTGCTTATCTTTTTCAATGCAATTTTAAATCACTCCTAACAAGTAATTCCTATAAATTATTGATTTATAGGGTGAAATGTACAGACTGATTTTAAGAAAAATGCGATAAAAAATATTAATGAAATGGTATGTCTTTTAGTCTGTAAATCAAGATTCTCCGTGGGATGTCCCTGTAACACCCCCGCCGGAAAATGGTAAAGAAAATCAGTCTGCTGTATGGCGTGCACCTGTCAACATGGGCACCGAGATTTGGGAAAATAATCTACGCATGAACAAAGGGTCTGGATCGTCAGTTCCTGCTCAGACAGCTGCACAACCTCCTTGGGGACATACTCCCGCCTCAAATATTGGAGGCCACTGGGGTGATGATGATTCGTCCAATATGTGGAGCGGTGTTCCACCAAACAATGCTACCAATCCTGCCAATTGGTCGGATTCCAATACTGCTAACAACAACATGTGGGGCAATCCCGTGCCGAGCGAGAAGCACTGGGGTGGAAGCCAGTCGTCCTGGGGAGGTAAAGACTTTTATTCAATAACTTTTTATTATTCTAAGATGTTTTTCACTTGTTATTTTTTCTAAGGTTATTAACTTTTATTTTAACTAAAGTTACTTTTTCATGAATTTCTATAGTTCTGTGTTATTTTAAAATGTTTATTTTGCTATGTTGTGGATTTTTTTTTAAAAAAAAAACAATATTTTTGTATATTGTCCTCCAAAAATTCTGAAAGAGTACTTATTTTTCATTTTAAAGATCTTAAAAAGAACTGAATTTTAATAAAAGGATGCTTATTTTCTTTTTGTCCTGTTACTTTAGAAATCTTAATATTTTTTTTCTAGTACCATGAAACTTTTTAACTAAAGCCATTGTGTACAACAACTGTGCAAATGAAATCCAAGTTTTGCAAGAGTAAACTCAAATTATTTTATTATTTCACCTGCTTCTTATTTACTGTTTATTTTTGTATACAGCTTACTTATTCTGATTTCCGCATTGATTTATTTTTCCAGAATGATAGGCTTGAAATAAATTGAAAAACTAAAAGAAAATTTTCTTATTTTTAAAAATGTCTGGAAAGTGCATATCCTTAATCCTTTAAGAATTATGAAACAATAGTATGCCATTTCACCAAAGATAGAAAAACATAAGAAAGTCTTCTATTTGTGGCAAAGGACATGGATATTTTTAATATTTAGGAATTTGGCATCAGCCCTCGGCATAAAATCATGAGTTAGGATTGTCATTCATTTTATGTGCTACTGTAGACTTTGATTCTGAATGTTTTATCTTAATGTAAAACAAGCTTTCTTGGTCAATTTATATTGCTTATGTTTTGAAATAAGATTAAAGAAAAGTTTAAATGGCATATATTAAAACAATTTCCATTTTTCCAGATGGAGCTTGTGGGTCTGAAGGTGGTTCTGCTGTATGGACATCATCCAATAAAAGTCGTCCAATATCTAATTGGTCCCCAATCACCACACCTAAGAAGGAAATGCCTCCATCTGGTTGGGAGCCACCATCACCTCCTCCTAACCGCCGGGCTGTGGGTGGATCTTATGATGATGGCACTTCTGTTTGGGGCAACCCACAACGCCAGGGAAAAGTTTCTCACTGGAAAGATATGCCTTCGGCTAAACCAATCATGAATTCAAACACTAACATAGTGGGACCAAATGGTATGCTTGGCAATATGGCAGCCATGCCACAGTCTGGCCCTGGGATGATCAGACTCCCTTCAACCAAGAATGATGGCAATTCCTGGGGCAAGCAGGCACCACCACCTAACAGAAACTCAAACTGGCAGGATATGCCACCTCATAGAGATTCACCAACAGTCAGTAATTGGGGTGATGATGGCCACATGCATAATCAGATGAAAAACATGTCCAATATACAAGGAGGACCTTATGGCGTTGGAAGTTGGAATGATCAGTCAAATAATTCTTTGCAGTATTGGGGAGCTAAGCCAAAATCAAATTGTAACTGGGCTGATGGACAGGTGGATACTAGTTCGTGGCTTGGACCATCGAAACAGGTAGAGTTCTTGTTTTATTTTTTTCCCCCCTAAATGCAGGCATACTTATCTTTTTTCAGCATTCATCCGTGCAGAAGATCTTACAAAACTTAGGCATCCCCTTCCCTTCCCCAAAAGAAACTTGGCAACTAACTTTATTGTGTTATCTTATTAATTTTTTTCTAAAAAAATTTTGTGTGTGTGTGTATATATATATATATATATATATATATATATATATAACTGGGCTATTATTTACAAAACTAAACTCTGTCTGAACTTAAAACAGGATAATCTAATAAGTTTAATGTGTTCATTAGTTTGGATTGTTTTTAAAGGATTTCAATCCTGAAAAATTGACAAGTGGTAGAGCTAAATCTCTGTTAAAATTGGTATTAAAATTAAGAATATGAATATGTCTACTGCTTGTGTTTAATTTCATACTTTGTTTCTATTTAACTTCTTCAATTTAAAAAAGTAATGTTTAAAGTTTTTTGCTGCGTTTTATTTCAAAGCTTAATTTTGAAGGTAAAAGAAATGATTCTTCATGCTTGTGCGTAAACAGGGTTCTCACGGTCTTTAAAAAGTCCTTAAGAACTCCTTAATTTTAACTTTTATTTTTAAGGGCCCTTAAAATTACTTAATTTTCGTCAAAGGTCCTTAAAAACTCCTTAATTTTTAAATTTGAATGCGATCAATTCCTACATCGACGAGATCTGCAGTTGTCATGTGATTTCCTATCAGTTTTCTTCTATGAAAAATATATAATCTTTCATATACTGAAAAGGTTTTAAGTATAAAGTCAGCTGCCCTTTCCTAATAGCTAAAAGTCAAGCAGATTTTAATTAAATGAAGCATGGAGGATGGGGTTTGTAGATATTTCAGTTACTTATGGAAGATTAATTTTCCTTGCATTGAATGTAATAGTAAAGTCTAAAACTTTCTTCTTTCCCAGCAACGTTGGGTATAATAAGCTAGTATATATATATATATATATATATATATATATATATATATATATATATAATTATCAGTCATTTTTAAACCCTCAAAAAGTACTGTTTATAATATTGTTTTTATTCACAATTTATTTTTAGTTTGATCATTCCAAAAACTTTAGACATACATTTTTCAAAATTAGGTTTTGTTAAATAGATTTATTTTGTATTAATTTTTAGGCATTTTTAAAAACTTAATTCTGAAATATTGTAAGGCATTTATTGAACATGCCTTTTCTGCTTCATAATCATTAAAATAAGTTCTTCATGAGATGGGGTTTATGCCGTTATGTTGTTTATTTCAAGTAGATCCTTAGAAAAAGTTACTTTGGTCCTTAGAAAGTTCTTAAACAGTCCTTAATTTTTATTCTGGAAAAAGAGCAGGAACCCTGCTAAATATTTTGAACTTTAGACAGTTAATTTTCTTGCAACACTGTAAGTTTGTTCACCATTTTATTCAGCACTGTATAATCAACTTAACTCCCTAAAACATGACAACACAATTATATCTAGGCTTTCAAGAATCAAGCCCAAACCGATTGAAGTGCAAAATGCTAACTATTATACAATATGGACAGCTCATTCTTGTTTTAAATGAAATCAGGCACTGCATGTTTTGTAATAAAGTTTTCTAGGTGGCATATTTACTGTGGTCGTCATGACAAAATCAGTGTTGAAAGAAAATAGATACTTTTTAATGCAGCCTTATGCAGCCAGTCAGTTGTCTTAAAGGAATGGGGGAAAAAGCAAATAGGTCTTAAATTATTAAATTATAGCTGAGGAAAACAGAACTTATTACTCATTTTTTAAAAATTGATAACTTTTTTTTTATCCTAAACAAACACCTTCATACCTACTTAGCCCCCCTCTCTTTTTGAAAAAAGAAAATACCAAAGTAAATTTGAATTTGAAATATGTAACTTTAATAACATTTCTTTTTGTCATCTTTATTTATAGGAAACATTGTTAACTATTTAGTTATGCATCAATATTTTTACCTTTTAGGGTGGAAAACCATTATGCAAGGACATTGTTCACGCTAGCAAGCAATTCAGAATTTTGACTGAACTAGGCTTCAGAGTAAGTTTTATTTACTTTAGTATTTTATTGTTTGTGAAAATTGTGAGTTTTTTTCTTTTCAGTCAGCTTAATTTTGTTTATTTTCAATAGAAAGAAGACGTTGAAAATGCACTACGAAATAACAATATGAATCTTGAAGATGCTGCTGGTAAGTGTTTCGTTAAATATATATTTTTTTTAAATGTCTAGTATTTTATACATCTCTTTATTATTGCTGTTTTTTCATTGTTTTAAATATATGGAGTTATTTAAAAAATATTTTAAGAATGTGTGTTACCAAAGCTTTCAGATTCTGGATTTTTTTTAATTATTAAAAAAAAATTTTTTTTCTAAGATTATCTACTAAGCAGTGGTTCACTCGGGAACTGTAGGGTTACACTAAAAATTATTGGGGTTCTTTCTGTAAAATCAAGTGTAAAAGACAAATTTTAAGAAATTCTGTCAAAAAAAATTTTGTGATCAAGTATGTCAGAAGATTCTTTGCCCCCCCCCCCCCAAAAAAAAAAAAAATGCCAAGATAATGTTAGAAAATAACTGTTGTGAATTCTGTGGCCATCCTGTTATACAATAGCTTACAGAATTGGCAAAATAATATGTAACTAAGTTTTTATGTATATTTTTTTACTAAAGCCAATGTCATTACTTGGTCATATGACGGGATCGGTAAAATTTTTAATTTTTCAGAATTATAATCGCCGAGAATTACCTTTCAACAAAAATAATCAATTTAAATTATCACATGTACTTAATATATTATTTAAATCAAATAAAAAAGAAAATTATTTATGTAATATCTAAGTTCAGTTTAGTGGTAAAACATATGGAAATAATGCAAAAAATATTTAAATAATTTAAAATAAGAAGGTTTTAATAAGGCTAGAGACGTCATAAGGCTAGAAAAAAATTGTCATATTTACCTATTTATTATCTGATAAATTGATAAATTTAATCACTTGATCTTAAAATGGGACTTGATATAATGGCATTAAACGCTCGAAAAGGGGACGGGGTGGATTTCGAACATTTTAAAGACGACAATACTTTTTGCTGTGTATGAAGTTTATTTATACCAATTTACTTCAGAATCGAATATATAGTTTAGGAAAAGATTAACTTTACTCGCTTTGAATTTTGCAAACCCTAACTGATCGAAAATCCAATATGGGTGCTGCTATCCATTCCAGGTCCAACAGCTTCATAACTTTGAGGACAGACGGACAGATAACTTCAGCTATTATTATATTACGAGAAGAAAGTTTAAAGATATACAACATGAAATGTTTATGTGGCCAGGGACATCCGTAAAGCAATACGTGAATTTAATAAAATAAAAATAATAAAAAAATAAAAATAAAAATTATAAAATGTTGAAAAAATAGTAAAAATTTATTTTAAAAATAATAAAAGAATTTTAAAGTAATAAAACAACTTTAGGAATAAGAATTTAAAAGAAAAAGCAGAAAATATTAAATTTATTAGATATTAAAAAAAATTGGCTGCATCGGGAATAGAACCGTCAACCCGAGAAGTACAACGATCATATGGGCAGACATTCTATGAAACGTACAGCGCCTGCACATTGTGAGCGAACTAATTAAGAGTATGTGAAGGTTCAAGTAGAAACAGTCCAGAAATTTAAATATTACTCTCTGCCTTTGCCATCCTATCAAGAATGAATTTTGTATAGAATAAGAGGAAGGATAAGGCTTGAAATAATATCATTAAATGCTCAAAAAGGGGGGATGGGGTAGATTTCGAATTCACTTTTAATTTTGCTAACCCTAACTCATGAAAAATCCAATATGGATGCCTGTATCCATTCCAGGTACATCCACTTAAGAAATTCGCGGACAGACAACTTAGGCTATTATTATATAGGGGATTAAAGAAAAAGTCTTAAATCATCACAAAATCTAAACTTGAGGTTTTGATAAATGTTAGTGATAAAAATGCCTTTGACACTTAAAAATAATATGTAACTGAGTTTTTGTATGAGCTATATTCAGAACCTTTTCTTTTTTTAACAGCCGAATTGCAGGCTATGAATAATGGAGTGATGGATGTCGATGGTTTTGCTGGTCGTAAAGTGCGACCTGCCAACATGTATGATGATATGACTGTGACTGACAACAGCTTGGAGTCTAACTTTACTTCAAATAACTTCCATGGAAGCTCAAATTTCCAAAGTGGACTCAACTTCTCTGGTGTTGGAGGACATTCCTTCAAGCAACAGCCATCAAAAGTAAGCCTTGGTTTAAAGATTTTGCATGTTCTCAGTGAAATGTCCTTAGATAAAACTCTTTTATAAGCATCACTCCTCAGACCTGACAACTTCTCCTAGTTAGTGTCTGGAATTTTGCCTATTAACAAATTAGTTTACTTTTAAAACTTCCGTGGTTACCTGCAACTTTAGAGAAGTGCTGTTAGGAAAGAATATATTTGAGGGTTAATTCATATTTTTCTTATAAATGAATGAAACAATGCTGATATTGCCGGATGAAGATGAGAATTGGGCTCTTTATGAAATTTTCTAGTACTAGTGTTAAAATAATTAAAGGGAATGATTCCTGTATGGTTAAGTTCAGAAGATTTTTGTGTTTAAAATAATAGTAACTTCTAAATTCCTGCAAATTTACAAGTTCTCAATCAATATTATCATTATTATTTGGAGGCTTTAAAGGTGATGTGGCAACTGGACCATATGGGCCGAGCCCTAACAGATGCATTATAGTCGCCGGTCCCGTCCGCCATGTTTTTTTTTTGCGACCAACAAAAAAAGCATGATTTGAAAAGTCGCCAAGTAGAAAAACATGGTGGCGGTGAGTGTTTTCTAAAAGATCACAAAAAAAAGGAAAGAAAAAAAAACATGGCGGTGGTCACGTGGCATATTTGAAACACAACATTAACAAAACTAAACTTTAAAAGGAAACAACAGATTAACAATTTAAAGTATTATTAAAATAAAATTAGCATAATAATCATCATTTTTTACGTTTTTTTTAATAAATAACAGATTAGTAATATTTATGATATGTGTCAACAGAGTAAACACAATATATATCATTTTAATAAGCACTAATATTATAAAGAATCTAACATGTGAGGGGGTTTCCCCCCCTTGTGCAAAGAACAAAATAAAAAATGTTCCAAACCAATTAACTTGGAATATCCTGATACATTTTAACTATTTCAAAACCGAAATAACTGCACCCGTCTTAACTAAATCCCAGAAAAGGATAAGAACAAAAACAAAATGTTCCAAACCAAAGCATCTTGTTTGATTTAGAATAATTTGATACTTTTTAATAATTTCAAAACCGAAATAATTTCACTTGTCATAATTTTTAACAATTTCAAAAGCGAAACAACTTCACTTGTCATAATAAATTCCAGAAAATGATAACAACAAAAACAAAATGTTCCAAACCAAAAACTTCTTGTTTGATTTAGAATATTTTGATATTTTTTAACAATTTCAAAACCGAAATAACTTTACTTGTCATAACTAAATTAACTAAATCCCACTAACCAAATACATAAAAAAAAACCTCAAATTCGGAATTCCATCATCCCCACAAACGTGCCGTTTTGAATGAAATGCAAATCCAACCTCAGGTCTAATAATTTCCTGATATTTCTTCACAATGCTACAAATAGTTAAAACCAAAATAAGAACGTCTGCCATAACTAAATACCAAAAATAACTTACCTACCTACGAGATAACCTACTAATCCAAGTCTGGAACGAAAAGAATATTTAGAACAGAAAATTTGCATAGGTAGCCAGGTAATGGCGTCAAAAATCACGTTCACCAATAGCTTCCATATTCACCTAAAAGTTATGGCAAATACAGCAACCTAGTCATCGCCCCAAAAATTGCCAAGTTTGCCACACAAAATTGCCAAGTTTGGCGAGAAAAAAACCCGGCGGCTATAATGCATCTGTACCGTGATGTGGCAACTGGACCATATGGGCCGAGCCCTTCAATCCAGAGGCTTCTGTCAGTAAGCACAAAAATGTGACAACAGCAAAAAATAAACACATAAAGGAGCAAAGAGATAGAAGGGTGGATTCGTGAGTTTATAACACAAAACTAGAGAGTAGAGAGTTTAGGGATAGAAAAACATAAAATATTTTTGTGGCCAGTGACATCCGTACGAATAAAGCCAAAAATATAGAATAATGATTAAAATCGAAAAAAATTAAAAATTATTTGGAGGAGATTCGTTCTTGTTTTTGTTCTGACCAAAATAAGTTTTTTTCTGGTTTTAGGTTCAGTTTTGGTTCAAAGCCCTGAAATAAACTAAGAATTGGTATATTAATGAAACTTTTATTTTGATTTCTAATTGTCTAGTGATTTTAGAAAGCTTGCTTCTTTAGATAAACCCAAGATTTAAAAAGTTACTAGCAATAATAATTTTAATCTATATTTAATAATAGACAGTATGGTAGAAGTTTTGGTTTTTACTGCTTAGTCCCCCAAAAGTAATACTGTTTAATTTTGCATTAGTGCAGATTTTATGTGAGTTATACAATGTGGATTTTATAGGAAATGTTCAAAGACTCTAAATTATGCATTCACTGTACAATTAAATTAGATTGATACAAAACTACAAATAGATCTTTTTCATTAACTCTAATTATTATTCTTTTGAAATGTTCCTTTTTCAACTAGAAATAGGAATATATAAAATCAATTCCTTTTAAACCCCTACCTTTGAATTGTGTTTGTAGAAAGGAGTAAATATCTGCGAGTGAAGTCTGTTTTTATTATTGAAATATAGAAATGATGTGTTATGAATTACAGATGAAAATAAAGCAGAGCCAAATTTAATTTTATCAGTGGGATTATAAAATTATAACTTGGTAACTTTTGAATACCATATAAATTGACTAATAAAAGAAAAAATACATTTAAATTTTCCCCCCTTACATCACTACTGCCAGTGAATAAGATTATTCTAGAGTGGAAAAAATAAGCTTTATTACATATCTCAAGCTCAGACCTATTCAGTTGCTTAAAATTAACTTTAATAAATTCTAACCATGCATAAATGAGCACTTGTTTGAGGGCAATTAATTTAATCTTAAATAGTAATTCTTTAAGAGGGTGGCCACATATCAGGGAATTGTCAAGGTATTGAATGATTCTGAAATTTAACTACCTTTTCAAAATTCTGAAAAAATCGGCAAATTTTGTAAAATTTCACCACGTTTCATCACTAAATTTACAACTATAGGTTTAGTGGAGCTAAAAGCTTTAAAAGAAATTATTTTTGAAATTTATTTCAAATTTAAAAAAAGTAGTTTTACATTTTATTTTAAAGAGCTTTAAAGAAATTTCTGTGAAGGGACATTTTCTATTTTTATTTTAAGGTAATGTAAATATTTTAAAAAATATTCTTAATGTGCATTATATTTATACATATTCATATGTGGGTGAGAAATTGCAACTCTCACCCACATGCACATATAAAAGAGAGACATCTGTGACGGTTTTGATTCCCTAGAACATATTACATTTATATAAACAATAAAAACATATTTATTGTTTATATAAATGTAAAAATTGACAAAACCCACTACTTAATAACATAACTACAGCTGGATCAAAATTAAGAACATTTTCGAGAAATGTTGTTACTGTATAGCTTAGTAAATTTTCGGAAAATTAACTGGGGAGTATGAGAGTACTTTTTCCCCTACATTTTGTGGCCACCATGTTCTACATTATTCTAACTTGTCACTGTATACCTATAAATTGTTTCAGAATAAATGATAAAATTCAATGTTTTCTTCCCTCCAAATTTATTGCATGAAATTGCCACAACTTAAGGTAGTTCCTGCAACCATTTGAAATTGCATATTTGAGTGTGATATATTTTTTTTTTTGTCACCCTGCTGTGAGGAAGGCACCAAAATATATCTCATGAATGAGTATTTGAGGGAGCCCATTATTTTCTAGGGTCCAAGTGGTACTAACAACATAATCAATTCCGCCCTGGGTGGGCAGCAATCTAACTCTGGTTCGGTTGGCAATCTTTCTCCGGCCTTAATTCAGAAAATTCTGCAACAGCAGCAGCAGCAGCAGCAACAACAACAACAGACTTTTCAGATCTTTAATGTGGTAAGAGACTATTTTGGTATTGCACATGTATGTCTCTTTCGAGGTGTTTTTGTTGTACATGTGCAACAGCTACCAGCTATGCTTATTTTGCTTTACGTTTCTACAAGCTGTCTTGCCTTGTCAGTGTCTGCTGTTGCTTTTTTTTTTTTTTCACTTGTTTACAATGCTCAGGGGTTGGGGACCTTTTAACTGCTACAAAATCAACCTTATATCTATAACCTAAAAATTTAACAGTCTTAAGCCCTTACTCTGGACGTTGTAGGTCATTTCGAACCTATGGCATCATTTTGACGTCAGCTTGCAGACATGTGAGCAAATGATCAAGCTGACGTCAAAGTGACATCACAATGAATGTTCGACCTGATGCTCAACGTCCAGAGTAAGCCTCTTAGTTTCCACACAATAAAAACCTGAAATTCTGAATGGAAAATTTCTTTGAAATAAAACTTTCTTATTACGCAAAATGCTTTGAAACACGTTATATATTTTTTTCAGTTATACCACTATATTTTATTGCAAAACTTAAAAGGCCAAGAATATTATATGAGTTTATTCATGAAAAGAAACACATATTTGTTAAATGCAAATTATCTATCTGCATGTTTTTAAATTTTACAGCATTCTTGTTCAATCAGTAATTATATTAAAATATCCGTTATTAAATTTAGAAAAAAAATAAAGCAGTTTGTAATTCGTTCTATCCTGTCTTTAAAATTTGATTTAAAAACAATCATAAAATATGTTGCGTTGGTGAAGAGAAAGCCAAACACTGCTGGGCACAGTTTTTTGTCTCAGTTCCACTTGATATAATGTAAAAATTTGTGAAACAAACTTATTGGTAAAAGTTTGTAGAAAGTTTTATTTCATATGAAAGACCCCGTGTGTTTAATGTTCTGCAAAAGTATTAATTTAGAAAATTTCACTAAATGAAAATTTACTGAGATTAAACTGTGTTTCGAAAAATGTTTTGTTAAAGTAGCTGTCGTTTTAGGTTATTTAACATCAGAAATTAAAATAAAAATCATAATTTCCATTATTATTTGCTTAAATTATCTGATTGTACGCAATATTGCAATATAGCACATTTGTTCTTATAAATAATGCAAATTTTTTTAGTCAAAATTGAAGTAATCATGCTATTTTAATAACAGCTGAATTTCAGCTAAGTTTTTGAAAGTTCTCAAAAAATATAATTTTTTAAAGGAAGAGTATATGATAAGTCATAAGTCATAGTTCATTATTTATCACAGACATTGCATTGAATTATGGATTACTAAAAAAACTATACTGTTGAAGGAATAAATGTAAAAAGTTCTGCAGTCTTAAAAAAAAAAAAAAAATTACAATTGTTTAAAAAAAATTCTGTTAAATTTAGAAAAGTTGATACCTTGTGAACAAATAAAATAAGAAATATAGTTTGATGTGGAATAGGAATTAAATTTTTGTAACCAAATAATTTAAGTTATAGAAGGTTAAAAATAAGGTGAACTTTTGCAGCAGTTAAAAGGTACTAAACCCTTTAAGTAAATGCATGCACTGATTTTTTTTTTTTTTAATAATGAACTAGAAATGGTGGATGTAGAAGATTGAGTACGTGCAGTGCTAAAAATTTGTTAATTTGAAACATCAGATTATAAAGAAAGTAAAAAAGAATAAAGGCACAAACATATCCTCTTAAAAATCTTTTTCCTTATTTTGATTTTATTGCATGTTAGTTTTGTTTCTTGTAAATTATTTTTGTTTTATGTTTGTAATAGTACATTTATTACTTGTGCTTGCTGAAGCTTCATGCTATGTATGAATGCCCTAAAATTAAAACTTTATAATTTTTTGGCTGCTTATAAAGTTTTTTTTTCTTTTTTTTAAGCATGTAATGGATATGTTTATCCTAGATTTAAATATTTGCTTCTTGTTGTTTGTTTCAATAGTCGATTTTTCTGAAAGTTTTTACTGGCAGTAATACCTTAATTTCCTATAGTGTTATATAGTTAAAATTATTTTTCTTTATAAATAATCTTAAATCTGAAAGTGTAGAGCGGTGTTTCCCAACCTATATTTTATAGGCATTTTGACAATGTCCCATGTTAAATCATCAATATACTTACAATGTATTCATATACAAATAGTTGTAATGCAAGTGGATATCATTATTATATGCTAAGTAACTGTTTGCACATGGAAGATGCTTTAGGTCAGGGATGGGCAAACTACAGCCTGCAGGTCAAATCCAGTCTGCCAGAAGGTTTTATTCCCTGCCCAGAGATAGAATTTTAAGTTGTCAGTCCGAGGCAAATTAAAAGAAATATTTATTATGTCATGTTCAGAAGATTAGCAGTATATTTGCTTCTTATATCTGAACAAGTATATTCAACTTTGAACCTTAGAAAGAGTAATTTCAGAAGTAGACTGACAGATGAGCATTTAGCTTTGTTCTTTAAAATCGGTACATCTCACTTCGAACATCAGTATAAGGAAATTTTAAAAATGAAATTGCAATTTCATTCATCTCATTAACGTATTTAAACGGTAATACTTGTATATCATTTTTAAAATTTTAGAGAAATTTATCTTGGCCCGGCAATCTTATTTTCTTTCGATTTTTGGACCGCGACTAAAAAAGTTTGCCCATCCCTGCTTTAGGTACATTTATTTACAAACAAGAACATTTTATAAATTTTTCAACAAATTATTTCATTTCAATTTATGGTAAGTGTTCTACCAAAAACATTTTCAGAATGTTTCTGCACTTTAAAAAGGTTGGGAAATCACCAATTTCTAGTACAGTAGTACTATATCTAGTATTTATCAAGAACCATAAAAACTCCTGGTGGCAGTGTTGTCATATAGATGATGAAGGTTTTGTCTGCCAGGGCAAGGAAGGAGTTGGCTAGTAAAATAGCTATTTTTTAATCGAGAGCTTCTTAAAAACTAGTAACGCAGAGCACATATTCTATGTGTTACAAGATATACATATTGTTTAAATTTGTAAATTAAATTTTAGGTAAGAAATTTAGAATTTTAAGTGTATGTTTTGTTAGGGATTAATGTTGGAAGTATAAAAGGGAGTATTTTAAAGTACAGTTAAACCTCTATTATCCAAGCAAATTGGGACCACTAGTTTATTGGAAATCTTAATTAAGAGAAACTGTGATATTTTTTATAAATTTTTTAAGATAAATGTTGTAATAAGTTAATCAGAGATGCATTTTCAAAAATAACACAAATCCCAAGAAAATACTTTAAATTTAATATGCATTAATTTGTTAAATGTAAATTATATGAAAAAGTCTTACAATTCCTTGAAACCGTTCAGAATTTCTGCCAGTGGCTTCCCAGTAATGCTAATTTTTTAACCAAAGAGGGTCTAATACGAGGTGCATCCAGAAAGTAAGTTTCCCTATTTTAAAGAAAAAAAAAAGAACTCACACTTTCACAGACATATTTATTGGCAACAAGTACAGCAATGTTTCAGCTCTTTTTCAACATAGCCACTACCAGAATTGAGGCACTTGTCGTATTGGGTAATCAACCCTCTGTCGTAGAACTCTGCCACCTGTGAATGGAACCAGCCTTCCTGTTCCAGAACACCGTGCACATCTCTTTTCGTACTGACAGTGTCTGTTTGAATTTGGTGCTGACCGAATATCCACTATGATGCCAATGCATTGGCTGCTGCTTGGTTTCCGGGATAAAGTGCAAAATCCAAGTCTCGTTGCCCATGACAATCCTGTTGAGGAACTCGTCTCCGTCATCGTTATAGCGTAGCAGAAATGTCAGTGCTGTTCCTAAGTGTTGAATTTTGTGTTCAGGTGTCAGTTTCGGCTCATAGACCTGACAGAGCTGACGATAAATTTCAATTGGCACAATGCTTTGTGCATTCAAGATCACCAACCGAACCTTGCAGGTGGCAGGAGAAGAAATTAGTTTCCATTTCGGACCACTGCTACTCTGCTACTGGCATGAATCAAGACTTGTCCAGCTGGCATATGAATAATACGTCATAGTTCTGTTATGCACGTTCAATTGACACAGCTAATTAAGTTTACTTTAAAGGGGAAAACATTGGGGAAACTTACTTTCTGGATGCATGTCATAGCATTACATTGCTTCTTTGTGCCAAATATTTTAGGGTAGTTAATGCTTCACCCACCTTCAGTATGAATTAGTCCTTGAATCATCGAAATGTGATCTTTTACATTGCTCATTCAGAGTGTGTAGGAAACAGACTATGTTAATTTGGACTTTAATTCTTAGGTATAATATATGCATATCTAGTATATTAGCTTAATTTATGCCTTTTTTATATAAAAAACTTAAATTGTTTTAAATTACATCAGTATTTGCATACTTTTTTTTCCTTAGTTATAATTTAATAGATATAAAACTTTTTCAAAACTTTCCATATTTAATAACACTTTATGTTATGTAACTATTATACATATATATTTGTTATTCAGGAAAAAAACAGAAACTTAAGTGAATTGAAGCTCAGATAAACTGGGTTTTATGGTAGTTATTAGATCATTCCGCAGAAGATAATCATGATTCCAAGTACATTTGGATGTATTTTTCTTCTCTCTCTCCCTCATAGACACTTGGATTGTTTATTTCTTTTTATTGATTCATTTTAAGTAATTTAAGGTATTGCTGTGTGTTTGTTATTGCACTAGTTTATTTTTTGTGTGTCTTAAGTTATGTAGTTGAGTACTTTATTTTTTGATTTTATGAGATAAGTATATTAAAATATTTTTATGCTTCATTGTTGGTTTAATGACTTTCTCGATAATATTTTTTCACCGAAGCCAATGTCATTTCTTAGTGCACTTTTTATGTAACAAGTGAGCCTATATGTACAATGTTGAAAATTACCAGGGTTTATTTTTTTTTAAATATAATAACCAAATATGTCTTCTGATTATAAATGCTGACTTCACTAAAAGATCATTTTTCGTTATTTTTATATAAGCATTTTAAAGGCTTATTTAAATTTTATTGCTGTATAACTTTGAAAAGTAATTTTTTATTTTTTGGATAAATATTTCTAATGGCTAAAATTGGAACATTAACATCTTTGTGCTTATCATATACAAATTAAAGAAAAAGTCTTCCAGTCATCACAAAATCCAAACTTGAGGTTTTGATAAATGTTAGTGATGAAAACGCCTTAGACACTTAAAAATTTTTGAAATTTTGTATCTGCCTGTATGTTATAAACATAAGAACACCCAAATGTAACAATCTGAATGATGGTGAATGGTTAGGGTGCTGGCCTTCGGAACCAAAGTTCGTGGGTTCGAATCCCACTATGGCATGGGTGTTCTTAGGCGTTCGGAATCTGCTTTAAGCAGTAGGTCCTGGTCTCATTAGCCTTCATGTTTCAAAAAGTAGACTGTAACGCTTCAAAACCAAACCAAACCAAACCCAAATGTAACAAGCTTGATGGATGAATTTTATCATGTGTTTTACACCTAAAGTGAAGATTTATATTGAATTTTAAAACAAGTCTGTGTACCATAAATTTTTCTTGAACTGTATTGTATATGTTCCATTTATACTTCTTAATTACATTATTGCAAACTCTGAATTTGTAATTTACATAAATATTATTTTTACCCTCTAAACATTATGCACATAATTTTCTCCCCAGCCATTGATGTTTTCAAATGGGTGTGCACACGTAACCAGATGATTTAGATGCATGTAAAAATTCTTTTAATTATAACAGGTTACAGGGTTCCCATGGTCCTTAAAAGTCCTTAAGAACTCCTTAATTTTAGCTTTCATTTTTAAGGGTCCTTAAGAACTCCTTAATTTTTGTCAAAGGTACTTAGAAGCTCCTTAATTTTTAAATTGGAATGTGATCAATTTCTCCAACACAATCCACCGTCGTCACGTGATTTCCTATCAGTTTTCTTATGGGACAATTTTTTTTTTTTTTTTTTTAGTTATTTTTTGACCAATAAATAATCTTTCACATACTGAAAAGGTTTAAAGTCAGCTGCCCTTTCCTAATAGCTAACAGTCAAGCAGATTTTAATCAAGCAAAGCATGGAGGTTGGAGGGGGTGTTGTAGATATTTCAGTTACTTATGGAAGTTTAATTTTTCTTGTATTGAATGTAATAGAAAAGTCTAAAACTATCTTCTTTCCCAGGCAATGTTAAGTATAATCAGCTAGTATAGACATACATATATATATATATATAATATATATGTGTGTGTGTCTATATATATATATGAGTCATTTTTAAACCCTCAGAAAGTACTGTTTATAATGTTGTTTTTATTCACAATTTATTTCTAGTTTGATCACTCAAAAAACTTTAGATGTACATTTTTCAAAATTAGTTTTTGTCAAATAGATTTATTTTATATTAATTTTTAGGCATTTTTAAAAACTTAATTCTGAAATATTGTAGGGCATTTATTGAACATGCCATGTCTGGATCATAATCATTAAAATAGGTTCTCCAGGAAATAGGATTTATGTTGTGTATTTCAAGTAGGTTCTTATAAAATGTTACTGTGGACCTTAGAAAGTCTTTAATTTTTGTTCTAGAAAAACAGTGGGAACCCTGGGTTTATGACAGTTTATATATGTTATAAAAGTTTTGTATCTAAATCCAACCTCATAATACATGCACACCTGTTTGAACAATCATAGGCTGGGAAGAAAATTATGTGCGTGATGCTGTGAGGGTTAAAATCACTTCTATTTTAGACATTTGAAGTATCAGTTGTGATACAAAATTAAACATTCCTTTGACGACACCTTTTCTTCCTTACATCATGCCCTTTGCATCCCCCCCTACACACATATTCATATGGCATTTACTCAACAATTTCCTCTCTCAGTGAGCAGCAAATTGTTTTTATAGGGTAGAGGCAACAAATTAATAGATTAAAGGTGCTAATAAATGCATTCAAATATTTACTCTTTTTTTTTCTTAAATTGTTTAGTTAAAAGTTTATTTCAGTAATGACATGATGTTAATGAATCAGTGACTAAAATTTAACTGTTATGTAGATTTTAGTTTAATATGGTATTTTAATTGAGCTTTGTGATTTGACTATTTTCTAGATTCTTAACAAACCTATCCTAGAAATGTTAATATAAAAAAATATATTTTCTTCCACGTTTCCATGATTAATGCTAATCAGATGAGTAATTAAGCATGTTACCGTTTCAGTATCATTTTATTATTTATAGTTTTTCTCATACAAACATCGTAAAGAGGCTTTCTAACATGTTCCATTCTTGTAAATACTAAATAGCCAGACTGAATTTAGAATGTTCTTTAAGGAGAATAATCTGTTTGGTTACTGTATAAATTTAAACCTATCAAACATTGTCATGTCATTGTAATGTTAGTTGCTCAGTATTTATCTTTGGGCAATGATTTTTACAGAATAATGTCCAAGCCTTTGGTAACATGAAGTTTCCTACCAACTCTCATCTGCGGCATCTTGTGCAACAGATTCAGATGGCAGTACAAGCAGGTCATTTGAATGCTCAGGTAATTGATGTACGTTCTAATTCTTCCACTTTCAATCTTTACTTTCTCTTTCCTGTGTAACAAATTAATATTTTAGAAGCGTCTTTCTTTTTCTTTTCATTCTCTTCTTCTTTTTCCCTTGAGTATTACTCATTGGTATATTTGGCAGTTTGTTATTTTACCATGGTTTCATCTCCTAATCCTTAGATTCTTATTAACTTACTTTTTACTCAATTCATGTTTTTAAATTATGTATTTCACAAAGGGATTATTACAAATGTGAGATGATTCACTGTTTATAATGTGTGAAATCTTTCAATGGAATGTTGTAGTATAATATATCAGTAACAAGGTTAAAACATATAGTACACTTGGATACATAAGAGAAAACAGTATTAGTTTTTTTTTTTTTTTTTTTTTTTTTTAAATATTGTAAGATGTAATAAGTCCTGATAGTATAATTTTTTTCCTCATTAACATATTACAGTTATAGTTTAACAGATCTTGCCAAAATAATTTATATATAAAACCTTGGTTTACAATATATAATTTCCTGAAACACTTACTTTATGTTAAAACTGAAGGTGCCTTTATAATTTATTTGGTTGATCATATAGTGTTTTAATTGTTACCCAATTCAGCATTTTGAAATCTTAATATTTTTTTTAACTAAATGATTATATGCAAAAGGATTATTAGTGGAAAAATTCAGTCATTAGCTGTCTATTTTTGTTTAGTTTGAGTTGCTTATTTTTCGTTGAGTTTCTATTGTGTCAGTTTAGTAGGAAGAAATATCTATTCTAGTTTTTTTTAATTAAAAATTTTATTTATGTACTATTGACTGTGGTACTAAGTTGTTTAATAGCTCACGAGGAAACAAAGTCACAAACGATATAAGAATAATGAACCTATGAAAATCTTCATTGATATTTTTTTAGAGTAATTATGTAATAACTAATTTCATAAAAAAAATAATTTAATTTGCATATAATACTGGAACAGTTTTCTTTGGAAAGAATTTGTAGAAGCAATATATGTATGTGTAAACTTGGGAATATATTTTCAGCGCAGATTTGTATCTTGTGCATTTTGGATATTATATTGTAAGATTTTCAAAGTGGGTTTGTTGACAGCTATAGCAGGGTTCCCACAGTCCTTAAGAACTTCTTAATTTTAGCTTTCATTTTTAAGGGCCCTTAAAACTACTTAATTTTCATCAAAAGTACTTAAAAACTCCTTAATTTTTAAATTAGAATGCAATCAATTTCTTCATTGATGCAATCCGCTTTCTTCACTTCCTATCAGTTTTAACCGTATTCTCCTTTCTAGTTTTGTAAGTTCGGAGTTTTATTTGCCCAAAACAGGTTCTAAGAATGCCAGTAGAGGTGATAAGTACAGTTAAAAAAATATATAAAATATATGTTAATGTTCATAACATTCTTTTACGTTTTCTAGCCAAAAGTGCAGTATTATTAATAAAGAAAATCTTCAAATACATATATGTTTTCAGTGTATTACTGTAGTAATTCAGAATTCCTTTCCTTTATATTCTTAAAGAATAAAGTCATCTGCCCTTTCCTAATAGCTAACAGTCATGCAGATTTTAATTAAACGAAGCATGGAGGGTGGAGGTGGGGTGTAGATATTTCCGTTACTTCTAGAAGTTTAATTTTCCTTGCATTGATGTGATAGAAAAGTCTAAAACTTTCTTCTTTCTCAGGCAACGTCGGGTATAATCAGCCAGTATACACACACACACACACACACACATACATACATACATATATATATATATATATATATATATATATATATATGCATATATCAGTCATTTTTAAACCTGAGAAAGTACTGTTTATAATGTAGTTTATTCACATCTTATTTTGAGTTTGATCACTAAAAACTTTTTCAAAATTAGTTCTTGTCAAATAGATTTATTTATCTTATATTAAACTTAAGGCATTTTTAAAAAATTAATTCTGAGATATTGTAGGGCATTTATTGGACATGCCTTGTCTGGTTCATAATCATTAAAATATGTTTCTCAAGAAATAGGGTTTATGTTGTTATGCCTTGTATTTCAAGTAGGTCCTTATAAAAAGTGACTTTGGTCCTTAGAAAAGTCCTTAAAAAGTTGTTAATTTTTGTTCTGGAAAAAGAGTGGGAACCCTGTATAGTAGTGTATGAAGGGTATGTTGAAAGAACACATGATCCCATTGTGGTATTAATTGTATGAGATTGTTGTTGACCTGATTAATATTTCTTTGTAGATCCTGAATCAACCTTTAGCACCTCAGACGCTTCAATTTTTGTATCAGCTTCTGCAACAAATCAAAGTTTTAACCCAACTGCAACAGCAACAGATTTTACAGAATAGTCATATGCCTAAACAAGGAGTGCCTAATGCATCAACTTTACAGCTAAATGTCCAGATTGCTCAGACGAAACAGAGAATTAACAATCTCCAGAATCAGATTTGTGCCAATCAAGCCCTTTACCTTAAACAGGTAGGTTCCCTCTTTCTGCTCCTTGAGTTCTTCAGAAGCTAGATTTACATTATCAAAGGCTTGCAATTCCGTCACTTTTCTCAGCCGAATGATGGCCAAATGGTTAGGGCACTGACTCTTCGGATCCGGAGTTCGAGAGTTCGAGTCCCACTGTGGCATGGATGTTCGTAACCATTCGGAATCGGCTTTAAGCAGTAGGTCCCGGTCTCATTAGCCCTCGTGTTGCAAAAAAGTAGACCATAGTGCTCCCAACCATCCAACCAACCGTCACTTTTCTCACCTTTAGTCACTTTTTTTACAATTGATCACTTTTAGTCACTTTTTTCATAGTGTATCCCAGCAAAAGTCTGTTGTTGAAAAAAGAAAATCTGAATTAATAACAAAATATTTTAATAAAAGACCAAAAATGGGATGCTCTAATCTTATTTTTCTTATTAAAATGTAATTAGTCATATGGTTTCAAGAATTTAATGATTTTAAAAAGTCGTAAAGAAGTTCCAGAAATCTGCATTTGTAATGAAATGTACGTTTAATACATTAAAGTAATTTACATCAAAGCACGCATTTCTCTTTTTCTTTTTCTTCACAATTTTTTAGATACTCTAATCTAGCTATGTACATATTTCAAAACATCATTAATATGTGCAGAAAATTGTGATTATAAAATTAATGTATTGTATGTACATGGTTTCTGCACACCTGAAAAGTCAGGGAAAATCATGGATTTAGAAAATTGATTAATTTTTCATGGAAAGTCTTGATTTTTCAAGCAAAATGAGTAAAAGTCATGGAAAGTCATAGATCCGCTAAACTACCAATTTTAAAAAAAATGCATTGAATTGTTTAATTCTATTTTTACTTGTCCTTTGGCTGAAGTTACTGAGTTTGGTATTTATGTATTATCCTATTGCCAAGTAAAATTTGTTCGCCAAGGAAACTCAAAGCAAGAAAGCTTAATGGGTGGGTAAATGTATATTATTCTGTTTTTCTTCTTAAATTGTAGATTAAAATTTTATTAATATAATAATAATTATTTTTTAATAAAAATTAGTTACAATTTTTGCACAAAATATAAGTTTATCTCTAGGAATATTGTATATAAACATTATAGGGTTATATTTGGTTATTATTCGTGGTCACCTGGATAATACCAAAGTACCCTGAATTCAAATTGGAAATATTTTGATTGAAAAATTGCTCAAAAAAATCAGATGAAATTTCAAAAACTCACACTGTCAGAAAAATAAAATGCCCTTGCATAAATTGAGTACTCTTAGAAATTAGGGTAGCTCGAACTAGTCGAAAGCCTGCTACCTACGCGAAGACTGCCGTGGCTGACTGCCTTCTGCAGATGCACCACAATCATCAACTGCGGATTGCCAACTGCTATGGTCAACTGCGAGCAGCCTCCTCGGCTACCCGCTTATATCCTAAAAGCTTGTCCTAATATTTGCATACTCCTGTTGCCACTCAGGTGAAACATAACTTTATCTGAAGAACCAGCAACGCCCCTAAATCACGCACGTATATCTTAATCGTCGATCACGTGAACGTGGCCCATTCCACAGTAACCAGCGTTTACCTCGATACACTGTTTGAATCAATGGCGGCAAATGAAATGACTAATGGTATTAAGTCTAATTCGTTAAGTTTGAACTTCGCAGAACCGTAAGAATAATTACGGTAAGTTGAGATTTCCCCTGCTTTATGGGTTTTTTTTTTTTTTTTTTTTTTTTTTTTTCATGGTTTATTACCGATACAATACGATGTTTTCTTTACATCTAGAGAGTCGTGCTTTAGTTTACATTTAATCATTGGCCGTTCGTGCGGCATGCATTTTTTCCCCTTCTTCCAGTTTTGATGATTTGAGCAATGAACAACCAGCAGATAGTCTGCGTTTCAAGAAATTTTCTTTTTAAACACAGATAGTCTGCGAACTATGCGTGCAAAATTACGGTAATATTTTTTTGCAATCAGTATTTAATTTTTAATCGGCAGTTATGGGGCCATCTGCCGAACTGAAAGTGAGAAACAAATAGAGAATGCAGCAAAGTGCCACCATTCCATATTTACAGGTTTTATTTCTTAAAAGAAATAAATTTACAAAATGAAAAATATTAATTTAATCAGGAATTTTTACCCAAACCACTATGTCCTTGACTGAAAGGGATTTTTATCCTCATCAGCAAAATATTTCTGTGTAAATATGAGCAGGCACTGCCATCTTTTATTATTCTTTAGGAAAGATATTTGTAAATTTTTACTATATAAATAATTTTAAATAGCAGATAATACATGAC
Source organism: Pardosa pseudoannulata (assembly GCA_032207245.1). Taxonomy (NCBI): domain Eukaryota; kingdom Metazoa; phylum Arthropoda; class Arachnida; order Araneae; family Lycosidae; genus Pardosa; species Pardosa pseudoannulata. The sequence goes on from CM063497.1 coordinate 3,184,822, forward strand.
ATAGTATAATATGCATTTGAAAAAAATTTTAAGTTTTTTATCATATATAGGCAGGTAATTAAGGTAGTTTAAATATTAAGTGTTTCTCTTTCAGTGCTTAATTTCATATATTAAATCTTTCAGATTCCACAACAGCAGCCTCCCCTTCAGCCACCTCATCATGCTTCACAAGTGTCTGCTGACATTTTTAAAGCCAATATGGAAGCGATGCCAACTTTACATAGTGAGTTCCGAGACCTTTCTATCAAAGACATTCCACATCAAAATGCCCAGTCACGTCTGAATCAGTGGAAGCTGTCGTCCAATGAAAAGGAGGACAATCCAATGTGCCCACCTGCCGACCTGAATACCCTGGGGGGTATTCCTGATTTCAGTCGGGCCCCTGGATCTATGAATTCGAAAGCCACTTCAAGCGTCCCTAGTTCTGGATCCACACTACATCCTCTTTTGGACCAGAATGACAGTACTTGGTCTGGTTTGACTGGTCGTACTCACGGAGACTCAGGGTGGCCTGAAGTAGTCCCGTCTTCCACTGACAGCACCAATGGTTCTAATACTTCAGCCACGTCTAGTCACCACTGACAGCAATGGGTTCTAATACTTCAGATTTGGTCTATAGTGCACAATAGGAGATCCACATATAATCTAAGATTGGTTCTTCCTTCAATCAGAAGTTTGGAAAGGAAACAATATTGGAAGAAACATATAACCTAATCCACATATCTCCTGGAACAGGTTAAAAGATATCAAATCGATTTTTGGCCTTCCAAAACTAGCCCAGCCAACACCAGCACTGATGCCTCAGGACTGATTGCTGTCAAAAATCATGGGTGTTTAGCATCAGCTGCTGCCCTAAATTGTTAGTAGGAATTTTTTTTTATATTGAAATTTAAATTTAATTTAATTTTAAAAAATTACTCCTAAAAATCTTTTTCTATAATTTTCTTTTTTTGTTTTTCAGATTATTGTTTGTTCTTTTTGCTAATATTTATTTAAATATGTAGACTAGCATATGAACTTTTTTTTATATGTTGTACAATTTTTTTAAATTGAAAATGAGCTTTGATTAAAAAATAAAATTTTTTTTTTGAAATGAACATAAAATTTTTTAATAAATATTTTTTTTCTTTTTTTATAAAATACTTAAATTTATATAAATATAAGTTTACTTATTTTAATAACAGAAAATTGTGTTTTATATTAAAAAAAAAATCTGTTTTGAAATTACACAGATTCATTTTGTTAGTTTTAATAATTTTTTTTTTTATGTTTTTTAAAATTTTTTTTTTTTTTTAACCTGGAACCATAAAAACTATATTATTGTTCAAATTGAGAATCTTTTTTTTTTCTTTTTTCCTTAGAAAGTACTTGGAACAGATGCAATATAAATGTCCCTTTTTTTTTTTTTTTTAAAAACAGAAAATGAAATAAAAACAAAAAGAACAAAAACAGGGAATCAACATATAAAAATTAAAACAAATTCACAATTTATACAATTAAAATAAAAATACAAAATTTAATTTAAAAAATAAAACATAAAATATAATATATATATATAATACAATAAATAAATATATATCATTTTAATACACTTTATAAAAAAAATCTAAACTTGTGAGGGGTGTTTCCCCTCATATAAAAAAAAGAAAAAAAATTTAATAACAATTAATAACAGATGTAAAAAAAGAACACACCAACCCATTCATTGCCTCATAAAAAAATTGCCAAGTTTGGTGGGGAGGGGGAAACACGGCACCTATAATGCATCTCTACCAAGTACTTTTAAAAAGCCTTTATACCCCGTCCTAATATTTCAGCACACACAGTATGTCTATAAAAATATAATACCCATCTTCAATTAAAATCTGCATTCTGAACATATTATAATACCCTAATTAAGTTTCAGTATATTGGATATTAAATTGTGAGTTAATAAATATAAAAAATTTCTTTTACATTCACTCTTATATTAAATATTCAAAATTTAATCTTGTTATATAATTAATTGATGACAATGTCTCATGTTTTTAGCACTAGTGGAACTGTGAAATCTGGTAGTAGTAAATCTGGATGGGGTTCTGATTTTGGGACTACATCTGATTTATGGGGTTCTGTGTCAAAATCTCGCAATCCACCCCCAGGAATTGCTAATCAAGGTAAGTAATGAAGAATTTTTCACTATTGGGTTGCATAACTCATATGCATCACCATGTTTGGTCACATATTAGCAGGATGGTGGAACAACATTCTCAATGTTTTATTATTTTTTCAGGATGGGATAGACCCCAAAATTCAACTTTTCTTATTCTTAGAAATCTGACTCCTCAGGTATGTAATTCTCTCCTATAAGATTTCTTATATAATAATGTACAGTCCTTAAAGCCATTTATAAGAATGAACATAATTGCTTCCCCAGACCGGGGTGATGTAAAGTGCATGCACACTCTGAGTGATATTACCCGTTAAGCTTAATTTCTTTTAAAAATTCATAAAAAAATTATAACTAGTTCAGTGTGCTGAAGTTAACATTACCTAAGACAGTATATGAATCTTCTAAAATAAAAGTTTTTTTAAATTAAAAAAAAAATAATTTTTTAAAGAAAATGGTTCTGTTTTAAGAAAAATGGGACTTTAAAACAAAATTTATATTCACTGTCTCTAAGAAAGTTAACATTTTAAAATTTGAACACATTACTAGTGAAATTAACTGATATATATATCCAGACAAGTTTCTTAAGTTTAAAGTAATTAAATAACTCCATGGATGTCAATTATTTCATATCTGTATCTAGTTTAAAAAAAAAAGAGTGCCATAAATCCAGATCTTGATAGCTTTCGAACACATTCTATTTGCATGTTCTAAAAGTGAATAAACAATTAAACTTGAAACCAGTAGTGTATATTGAAGGTTAACACTTTGTGAAACATTATTTGAAATGTAACAGACTTCGACTGCCATTCAAAATTTAAATAAAATGTTTTGATTCCAAATCACACTGAATGTGATCTTAAGTCAAGGGATACAAACTGTCTAAATAAATATATGAGACTGCAGGCTCAGAAGGAAAAATTTTGCAATCAAAACAGGCTAAATGTAATTTTGTGTTTGAGAGCCTTGTGTATATATATATTACCTAATAATAATCTGCTTCAGAGGTTTGATATTTTCTGTTGTTTCAGATTGATGGTTCTACTCTGAAGACTCTCTGCATGCAGCATGGTCCTTTGCAAATGTTTCATTTGTTTCAAAATGGTGGAGTGGCTCTTGTTCGCTACTCTACCCGGGAAGAAGCATCCAAAGCGCAATCTGCCCTCAACAATTGTGTTCTTGGCAACACAACAATGCTTGCTGACATCCCAAGCGATAGTGAAATCCAACAGTACCTTCAAGTGTCTTCTGGTCAAGCTGCTAACAACAACACCACCTGGTCTTCAACCACAAATGGTGGTGGTGGTGGCGGTGGTGGTGGTTCAAGTACCTTCCATGGGTCTGGCACATCTGCCTTTTATGGTAGTGGCTCTGGAGGCAGCAGCAACGCCACCAATTGGAATGGAAATGTTTCCTCTTCCCAGCTCTGGTCATTCTCCAACTCCAGCCTTTGGGGCTCGTCTCAGCCAAGCAACGATCATGATGCAAGTACAAATCCTATGAATTCCTACCTTCCTGGTGATCTGCTAGGTGGTGAGCCCATGTAGGTTCAGAATGCAAATAAGGTGCCCAGTCTTAATCCTCTTTCCCCTCAAGAAAGGTGAGTGGACGACTCTGTTGCAGCATTGATGGGCCTCGATGCCCAAAGTCTTGCGTTAATGTGATATGAACACTTTTCTGTTACAATAGCCATGTTGCTTCTTCCAGTATGTGTAATTGTCTCTGAATACTTGAACTCCGATTGCATATGCTCGAGTGTGATATTTTCTCCTGGCTATTGTAACATTGTATTAATATTTCTTTTTGACCATATGATTGCCTGATTCGAGCACTCTGGTTAATGCTCGGTTACAATCACAAGTTAATACTGAAGAGAGCAAATCAAACCACTACTATTAAAGTATTGAAACTGTCTCCAGTATTCTAAGTGCCACAGGAGAAAAAGCCTTAAAAAAAAAAAGAAAAAAAAAGAGAAATAAAGGATATGAAATTCTGCCATATCAGTCTGTTTTGGTGGATTATCGAAAACATTCGTAGTCATCTTAATTTTTGGATATCATTCTCAATCTCTGTTTGGTAACTCTCGACTCAGTGATGGCTTCTGTATATAGGGTTGTGTCCTGAGTTTTGAAAACTAAGAGCAAATCGTGTCAATTTTTTCTCCTATTTTTGTTTTTCTAGAGAAAGGTTTATTTGAGATTTTGTGTACCATGTCAATTTGTTGCTCTAATTTAAATGTTATTATTTGTGCTATTTTATTGCATTGAGACTTTTCTTTTCTAGAAAAAAATAGAAAAAAATGAAAATGTATATTATATTAGTATTGTGTCAATGTTTCTCAAAAAAAATTTAAAAAAAAAACTGTAAAAAGCAAAAAAAAAGTTAAGTTTGATGTTACTCTTATGTGCTATGTTTAATGAGTCTTTCTGGTAATTATTGCATTTTAACTGTGTGGACAGTGCATGTTAAGTGACTTAAATGTTTATTTTATTGTAGTTCTATTCTTTCTTAACAGGAGGATATGCTTCTCTCTTTGGGGGATTTGGGGGTTGTCAAAATTTTGAATTTTTTTAATTGCAATCCAAAGGTGATTTTTGTATCGAAATGTGTTGAGAACCTTGTCCTCCTCATATGTGTGTCCTGTAACATTGTGCATATTGTGTAGTGAGAGAATCCATTTAAAAATTGTGTGATAAAAGTACATGTGTCAGTTTTTGCTTATGAATAACAAAGTAAATATGAATATCAAATAGCTGAGTTTCGGGAAAGTGTTTCCCACCCAGTCAACTGTCAATGTGATCAATACTATTGAGAAAATTAATTAAAAGTGCATTTTGTGTAGTTTTGTACCTGGTGCTAATGTTGGTTAATGGCAGCTTCCAGAGCGTGCCCTATATCGATTGCCTTTCTATCCTTTGCATAGCATCTGGAGGCAGAGCCATTGACCACTTCATCAGCACTTTGATAGCTTGCCAAAGTTCACCTTTTTCAATGATCAAATCAGAGAGCTTGCTGCTAAATATTTTATTCTTTCCCATAGGGATAATGACAGGTAAAAAGTCGGTCCGTTTTTCTTCCACGGCAGAAAGTAGCCGAAATGCAGCATACCTGCCAACAGGCCCTTAACGAATCAAAAATGTGTTGCCTTCCAGACCTCCTCAAATCGCCCATTTGTTTTAATTTATTCCCTCCCTCTTGAATTTTATTTTATTTTTTTAAGATTGATCAAATGTTACCAAAGAATTAAGCTGAATCATTTTTCATTCCTGAGGAATTTCGTTCATGCCTATCTTTTGACTAAAGTTGTGCAACTGCTTTTTGAATTTTAACTGTTGTTGATGATAGATGAGGTTGTGTGCAAGTCCAAAAGTGTGTTGGCAGGTATGCGTTTGCTTTCCTTTTGCGTCTGTGGTTCTCAAAACGGGTACGCCTCTCCTCTGCTCTAAAAACTTAGAAAACCCATTCAGTACTTGGTAATTGAAATCAAAGAAAACCTGGTGTTGTACATTCCACTGGCTATTTCTTTTTATTAGGCAGGGATCACATTTGAAGAAGGCAACTGGGGCGCTTCATCCATGTCTGTGCAATGGGTGTGCATACCTGGCAAGTGAGCAACTTTGGGAACCACTCATATTGTTTTTTGGCTTAAAGAAAAGTTTTTGGGTCTTAGGTATGTTACCCCGGTGATGAACAGTGATATACTTTTAAACTAATTGCAATTTTTTTTGTGATGTCAAATATTACTCATTTTTTTTCTCTGTGTATGTGTGTGAGCATGAGTGTGTATGTGTGTACTTGCGCGCGCGGCGTATTTATGTTCCCTCGACATGCATCCTTTGGAGTGAGCATCTGGCCATCAAGTTTTCATTAGTCAAAAGAGGTGTTTGTGATTGGACATCTCTTAATTCTGTGGAAGTAACTAGCTTTTATAATACATATCAGCATTTTTATTTGTCAAAATGAATTCCCTGCCCCCTTCAAAAACGTATCCCACCTTCATGGACTTCTAGCCTTGTGAGTGCCCTCAGAAAAACAAAAGCTAATATATTTTAGAATAGTAGATATCATTTTATTGTTTCTTTTCTCCCTCAAATGTCCAGTTTTACAAGCATTTGTTCGGAACAAAATCCATTGTACTTAAGAAAGCGTATCTCTCGCTGTTTGACTTTCATTGTGCTAGAGGTTGCCACACTCTGACTTCCCCTTGTGCCTCTGGTGCTTCGGTTTTGGACCAAGTAATTGGTTCTGTAGGCCCAAAGATCATCTCTGTGCCATTTTAATTGCTGCTGTATATCAGCAATATATATATGATATATATATACACACATATATTACCTTATTTAATCAAAATACTTTCAGTTTGCTTTCCGTGCACAAATATTTAAAGCAAACTAATCATCTGTGGCCAACTTATGTCACACATCCATCCTTTACTTTGAATCATGTCGAGCAAAATTCACTTGCGTCATTGCCTTACAATTAAAAAAAAAAGAATAAAGTAAAATAAAAAAAAAAGGTAAAATTAGCTTTGCTTCCCATTGCTAAGCACTGAAAATAAATCTATATATCTGTATATAAATATGTGTCAGTTCAGTGGAAGAACATTGGGCTAGCAACTAATAGGCAAGCTCTACCGTCCACGCTTTACCATATCGATTTATTTTCTCCTTTCCCATTCCTCTCTGTCTTAGTCTGGTCTTTGCATCTTCCGTCTTATTATGGTGCTAGGTCTTTGATTTGGTAAAAGAAATGCAAAAGCAGGGCCTGCATTCCATTCTCACGTTCCTCATTCTTCGTGTTATTTCCAGCTTTGAGATATTTTACTCTGATTGGATCCTTCAAGGAATTTGACTCAATTTTTTTGTTTCTATGTTATTGACATTTTATGTATAGAATTGTTAGAGGTCCTCCTCATGCAATATTTGAATGCATTGTACAGAAAAAAATGCCTTACTTTGAAGGAGGTGGAAATTTTTATTTTCAGTTTTGTTCCTTATCTCATGACTTTCTTTTCAGCCATGACTCGATCATATTTTGCATGTGTTGCATTTGATGTCAAAAGTTGTTCTTGGAATCTACAAATACTGTTGTTTGTTTTAGAGATTTGTTTAAAGAATAATCGAAAGCTAGCTAACTTTTTTTTTTTATTCCTAAGACGCTGATTATAAAAAATAAATGTTTAAAAATAATAAATAAGAAGAAATATGGCTCTGTGTCATGGACCAAACTTAAATTAATCATGCTTAGCAATAGGTTTTTCATTTCGATCATCTTTTTAAAATGGCAAAATACTCTCAATGACTTGTTTTTGGAAATTGTCTAGTAGATTGAACATATTTTAAAGCTTTCAGGGGCCTCCCAGCTTATTAAAAGAAACTGTAGATGTAATAATAGTTTTTAAATAAATATACACAGGTGATGAGAATACTTAATTTTATTATAATGTTACAGCCAAAAATCTCTTTGTTGATAGCAAATGAGTTTTGGAGAAAAGAAATGCTAGCTTGGGGGCTCCAATGCTTTAAGATTTCCCTTATTAGAATTTCTTGTACTCTTCAGTGTGCTCAGGAAACTGTTGCCAAAACTGAAAAGTGAAAAATAACTGAATGGAAATAAAATGTTTGCCTTTTCCTCTGCATAGATGATTTTATGCAATTTTGAATATATCTGCAGAACCCCAAATCAAACACAAACTGATTGTCCTTTATGGAAGTAGTATTTTTGCACTCTTTTTAAATGCCTTGGTAAATGCATTTGATGATAACATTTTAATTTCTCTTTGGATCTATTTTTCTGTGACGAACTTACTGGTGAGTGCAAAAGTATTTCAAATTAATATGTTGTGACTATTTTTTTACGACTAATGCTCATAAAGGAAAATGGAATCTTGAATTTTTTTTCCTCTAGTATAGTGTTTTAGGAGCCTAACCCTTTATTTTTTGCATCTTCTGGATAAGCAAAACCAGCTAGCTCTATTGGAAGGGAGTCGATATCTATATGCACACAAATTCTAAGTCTCAACCTAAAATTGTGATAAATCATAACTTTTAAGTACCTATTCTTTGTTGATGATTTGTTCAAAATATGTTGTAACAGTGCCTCTGTGAGCACTATGAGTTCCAATTTATGTAAAGATTATTATTGTTTTTAAATTTTTGCTTTTTTAATCTGAGCCAAAATGTTTGCAATCTTCTATTTCATAGCATTTTTCTCTATACATTTGAAATGTTTTAGCATGTGCTTTTTATGAGTTTGGATAAAATGCTAGAGGTATACAAATAAGAAAAAAAAAATTATCATTTTCTAACTAGTGTTTTTGTGAAAAATATCTGTGCCACAAATATGTTCAGTGTTATTTGTTTGCATCAATGGATTGATTTTGTACAATTGTTCTGGCAGCTGTGTGTCTGTAAATATGAAATTCTTTTTATAAATTGTTTCTCAGGAAGTTTTATTGATGTATAATAACCAAAAATGGAAAAAAAGGAACTATTGATTTGCAATACCATTCACTCACACATTGATAAAAAAGAAAAAGGTATACTCCCCTTTATCTTAGATGCCACCCAGGTTGTTCACGTCTGAAGCCCATACAAATTTAGTAATGGTCCAGCATTATATTCAACGATCTTTTATATGGACCATTCTACCATCAGAATTTGCAATCATGACCTGGACCTCGCTTTGAAAAGTGGATGCAAATTGGGATTGTTGGTTAACTTGCTCATTTGTTACTACTTGCGTTTGTTAATGTTAATTGCTGAAGGGTTTACTAGCATCATATTAGGGTATCATTTCTGAAGTATTTTTACTTTATTGTTGAATTGTTATAAAGAATATTTTAATTGAGGTAGGTAAAACATTTTTATTGAAATACAGCTATAATGTAGTTGCCTTTTAAAATATTGTGCGATACTATTCCTCTACCTCCCCCATTTATAATTTTTTTTTTTTTTTTTTTTTTTTTTTTTATAGGCAGGGATTTATTAGGCGTTGAAGTTTTATTAAATATTAATTATGAGGATTTTTTTTATTTGCTATTTAAACAAATTGTAATGTGATAAAACTGTAATTATTTAACGATTAAAAACTAAATTGGAAAGAAACTTACTTATGCATCCAAGAAATGGTCTGTAACTGTAGTACTACTACATCCTGTTTCTCAAATTTGAGCATACACTAGGAGCTTCAGGTAGATTTCTGCCTTTTGTCACACAATGCAATCTGGGTTTTTAGTCTGTTGCTCAGTGCAGTATTTGGGAATTATTTTTCCTCCAAATTCAGGTATCTAGGATAAAGGTGAGATGCCACTAAATCTCAATTATGCATAATCTTTGAATGTACTGTTCGTGGAAAAAAAAAATGGAAAAAATAAAGAATGGTACTCGAGCTTAACGCACATTTATTCCGGTGAGTGTTCACATCTTTAGTGATCATTCCATTCACTCGCCAGTCAGATATTTAAAAATGAAAAAAAGATAAAATATTTATATATATTAATAAGGCAGAAGAACTGCAAAGATTCAGAATTTTTGCTCCTCTAATAGGCTTGTTTTTTGTAAAGGCTGTGGGTCTCAAACTTCATACTGAGCTTATAAAATGTATTCCAGTACTGCATATTCTTCTGTACATTTACATGTATTAATGTATATATTTCTATATATATATTGAATGTCACATGCTGTTTAATTTATGTCAAATTATTCAAAGTATACTACTCTGACTTGGTCTTAATTTATGTATATAATACTTGACTGCTACTTCTGCAATTGACAGGTTATATTTATGCTTTTTGTTCTATCAGTAGCTGTGATTCCCTCAATTTGTGACTGACTGCCTAACTTGAAATAGGTACCATCATATCTTGTTTAATGGGCCAAATTTTTTTTTTTTTTCTGTTTTAAAATTTATATTTCACAATTTAACATTAATATAAAGGTTTTTTTGTTTTAACTACAGAAAATAGGCTTAAAGTTAAAGAACATAATAAATTTTTGTTTTTACCTGTTCTATTGAATATAGATAGTTTGTGTGAAAATTTAAATGTAGAATTAGCATACTCTATTCATAGTTCTCATAAATTGAGGGATACATTGTTTCAAAACATGTAATACATCAGTAAAGGTCCCACTTGAGTAAAAGGTAAAATAATCTACCAAAAAGAAACAGTAAACTGAGGGGCAATATTTGATATTAAATAATGTGAGTGCGTGGGACTTTTTCTGTGGTTTTTTTTTTTTCTTTTTGAAATAGCAATAATTGGAAATTAAAATCCTAGTGCCAAACTGTTGAAGGCAATCGTAGCATACCCATTCTGATGTGATAGGTATCCTAAATTGTGGGAGGCTGTTAAGTCCTCATGTGATAGAAATTTCCTTTGTTAGTTTAGGACTCCTTACCTGGTGAATTATGTACAAAAATCTTTGTGACGCTGACAGCTGATGTAGGATGTTATATCCTGTAAGTTTGAGACCCGTGTCTTTTCTAATCAAAAGGTTAATGTTCCAAAGGAAATGCTCAAGTGTTCAAAATTTTTCAATCCTGTAGTATTTTTCATACCATGGCTATCACTTATATTTGAATCAGTATAAAAAGGGTATTAAATACTTACAGGTGGGCTGTGTTCATTACTGTTTTCCATAATCTCAAGTTTTTCCCCACTCTTTTCTTGTATAAGTTATTTGATAGTAATTTTCATCGTGTAGATTATTTTTTTTTTGTTAATTTTTGTCTGCATAATATTTCCAAAGAAATATCCAATACTTTTCGTTGTTTTATACTTAGTGAATCATATCATTATGTGAAATCTTTGGCATTGTATACTTTTAGTATTAATTTTGTGTTTTTTAAAAGAATATATCTAGTGCAATTACTTTATATATATTTATACCCATAGTATAATGTACTGCTCACTGAAGATATTTAATGACATTGTGCCAAACCAGTGAATTCTAACAAAACCATTTGTTTCGTATGGATCCCGCCATTTATTCTTAAAATTGTATGCTTATACTTAAATGGAAGAACTAACTTTCTCCAGCTGGGGCACAGTTGGTAGTGGCATTTTGTAGAATCAAAGTCCTGCCTGTGTCTCGTCAGATCTTAAATGGTGAACGCTCGTCCTTTGTGATAAACGGCACCGACCTATGTGTCGGAATATCCGCTCTATGCATTTCCATTACCCGCCTAGTCAAGATCAGAAAAAGGAAGTATACAAAGTTTTTAAAAAAAGAAAAAATTTTATTTTATTTTACTTTTTGGGAAACCCAGCAATCAATGACTGACAAGCCATCTCTACTACTCCGAAGCCCTCCAACTTGGTGTCAAAAGAAGAAACAACACACAGATCGTCGTTGGTTTGTGAGTTCCAAAATTTTCGAATGTGCCTTTTCTCAACTCAATATAATCTCAAACACGAACACAACGAACCTGCTGTGAGGAGAAGGTGGCAAAACAATTCTACAACAAAATTGGCTATACTCGAGTCTCCCGTGGTTTTTCCTCCCTCTAACTCCTTTATGGTGTCAACTGTGCTCTTTTTTTTTCTTTTTCTTTTAAAGGAAAAATTGCATTCCATTTATTTCTAATGCTGCTTTTTCTTTGTTTGAACCACGGGAGTGCTCCCAAAAGATGTAGCTGGTCCAGTCTGTTTGCACTTTTGCCAGTAGCTAAGTATTTTCCCGGCAGCCAGGTAGTTTTGTCTCACTGCATACCCATTCCTCTTCTTAACGGGGAGGGTCTCTCAATGGATCTTATTGTATTTAAAAAAAAAAAAAAAAAAATAGTGCCACCATTTTCAACCATTGTATTCAGTTAGTTTGTATAGATTTATTTGTGAGAGGGCGACTGTGGTGTAGCCAGTATTTTGATCCCCATTTAAAAATAAAATAAACAAAATGCTTTTCATGATGCATGTGACTATGTTCCTGAATGACATGCGCAGATATTGTACAGGTAACTTTTGTGTATTGATGTTCTTTAAGCATTGTAAGCAGTAGTAAAATTGTACATGAATGTGGTTGTTTTTGTTGCTCAGGGTCTATCTTATAATGTGATCTAAAAATTATGTTGAGCATTATTAGATGAAATTGTTCCTTTAAGATTAAAAAGAAAAAAAAAAGAAAAAAAAATATTAAATGTCTTGTAGTACTAGCTTTAGAAGTGTTGTGTACAGAACTGAATCTTAAAAAAAAAAAAAAAAATAAAAAAAAAAAGAGTGACCGGCTTTCGTTAATTTGAAAGAGAGATAGCCCTCTTGGTGAATTGAATGCATGCCACCAGTGGTGTTGAATTAAAAAAAAACGCACTGCCACTTTTTAAACTTCCATTGCTTAGTGAGTTGGTGGCCTCTATTTGTTCTTGCCACAGCAGTCATTGAATTCACAAAGGGTGTTTTGACAAAAATATAAATAAATAAAAATCATTTGGGACACGTTACTCTGTTTGAAACTGTAATGATAGTCAAATAACATTTTTGCAGCTTTATATATATATTTGATCAATATGTATAAGGCTGGCCTTGTCATTTTTGCTCAGATCATGTACAAGACAGTGATTTTAAATGTTACCACCTGTGCAAAGAAATATTGTTCCTTTAAAAAAAAAAAAGAAATATATATATATATATATTCCTGCTTTATTATGAACAGACCAAAACATTGTTGCCACTAAAGTCGACGTGTGTTTATAAGTGTACTACTAGATTTTTTTGGAATTCATAACAAAAAGCTGGTTTGTATTTTGGAATGCAGCGAATGAAGATTCTTCTCTCGACAACAAATGCAAAATGAATTAAAATGGTTACAAAGCTGATGTTTATTATTCCTGATCTGATCGTCCCTGTGATTTGTGCACTTAGCAACCACCAGGGTACAAAAATAAAATAAGTAAACAAGTCTGTGGTTCTCAGGTTTTTGCATCTGGAAAAGCATGTATCTTAACTAAAAGAGTGTTGAGTAACGATGGAAAAAGGAATCAGAGACTTCGATTTTTTTTCCCCTCCTCCCTTTTGTGCATAGCTGCCAACTCACTCTGTCATATCTCGTTTTCTTTTTCAGGGGGGTATGGGAAACCGAATTGCACGCAAGTTCCATTTAGAAAAAAAAATTGTTGGCAGCTATGGTTTTTATGAGCTGTGAAACAAGCAGCCGAAATTAAAAATAGATGAGCTCATAATCTCAATCACTGAGGATCTAACGAAAATTTTGCTGACATTCCTGTCTCCCAAGTTTTGGCTGCACAATTTTTGGGGCCTTGAGCATCTAGAAGTCTCTCATTCCTTATGATTTCATTGTGATGAGAATACTTATGTGATGTTAGCCGATTTTTGTACTGTACTGGGGGTAACTTTCAGCATTAAAGGTTTGTGTAATCTGTATTGCTTTGTGTCTTATTCTACGTTTCTCTCTTTCTTCCACATGAAATCACAATCCTAAAATGTGTCAATTGTTTGCCTATTTTTACGAAATAAATCCATGGTTTCCGTGCACCAGGAAAATCATGGATTGAGACAATGGATTAATTTTGTCATGGAAAGTCTTGATTTTTCAAGTAAAATGAGTAAAAGTCATGGATCCGCTAAACTACCGATTAAAAAAAAAGGCATTGAATTGTTTAATTCTATTTTTACTTGTCATTTGGCTGAAGTGACTGAGTTTGGTATTTATGTATTATCCTATTGACCCTATTGCCAAGTAAAATTGGTTCACCAAGGAAACTCAAAGCAAGAAAGCTTAATGGGTGGGTAAATGTATATTATTCTGGTTTTTTCTTAAATTGTAGATTAAAATTTTATTAATATAATAATAATTATTTTTTAATAAAAATTAGTTAAGATTTTTTGCACAAAATATAAGTTTATCTCTAGGGATATTGTATATAAACATTATAGGGTTATATTTGGCTATTATTCGTGGTCACCTGGATAATACCAAAGTACCCAAATTTAAATTGGAAACATTTTGATTGAAAAATTGCTATATGATTATACTTAGGAATGTAGGTACAACATTTTATTTTTATGTAAATGAGTTTATTAACACTTATAAAGTTAAGTTTATAGTTTATGATAAAATTCCTGTCATTTCTCTAAAAGCATATATTTTATTTGTATGTACATCAGAAGTTTTATTCGTATATACTTTAACGAAAGCTTTTTAAAGTCATGGGAAATGATCTGCTAAATCAGGGAAAGTCATGGATTTGAAAAATTTTATTTTGGCAGATACCCTGTAAATCATGTAATCACGTCAATTTCATTGTTAAGGTTTTCATGGACATATCCTAATTTCCTGCATATAAATCTGCGGATTATACTTTAAAAACTTTAAATTTTCTTTTAATGCATATTATATGCTGTTAAAAATTATTGTTATAACTAGCATATAGCCCGTCATATGACGGAATCAGTAAAGTTTTTAATTTTCCAAAATTGTAAAGTACGCTATGAGGCAGGTAAAAAAATAGTTTGTTTTTTGGCTGAGAATTATCTTGCAACAAAAAATAATCAATGATTCAATTTAAAATTATCACATATGTACCTAATCTATTATTTAAGTCAAACATGAAAGAAAATTATTTACGTAATATTTAAGTTCAGTGATAAAACGTATGAAAATAAGGCATAATTTAAGTAATTTAAAATAAGAAAGGATTCAATGAGATGGCTAAAGGAATGACGTCATAATGCTTGAAAAATGTTATTTTTACCTACTTATTATGGGAAAATTGATAAATTTAATCCCCTGCTCTTAACCGGGGAAAATAGGGCTTGAAATAATGGCATTAAAAGCTCGAAAAGGGGAAGGGATGGATTTAAAACGTTTTAAATACAACAGTATTTTTCGGTGTGATATGAAGCCTATTTATACCAATTTATTTTAGAATCGGATCGATAGTTTAGAAGAAGATAAAATTTACTCGCTTTAAATTTTTCTAAGTATGGATGCCTGTATCCATTCCAGGTCCAACCGAAATTAAAAATAGATGAGCTCATAATCTCAATCACTGAGGATCTAACGAAAATTTTGCTGACATTCCTGTCTCCCAAGTTTTGGCTGCACAATTTTTGGGGCCTTGAGCATCTAGAAGTCTCTCATTCCTTATGATTTCGTTGTGATGAGAATACTTATGTGATGTTAGCCGATTTTTGTACTGTACTGGGGGTAACTTTCAGCATTAAAGGTTTGTGTAATCTGTATTGCTTTGTGTCTTATTCTATGTTTCTCTCTTTCTTCCACATGAAATCACAATTCCTAAAATGTGTCAACATTTTGCCTATTTTTACGAAATATATACATGGTTTCCGCGCACCTGGAAAATCATGGATTTAGACAATGGATTAATTTTGTCATGGAAAGTCTTGATTTTTCAAGTAAAATGAGTAAAAGTCATGAATCTGCTAAACTACCGATTTAAAAAAAATGCATTGAATTGTTTAATTCTATTTTTACTTGTCATTTGGCTGAAGTGACTGAGTTTGGTATTTATGTATTATCCTATTGACCCTATTGCCAAGTAAAATTGGTTCACCAAGGAAACTCAAAGCAAGAAAGCTTAATGGGTGGGTAAATGTATATTATTCTGGTTTTTTCTTAAATTGTAGATTAAAATTTTATTAATATAGTAATAATTATTTTTTAATAAAAATTAGTTAAGATTTTTGCACAAAATATAAGTTTATCTCTAGGGATATTGTATATAAACATTATAGGGTTATATTTGGCTATTATTCATGGTCACCTGGATAATACCAAAGTACCCTGAATTCAAATTGGAAACATTTTGATTGAAAAATTGCTATATGATTATACTTAGGAATGTAGGTACAACATTTTATTTTTATGTAAATGAGTTTATTAACACTTATAAAGTTAAGTTTATAGTTTATGATAAAATTCCTGTCATTTCTCTAAAAGCATATATTTTATTTGTATGTACATCAGAAGTTTTATTCATATATACTTTAAACGAAAGCTTTTTAAAGTCATGGGAAATGATCTGCTAAATCAGGGAAAGTCATGGATTTGAAAAATTTTATTTTGGCAGATACCCTGTAAATCATTGTTAAGGTCAATTTCATTGTTAAGGTTTTAATGGACATATCCTAATTTCCTGCATATAATCTGCGGATTATACTTAAAAAACTTTAAATTTTCTTTTATTTACATTATCTGCTGTTAAAAATTATTGTTATAACTAGCATATAGCCCGTCATATGACGGGATCAGTAAAATTTTTAATTTTCTAGAATTGTAAAGTACCCTATGAGGCAGGTAAAAAAAAAGGATTTGTTTTTTGGCTGAGAATTATCTTGCAACAAAAAATAATCGGTGATTCAATTTAAAATTATCACATATGTACCTGAACTATTATTTAAGTCAAACATAAAAGAAAAGTATTTACGTGATACCTAAGTCCAGTGATAAAACGTATGAAAATAAGGCAGACGATATTTAAATAATTTAAAATAAGAAAGGATTCAATGAGATGGAATGACGTCATAATGCTAGAAAAATGTTATTTTTTATCTATTTATTATGAAAAATTGATAAATTTAATCGCCTGCTCTTAATCGGGGAAAATAGGAGTTGAAATACTGGCATTAAAAGCTCGAAAAGAGGGAAAGGTGTGGATTTCGAACGTTTTAAAGAAGGCAGTATTTTTCAGTGTGATATGAAGCTTATTTATACCAATTTATTTTAAAATCGGATCTATAGTTTAGAAGAAGATAAACATTACTCTCTATGAATTTTGCTAACTATGGGTGCCTCTATCCATTCCAGGTCCAACCGCTTCATAAAATTGAGGACGGACGTACAGATAACTTAGGCTATTATTATATAGAGCAGCGGTTCCCAACCGCTGTTCCGCGGCACACTAGTGTGCCGTCTGAAGCACCGTGGTGTGCCGCCGGGTCTGGGTGTCACGGCGCTGTGCATCGCTATAACTCCTCCCGTCACTCCCCCCGTCGGTGTCATAGGTGGTCACGGCGCTGTGCAGTGCTATAACTCCTCCCCCTGCCTCCCTCCCCATGAGACGCAGGCAGACGCCTCACACAGTGTCAGAGAGACAACGGCTGCTGTGAGGAGAGAGACACTGATACTGCAGTGATGGACAAGTTTTTGAAAAGGAAAGAACTGGACTCTGAACAAAATCTGGAGCCAGATGAGAGCCCGAGTATGAGTAGGGGTCAAAAGAAAGCAAAGATGGTTAAATTCTCTGGCGCAAGGCAATATAGCGAAAGCTATATTTCAGTTGGATTTACTTTCACTGGAGATGAACACAAACCAACTCCACTGTGCGTGGTGTGTGGTGAAAAGCTAGCTAACAGTGCTATGGTCCCAAGCAAACTTAAACGCCATCTCCAAACGAAACACCCTTTGCTTCAAAACAAGAATGTGGACTATTTTGTTCGCCTGCGTGACAACATGGAGAAACAGGCAACTTTTATGAGAAAAACAACAAAGGTAAATGAAAGAGCTCTTAAAGCTAGCTATCAAGTTGCTGAACTTATAGCCAAGACAAAAAAGTCGCACACTGTGGCAGAGACATTAATACTTCCTGCCTGCAAAGCTATTGTAGAGGAGATGCTCGGACCTGAAGCAGCAAAGGAAATAGCCAAAGTCCCTCTCTCAAACAACACAATTTCCAGACGTATTAATGACATGTCTGCAGAATCGAAAGTGTGGTTTTGGAAAAGATCCGTATCAGTGAGAAATTTGCATTGCAACTTGACGAGTCTACTGATATCAGTGGACATGCTCAACTCTTAGCTAATGTGCGTTTTGTTGATGGTGATGCAATTAGAGAAAACTTCTTTTTTTGCAAGGTATTGCCAGAAAAAACAACAGGAGCCCGAAAATTGACAGCATGTCAATGTTTTCTTTCTTGGCAAAAAACCCGGATTTTATGGGAGCAGAAATACGAGGAATTAAAACCCAAAGGTGTGTAAAATCATTTATATTTTTTTTTCCAATTTTACTT
The DNA here is from genome assembly GCA_032207245.1 of Pardosa pseudoannulata. Taxonomy (NCBI): domain Eukaryota; kingdom Metazoa; phylum Arthropoda; class Arachnida; order Araneae; family Lycosidae; genus Pardosa; species Pardosa pseudoannulata. The sequence continues at coordinate 3,202,955 of CM063497.1, forward strand.
AACATGTATTAATACTTTATTCATGCTAAACACAGCTCTTTTGTTTGTAAACACAAACAAGTCAAATAAATATACATATATCATATACATACACATTTGTAGTTGCATCGTTTTTTATAAATAGAGACGGATGTAATATTAAAATAAAAATTAGAGGAGGTATTTTTTGTGAGACCGGTCTCATTAGCCTTCGTGTTGCAAAAAGTAGACCGTAGCATTCCAAAACCAAACCAAAACAAAATCAATTCTTAGATATTTTAAATATGATGAAAAGAAATTTAAAATCTTTAAATGGCTTTACTTAATTATTTATACATTTTTAAATAGCAATACAATTTTATTGCCTTTAATATTAATGTCAAATTAAAAAATGTATAAAATTTCTCAAATTAAATTTAATTTTTAAAGTAATATAATTATTAAGTATTTTAAAAATATTATACTTTTTTTTTTCAAATTAGTCACCAATTTAATCGAAAAATATCACTGTTACATTTGATACATAAGAAAGTATGAATCTCTGAAGAAAATATTTATAATACCTTGAAAATACATAACTTTCCCCTCCCCCGAGTTATTTATTAGATAATTATATGCTTTAGATATTTATATGTTTTTCGATATTTATATGCTTTATAAAATATTTATTGTACTTGAACTCTGTGATAATACTCGAAAATTAGCAGTTTTAAAAGTTAAATAGCAGTGGTTAATCAACAATCCTTTTAAAGGTATAGATGTATTTTATATACTTTAATTGTTCTAAAATAGTAATATTTAAACAAATGCAAGCATTTATTTACCGAAAAATGGTCTTCACAAACCCATAGAGATGATTTATATGATAATTTGAGGTTTAATTTCTCATCCCTTTTCATCTCAGTTGTCCAGATTTTACGTGTATGTGGGTCTTTTGGGACGCTGAAAAATATCTTCTCATTGCAATTAGTTGTTGTATTTTTACAGAGTGGCACAATACAATATTTAGAGTATGATTTTTTAATGCCAGACATAACAAAAAAATGCTATTATATGCGATACTTTACACAAAAAACAAATTTAAAAGTCGCCTTTTAACATGTAAACAGCATAGGAGCTCGGTGTTTACATGAACGATGACGTCACAAACTCGGCGGAGAAAAAGTAGCGTTTTTGAGAGACGTTAAAGAGTCCGCTATAAAACCCATTAGAAATCACTCATTAGGCCCCCAAATGAAAGAAAAATAGCTACTGTCCTGCTTACTTTTTTGTCTTCTATCGTTTAAAATCAAAATTAGAAAACGTGAAAATTCCTCATTGTTATACGATATTTTGCCATCTGGGACCAGCTCTGGTGCTTTCTGTGTTACCAGGAACATCAGGATTTCATTCTCCCTGGGTAAACTAGCTTCTGTTTTCCAGACTGAGGTTGCTGCCATTCTTGCCTGTGCAAATAACTGCATTGCAAGAGAAGGTTAAAGATCTTCTCGGACAGTCAGGCCACACTTATGGCCTTGCACAGGTACTGCTTCTCATCCAAAATTGCGTGGGATTGCTACAGGACCATTAACCAGTTGGCTATGGTCAATCATGGTTCAGCCGGGTGCTTAAAATCCTTAAAAAGTGCTTATTTTGTAGATCCATTTTTAAGGTCCCTAATAAGTCCTTAAAAAGTGCTTAATTTTCATTTCGTAGCCTTAAAATTTATAAATTTTTCCGAGTGCTTAAAAAGTGCTTATTTTTCCCCAAATATTGGTTGCTGAATTTTTTTTTTCCCTTGGTAATTAATCGTCAATCCATTCAACAAAGCTAAAGATTAGAAAGAAGAGTTAGACCAATTAAAAAATGTATAGAGAAAAGAAAAAATGAACTTCAAAATTAGACATATTCTCTTATTTTCCCCCCCTTCCTATATATTTTTGGTTCTCATATTCTATTATGAATGGAAACAGTTCTTCAGTTACATTTTTAAAATAGCATTGATAATTTCTTGAATCTTGTTTTGAGTATGTCATATTTAAACATTTTTTAGTGTAGATACTGCATTTCTTTTTCTCCCTGTGTGTGTGTGAATATTATATTTACCTGTTTATGATACAGAAGTACTTTTTACTATATTTTACATCTATGTTGCTGTAAAAATACTGTTGCTATGATGTGGAACTTGTTGATCTTCCACCACAGTTACTTTCTTAATTTTACAAATATTTCAGATTTTTGGGAATTTGATCAATAAGGACTATTCCTGTTCTAAAATTTATGTTTGCAAAGAAAGATGTCTTAACCTAAAGTATGAGATATCAACAATTGTGTTTAATAAAATTATTAAATTGATCTATATATATTATTTAATGTCATTTTACAAGTCATAAAGCTCATGAAAAGCTTCAGTTTTTAAGCTTTAGCTGTAGGTCGATCATAATACAATGTAAATTAAGGTGCTTAAAAAGTGCTTAAAAGGTGCTTAAAAAGTGCTTAATTTTTTTTTCTGTGGAAAGAGTCTGAACCTTGATCAGGTAACCCTAGTTTGGGTTTCTGGTCATTGCGGTATTTTTGGCCCTTAAAACTACTTAATTTTTGTCAAAGGACCTTAAAAACTCTTTAATTTTTAAATTGGAACGTGATCCATTTCTCCATCGACGAGATCCACAGTCGTCATGTGATTCCCTATCAGTTTTCTTATGTGACAAATATATAATCTTTTGTATATTTAAAAGGTTTAAAGTATAAAGTCCGCTGCTCTTTACTAATAGCTAACAGTCATGCAGATTTTAATTAAATGAGGCATAGAGGATGGGAGTTTGCAGATATTTCAGCTACTGATGGAAGTTTAATTTTCGTTGCGTTGAATGTAATAGAAAAGTCTAAAACCTTCTTCTTTCCCAGACAGCGCCGGGTATAATCAGCTAGTATATATATATATATATATATATATATATATATATATATATATATATATATATATATATATATATATATATATAAACTGTTATTTAAATATATATATCAGTCATTTTTAAATCCTTAGGAAGTACTGTTTATAATATTTTTATTCACAATTTAATTTTAGCTTGATCACTCCAAAAACTTTAGATGTACATTTTTCAAAATTAGGTTTTGTCAAATAGATTTATCTTATATTAATTTTTAGGCATTTTTAAAAACTTAATTCTGAAATATTGTATGGCATTTATTGAACTTGCCTTGTCTGGTCCATAATCATTAAAATAAGTTCCTCAGGTTTATGCCGTTATGTCGTGTATTTCAAGTAGGTCCTTAGAAAGTCCTTAATTTTTGTTCTGGAAAAAGAGTGGGAACCCTGTTAACAAATTGGAGCCTTTTTGAAGCTTAATTAAATGATTGAGGCAAAGAGCTTGCAATATGCATGCATTGGTAATTGTGTTTCTCTTTCCATATTTTAAACAATGCTTTTAGAAATGAGGTATTATTTACTACTTAGGGTATTTAAATATTTTCTTGCAAGAGAGAATAGTTTGAGAATTTCAAAAATGAAGCAACTTTCTATAACATTTTGTAATTATTGTAATCAAAATGTCATCATCCATTGGGACTTGTCTAAATGAAGCTACAAACTAAAAGGGTGCATAGTTACAAAACATTTAAAAATTGAACGAAAAGAAACTATTAAGACAAAATTTATGAAAGTTAACAGACGACTAAAAAAGGGAACACTTATATATATAAAGGTTGAAATTAAGTAGAACTCCATTTAATGATTTAAATTAAACAAAACTTAAAGATGCACAAAAGAACGTATGAATTTAAGTATTGATAATTTACTGCACTCCCTATTTATGTCGCATCAGCAATAGTTGGAACTAACGAAGTGTAATACAACTTCTTCACTTGTGGTGGCAATTGTTTCCATAAAATCGTCAATTGCATAACAAGAAAAAGAGTTTCTGTTGATGATATTGAAAGAATATTCTAATATGAGGGGCATTCAAATGGCCCTAATGCTGATAGCTGTCTACTGTATCACTCAATCTAAACTGTAGTGTTTTGGGGGCCTTAATATAAGATGTAGATGTCGAAGAAACTTCGAGCTGTACCTATTTTAGTTTGATCAAATATGTCAGCATAATCTTCAAGAAGTTGTGATTCAAGTGTTCGAACATTTTCATCAATATATTTTACCTCAGATTTTGGTTCTGAATGGAATACTTCCATCAAATCCTTGCCTAATATAGGTACACTGTTACCTGGAACTACTGTTAGTAAACAATCTTCCGATTTTGATTTTCACTTTAATGTCTCCCAGTGTTGCAATTGGTTTATCAGGATAGGAAATTAGTTGTTTAGAATTTAAAAGTTTCGGTTTCCCAATTATTCTATAAAGCTTTCAGGTATTATAGATTTCCCTGATCCAGTATCGTATTGAAAATCAATTTCTTTCTTGTTAATTACAGCTCTAACCTGATATTTGTTATTATTGCTTATGTGAAAAATATGATGAACGAATTCTGCTTTCCCAGATCGTACACATACTTTTTCAAAATGTCCTTTAGTATGACAACTACGGCAAGTGGCTAATTCAGCCCTACATTTCTCCCCTTTCGAATGTTTACTTTTTCCACATCGAATGCAGACTGTTTGTCTATTCGGAATTTATTGCGTTCCATCTCGCCGTAAACTTTTGGTTTGGTTTTGAAAGTGGTGGGTTTGGCGCCAGCGTTGAAATTGTTTTTCTTTACATTCTGAGTTGGCGAATTTATTTTATTCACACTTGTAACGGGGTTTTTATGTTCGGAATGTATAACAGATTCAATAGTTTCTGGATTGATATACGCAGATTCATAATTTAAAGCCGACTTCTCGATCTGATTAAAAGTTGCTGTTTCATCAGAATGCTCACGAAACAAATGTTCTTGTATTCGGGAATCATTGATACCGAGTATTAATTGACCTCTTAACCGTTCATCTAAAGAATTCTTGAACTTGCAGTTTACTGCAAGAGTTCGTAAAGCAGCAATAAATTCAGCTATTGATTCACCGTTACGGCGAAAACGTTGGAAAAAATTTGTTCTTTCGGCATGGATGTTTGTTGCCGGTTTAAAATGCTGTTCCAAAAAATCTTTGATTTCAGAATAAGTTTTTTCATCGGGAGAAATAGGATCAAAATTTTCATTCACTAGTTTACATAAACAAGGTCCCAGACAACGGAAAATTAAATCTCGTTTTTCTGCATCTTCAGTGATACGAAATACTCTTATTTCAAGTTCAAAACGTCTAAAATAATGGAACAGATGCATTATAGACGCCGGTTCCGTCCGCCATATTTTTTTTTTGGCGACCAACAGAAAAACGCATGATTTGAAAAATCGCCAAGTAGAAAAACATGGCGGCGGTCACGGGGCATATTTGAAACACTACATTAACAAAACTAAACTTTAAAAGGAAAAAAACAGATAAACAATTTAAAGCATTATTAAAATAAAATTAGCATAATAATCATCATTTTTACGTTATTTAAAAAATAAATAACAGATTAGTAATATTTATGATACGTGTCAACAGAATAAATAGCAATATATAGCATTTTAATAAGCACTAATATTATGAAAATTCTAACATGTGAGGGGGGAACACCCCTTGTAATAAAAGAAATGCAAAATAAACAATAACACTTTTTAACAATTTCAAAACCGAAATAACTTCACCCGTCATAACTAAATTAACTAAATCCCAGAAAATGATAAAAACAAAATGTTCCAAACCAAAGCATCTTGTTTGGTTTGGAATATTTTGATACTTTTTAACAATTTCAAAACCGAAATAACTTCACTTGTCATAACTAAATTAACTAAATCCCAGAAAAGGATAAGAACAAAAACAAAATGTTCCAAACCAAAGCATCTTGTTTGGTTTAGAATATTTTGATACTTTTTAACAATTTCAAAACCGAAATAACTTCACCGGTCATAACTAAATTAACTAAATCCCAGAAAATAATAAGAAAAAAAAATGTTCCAAACCAAAGCATCTTGTTTAATTTAGAATATTTTGATGTTTTTTAATAATTTCAAAACCGAAATAACTTCCCTTGTCATAACTAAATTAACTAAATCCCAGAAAATGATAAGAACAAAAACAAAATGTTCCAAACCAAAGCATCTTGTTTGGTTTAGAATATTTCGATACTTTTTAACAATTTCAAAACCGAAATAACTTCACCTGTCATAACTAAATTAACTAAATCCCAGAAAATGATAAGAACAAAAACAAAATGTTCCAAACCAAAGCATCTTGTTTGGTTTAGAATATTTTGATATTTTTTAACAATTTTAAAACCGAAATAACTTCATCCGTCTTAACAAAATCCCAGAAAAGGATAAGAACAAAAACAAAATGTTCCAAACCAAAGCATCTTGTTTGGTTTAGAATATTTTGATACTTTTTAACAATTTCAAAACCGAAATAACTTCACCCGTCATAACTAAATTAACTAAATCCCAGAAAATGATAAGAACAAAAACAAAATGTTCCAAACCAAAGCATCTTGTTTGGTTTAGAATATTTTGATGCTTTTTAAGAATTTCTAAACAGAAATAATTGATACTTTTTAACAATTTCAAAACCGAAATAACTTCACCCGTCATAACTAAATTAACTAAATCCCAGAAAATGATAAGAACAAAAACAAAATGTTCCAAACCAAAGCATCTTGTTTGGTTTAGAATATTTTGATACTTTTTAACAATTTCAAAACCGAAATAATTGATACTTTTTAACAATTTCAAAACCGAAATAACTTCACCCGTCATAACTAAATTAACTAAATCCCAGAAAATGATAAGAACAAAAACAAAATGTTCCAAACCAAAGCATCTTGTTTGGTTTAGAATATTTTGATACTTTTTAACAATTTCAAAACCGAAATAATTGATACTTTTTAACAATTTCAAAACCGAAATAACTTCACCCGTCATAACTAAATTAACTAAATCCCAGAAAATGATAACAAATGGAACAGATGATGCTTCACTGCTGTTCTTTTTTTATCCTCGTCGCCAAAATGTAGTGTTTTGGGGGCCTTAATATAAGATGCAGATGTTCACGAAAACATATTTATTCACAAAGCACGTTATACATACATTTTGAGCTTATAGCCAAATTCCAATTAATTCAGAGTTCTTTTATTCTGGCTGTTGCCAGATACATTACAAAAACTATCCAAGTAATCGTGAGCTCTTGTCGAGGATTCTTAATACACCCGTGTTAAACAATAGAATGTGAATACAACAGAAATTTCATCAATCAATACAGATTTCCATCACACATATTGCAGCTGTAATAAATAAGATTTATTTGTTTTTATTTGTATGGTCTTTTACTTTTTAAAATCATTAACAATAACTGGAAAAAATAGGCAATCACATTCCATTGATTCAGACAAAATTGTCCCGTTTGGGTTTCGAAAATCAGAAGTATGATACTGAAGAATGTTCTCAATGGCGTTAATTAATTGCTCAAAACAAACGCACTTTTAATATAAAACACTTTTTATTATATTTACGTATGCGAGATCTTTAAATGCACAGAAAATGTCACATAGAAGAATTTATGGCGTAAATAATATTAGCATATCAAACACAAAAAGCAACTCAAGAGCCATTTTTTCTCGCATACGAAAGAACAACCATGTTTTCACTAACAAAAATCGTTCGTTGCCACTCGCAACTTACAGAGAAAAAAAATAAAATAAAAAAGATAATATGTGGGTAGAACATCAATTTTAACAGACGATTTGACAAAAATTGTTTGTTTTCAGCTTACTTTAATGAACAGTAAATAATAGCCTGATTTAAGAATGAAAAAATGACTCGTAGAAATATCATTCAATATAGTAATTTAGAAGCTTATAATTTTCTATCAAAGAATGTCCAAGAAGAATTCTTTTTTACTCCTTATTAAGTGAAATAATTATTGAATATTGCTGTATACTTTTGAGAGGAATAGTAAAATTTAAACTTATGAATATTCTTTGATAGAAAACTGTAAGTTTCTAAATAATTATATTGAATAACATTTTTTACTGTCCATTATAAACAGCTTGAGGTATAAAGTTTATAGTGGAAAAAATTGATTTTATAAACTTAAAGTAATAAAAAAAAATATAATAAAAAAGATGACAGTTAAAAATAAAAATTAATTTTAAAAATCGTCAAAAATGTAAATAAAATCTTATAAGTGAGTATTAGAAATAAAATAAAATATAAAATATAATAATTTTATTAAAATGTAATAAAATATTAGAAATATTAGCACTTCTCAAGCTCATTTCTTAGCAAAAATTAATTTTATAAACCTAAAACGACAAAAACTAACAAAAATGAAAATAAAAAATTTAAAATTCAAGTAAGAAAAAGTAAAAAGGAGAAAATACAAAATTAACTTAAAATATTGTCAAAAATGTAAATAAAATAATACAAAAACTGCCCAATATCCTACAAAATTACTTGGATAGTTTTAGTTAATATTTTAGTGAATAGATGGCGCCAGTAAACCAAGAAAATCCCTCCCCCCCTGGAACAGTAGCACCGGAAGTGGCTGTCCCGATCCACTCGTTTAATGATGTTAAGCATTTCACATGCAGTTTTGGATTCAAGTGAACCAACCCCTCGCTGTTTTGCTCTTTGATAATAAGTGTTGGAACTTCCAGCATTTATTCCTATATCTTATTTTTCTGTTTTGAAAAATATTGATTATAGTGCTTAAAACCAAACCAAAATTTATTTTCTCTTCATTGGAAAAAAGGTCGTATAATTCCTGTAAGTAGTTCAACTGTTGAGAGAATGTTTAAGTAAATCAAATTCTCTGTTATACTTCTAGATTTAGGACAAGATATTTTGCACGTCCATCAAATTTCTATTTTATTTCATATTTAAGTTAATATTTTAACTTGAAAATTTTACATGGTTCGGATTTATGAAAACTATAATTATAAATTCCTAAGATCTATTGATTCGACGCATTTTTCTATTTGAACTAAATAAACAGCTTATAAATTTTCTTTTATAAAAATTTACAATCCATTGTTTCTGTATGGTATATTAAGCTTTTTGACACAGGATGATATAATTTGTACCCCGTTAAATTTGTATTGGTTACTTTTCTATTTAACCAGTATTAATTTTCAAGTTTATATACAATGTCTACCAATAAGTATTTGGACACCTATGCAAATGACGGATATCTGCGGTCCTGAGATACGTCACGGCTTCCGCCGATATACATCGTGTAGGAAACAGCATCGTCATGAGTCGCAAGCAAGATGCCTCGCAAATCGGAGATCTCTAATTTCGAGAAAGGTATAATTATAGGGTATCACAAATGTGTCCGATCTAGCGATCTGAAGTACCTAAAATCGACAGTTGCCTAATTGGAAGGTGAGCGGTGATTGTCGGAATGTACCCCCAGACCAACGAAACTGAGAGATAGAGTGCTGTCCAGAGAAATTCGGAAGAATCTCACCCAACCGATGGCCTTCATCCGCGAGGAGTTTCAACAGGCATCCGGGAGTATTTTTTCAATGAATACCATCCGTAAGGAAGCACATCTGCTTGATTTTCATGGTCGTTCTGCTGCCCATAAGCCTTTGATCATAAATTCCAACCGCGCTGCTCAGTTAATGTGGTGCAAAGCACATCGAAATTGGACTGTAGATCAGTGGAAACGGGTTCTTTGGAGCGACGAATCAAGGTTCACTCTTTACTGTTCGGATGGCAGGGTCTGGGTCTGGCGCTTGCCTGGAGAACGTCTCCTCTCAGAATGCATTATGCCAAAAGTGAAGTTCGGTGGAGGTGGAATTATGGTCTGGGGTGTTTCTCTTGGGGTGGATTGGGAAGCTTGGTCCCAATTCATGGTAAGCTCAACCCGAAGCCTACTGCATTATTTTGGATGACAATGTGCTTCCTACGTTGTGGCAGTTTTACGGGTTGGATCCCTGTT
>CM063497.1:3215405-3236094 GCA_032207245.1 Pardosa pseudoannulata
TTATTCTAAGCAAATCTACTCGGTAAGTCATAGAGAAATTATCTTATGACAGAAATCCTTGATATGGCCAAATGAACATATTCGATATTAATACATCTTCTGTCCACTCTATGACGTAACAAGATAATATATATAAAAAAGTTTTCATATAGTTGGCTGTTATTGTATATTTAGAGTACCTCAAAATCACTGTAGTGAAGCACGGGGAAACTTCCTAGTCTGTACATATATAAAAATGAATTTGTGTCTGTCTGTACTCGATAGACTCAAAAACCATGCATCCAACCGCCTTGAAAATTTGGGAAATTATTAGGTACATCCCTGGGAAGGTTTTGTAAATTTTTAACGTTCGAAATCCATTTCTTCCCCCTTTTTCGAACGTTTCATGTCATTATTCCAAGCATTATTTTCCCCCTGTTAAACGCAAAAGATTGACCTTTTTAATTTATCGCATCATAACTGAGTGAAAGAAGCAATTTCTAGCTAAGTGACGTCATTCTGTTAATCCCATGTAATTTTTTTAAGGGCAGTTTTCCTCGGTTAGAAGCAGGAGATTAAAATTTTCAAATTATCACATAATAAGTTGGTGAGTACGACAGTTTTTCTATCATTATGACGTCATTCCTTTAAACATCTCATTTATTCATTTCTCATTTTATATTATCTAAACATCGTCTGCGTAGTATCAATTCGATTTGACTTGAAATTTAGATGTAAAGAAGATTAACTTCCATTTCTATGTGACGCAAATTATAGCATTTTCCTATAAGAACTAATTCTAAATTTAATTCTTGGTTAAGTTTTACGTTACAATGAAATGTTTATCAACAATATTCTAACAACAAAAAGTACAAATTTCATTGAATCTCATGGGTAAATAAAAACCTATCATTTTATATAGTTATCTTTATATTCATATGGTTGTCAATGTGAATGTGTTTCTGTTTCATACAAAACCACGTGGTTTGTCATAAATTTCCTTCATTTTGGACAACATTTATTAATATCAACAAAATTAGCACTGTTTCTGTCAAAACCTCTGCTTCCTATTCTACCACGTCATATGTCAAGATCTATTAACGTTGCTAATCAACGTACAGTAGTAATACAGTAGTATAAAATCTGAATATTGTTATAATACGCTTATAATAGAAATATATAAATATGCCAATGACTCGAACTGAACTGAGACGAATTTATAGAGTTATGCAAGAAAAAAAATCTTTGTTTAAAAGTAATACATTAAGTTCACCGTAGCAAAGAACGGGCACACTTGCTAGTTAAAAATAAAAGAAGAACCCTTGTAATAAAGGAAGGCTGCATCGCATTATTTTTGATTAGAGATAATCGTAGATTACACGTTACGCAATTGAACTACGATTAATCTCCGGTTAGTTCCAACCGACCATGGTGAAACCAAGCCATGACATGCATTTCATAATTACCTGTAACTCGTTAAATTTAAATCTATAGTCATTCTCGGATTTGTTCTAACTGTAATATCAGACCTTATTTTTATTTTTTATACGATATAAACGAATTTTATATAGAGGTAATTTTTGTTATTTATAATTTTGTTAGATGCAGATATATTTTAAACAATTAAATTTTTATCGAAAACTCTCAACTCGTAATATCTATTCTAAACCTTGCAACACCGAACTGAAAATGGTGCAGGAAAAGATGAATTTGGTTTAGATGGCATGAACAGTTTTTAATATAGAGGATTATATTTGACGTTTAATTCCTTAATTACTTAATGCATGAGTATTAATTAGGTCTTGTCGATAGACTAGGATGCCATTTTTCTCTGTCAGAATAATCAGTTACATCGTCGAGTATCGATAACTCATTCAGATTGTTAGCTACGGGGTTCTATTACATGAATGCACGATATTTGACAGTGGTATTCCAGATGAAAACACCGCACGGATATTTAAGGTAAACACACTAATTCTTTTTAGAATGTTGGTGAATTTTGATATCGTTTTATCCGGTTTACATTTTAGCAGTATTCATTATTTAGTAAATTTAAGGGAATGATAACCCTAACATGGTAAAAACAAAGTGTTTAAAATAGTTCTTATTATCGTTTTAGCACTTCGAGTTTTAGCACTAGCTTAGTTCACTAGCAAGTATCGATGAAAACTTTGAAATCTGTCTCTACAATATTTTAAAAGTTATTTGTGCATATATTTTCGTTTGTAAGGTTTTATTTTAAGCAAACGAAACTATGAATTCCTTTTTTGCATGATTATTTTTCTTTAAATTCCATTCATTAAACAATCTAAAGGCAATCAAAATTTAAAAGCCTTATCACAAGTCAACGTGTCATACACATACACATATACATACAGTACACACATGCATCCCTTTTTTAGCTGAAATTTTAGTACTGTAACTATATTAAGTGAAATAAAGAATGTAACCGGATTATCTTTTTTTGGCGTGATTATTATTTAATACTAGCATATAGCCCATCATATGACGGGATCAGTAAAAGTTTTTAATTTTCGAGAATTGTAAAGTACAGTCTCCTGATACTGAGAATGCAGTTTAGAACCACGTCTAACCGTATGGTTATGTACGAAAAACAAGCACACAAAAGAACAATCTTCTTAATTTTCAAAGATATATAACTTAAACGCTAGATAGTTATTAGTCCGTGAAATAGACTCCTAGACTTTTATGAAAAGAATTTGTTGTTAATACCGACAATAAAATTTTCATCGGAAAAAAAAAAAAAAAAAAAAAAAAAAAAAAGAAATGGATGTTTAAATTTAAAATTATCACATATGTACATAATCTATTATTCAAGCCAAATATAAAAGAAAATTATTTACGTAATATATAAGTTCCGTGATAAAACGTGTGAAAATAATACAGACGATATTTAAATAATTTAAAATAAGAAATAATTAAATGAGATGGTTAAAGAAATGACGTCATAATGCTAGAAATAAATCTTATTTTTACCTATTTATGTGATACATTAATAAATTTAATTGCCTCCTCTTAACCAGGGAAAATAGGGCTTGAAATAGTGGCATTAAACGCACAAAAAGTGGGGAAAGGGTGTATTTCGAACGTTTTAAAGACGACAGTATTTTTTGCTATGATATGAATCATATTTATTCCAATTTATTTTAGAATCGTATCGATAGTTTTGGAGATCAGCTTTACTTGTTTTGAATTTTGCTAACCGTAACTCAATGTCTGTATCCATTCCAGGTCCAACCGCTTCATAAATGCGAGGACAGACGGCCAGATAACTTAGGCTATTATTATATATGGGATTTGTTATTTCGTTTAGCATAACTACAGTACTAAAATTTGTGTGAAACAAAAATATGTATGTCCTTGACACGAACACTAAATACATTTTGAAGAATCAATTTCCTAAAATGAAATTAATTATTAGATAATTATTAGTTAAAACCATCGGTAACATCGGGGGTTAGGTGTACAATCGAAAGTCTTAATCGTTAATCTTAGTTTGGCGAAAAATTTGGCGATATATTTTGGCGATAAAATTAATACTAATTTTTTTGCTATTGTTTTTAAAGATTTTTTTGTTGCATTAATAAATTTGCATTAAGATTATTTTTAATATGCATTGAGAAATTTAAGGAGTGGAGAAAATTTCGCGGCAGACTCATTCGTTAATGAGGAATTTGCACATGTGGGGGGTTCGAACAACTTAGTATTTTTCTGATAATTCCAGACTCGTAAATCCCAAAAACGTTTTCAAAAATGTAAAAAACTGGATCCATCATTATAAAAATTAATTTTAAAGTTAAGCGAAAATCACGTGACATCAAACGCTCCGTGATTGGCTATGACGTCATCGTTCACGACATCCAATATTTTCTTATTGCTTGTAAGCGCGCACTATTTTTCGATTTTGTTTTTGAAAGTTCTTGGAATTTCCTAGCTATCAAAATTTATTTTTATTTAAACATGAAGGTTTATTTTATCGATCTCGATAGCTTAATTATCTCAATTTGTTATAAATGTCTCTTCTACCTGGATTTACCAAAGGACAGTCGGACAACCTCCCGAAAATTGACATGATGCCAATGTTTTAGTTCTGGAAAAAAAAACCCCTGATTTTATGGGAGCAGAAGTACGGGGAATTAAAATCCAAAGGTATGTAAAATCATTTATATATTTATCCAATTTTACTTAACATGTATTAATATTTTATTCATGCTAATCACAGCTCTTCTGATTGTAGACATATGCAAACCAAATAAATATACATATATCATATACACACACATTTGTAGTAGCATCGTTTTTTATAAATAGAGATGGATGTAATATTAAAATAAAAATTAGAGGAGGTATTTATTGTGAGACCAATCTCATTAGCCCTCGTGTTGCAAAAATTAGACCGTAGCGCTCCAAAACCAAATCAATTCTTAGATATTTTAAATTTGACTAAAAAAATTTAAAATTTTTAAAAGGATTTATTTATACATTATTAAATAGCAATACAATTTTATTTTCTTTAATATTAATGTTAAATTAAAAAAATGTATAAAGTTTCTGAAATAAAATTTAATTTTTAAAGTAATATCATTATTAAGTATTTTAAAAAATTATACTTTTTTTCAAATTAGTCACCAATTGAATCGAAAAATACCACTGTGAATTGATACACTTAAGAAAGTATGCATCTCTGAAGAAAATATTTATAATACCTTGAAAATACATAACCTTCCCCTCCCCCCGAGTTGTTTATTAGATAATTATATGCTTTAGATATTTATATGTTTTACGATATTTATACGCTTTATCGAACATTTGTTGTACTGGAACTCTGTGATAATACTCGAAAATTAGGAGTTTTAAAAGTTAAATAGCACTGGTTAATCAACACTCCTTTTAAAGGTATAGATGTATTTTTATATACTTTAATTGTTCTAAATTAGTAATATTTAAAGAAAAGCAAGTATTTAATTACCGAAAAATGGTCTTCACAAACCCATAGAGATGATTTATAAGATAATTTGGGGTTTAATTTCTCATCCGTTTTCATCGCATTTGTCTAGATTTTACGTGTATGTGGGTCTTTCGAGACGCTGAAAAATATCTTCTCATTGCAATTAGTTGTTGTATTTTTATAGTGTGGCACAATACAATACAATATTTATAATATGATTTTTTAAGCCAGGCATAATTAAGAAAATGTCTATTATTTGCGATACTTTACACAGAAACAAATTTAAAAGTCGCTGTTTAACATGTAGACAACATAGGCGGTCGGTGTCTGCGTGAACGATGACGTCACAATCTCGGCGGAGGAAAAGTATCGTTTTTGAGAGACGTTAAAGTGTCCGTTATAAAACTCCTTAAAATCACTCATTAGCCCCCCAAGTGAAAGAAAAATAGGTACTGTCCTGCTTACTTTTTTGTCTTCTATGGTTTAAAATTAAAATTAGAAAACGTGAAAATTCCTCATTGCTCCAATTGGATGGAGAATGTTGCCGGTAAGCCTAGCTTGCAATTTCGAAGGAAGATGTAAATTACAAAGCTTTTATTTTATTAAAAGTATGAAAATTGTTAATTAACTTTGTTACATTATGTTATCGAAAAGAGTGATTAAGTTAAATCAGTTTAGTTTTATTATAAAAATTCTGAAAAACAGTTCATTTTATCTAAATTTAGGTTATGTGTAGCGGCAATGGACATCTTGCTAGTCACACATCTTGGCTTAAAATAAATCGCCAAAAAATCGAGGGTACCCGATTGTAAAGTTTTATTACTATCGGTTATGAGGTATTATTTTCTATTTTGTATTAATATCTTCTCGAAATGGCCTAATATTAAAACACTCTTCTTTAATAACTTATTTTTTTCTGCATTGATAGATATAAATGTTTATTTAATCATTTATTCCTCTCCTCCTTTGCTTTTAAATATTGTTTTTATATTTTATCTTGGCGAGATTTTTATTTTAAATAATTTGAGAGCCGCCATGTTCTATCAATAATTTGACAATTTACAGTTGAAATTTTCTGAATGAAAACTAATGTGTTGATGCAGGGTTTACTATTAAAAATATACACCTTAACTGTAATAAACAACTGATTTATTATACGAGGCGCATCCAGGAAGCAAATTTCCCTATTTAAAAGAAAATTAGAACTCACACTTTCAGGAACATATTGGCAACAAGTGCAGCAATGTTTCAGCTATTTTTCAACATAGCCACCACCAAAATTGAGACACTTTTCGAATTGTGGGATCCACTTTTGTATCCCTCTGTTGTAGAACTCTGCCACCTGCGAACGGAACCAGCCTTCCTGCCCCAGAACACCGTGCACATCCCTTTCCGTACTGTCAGCTTCTTTTTGAATTTGGTCCTGACGTAAAATCCACTATGGCGCCAATGCATCAACAGTTTCTTGGTTTCCGGGTTAAAGTACAAAATCCAAGTCTCATTGTCCGTGACGATCCTGTCGAGGAACTCGTCTCCGTCATCGTGATACCGTAGCAGAAATGTTAGTGCTGTTCCTAAGCGTTGAATTTTGTGTTCGGGAGTCAGTTTCGACTCACAGACCTGACAGAGCCGACTAAACACACTAAGCACACTTGTCTATGCACATTCAAGAAGATGAAACAACCACACACAGAGCCCATTTTCTTTGCAATAACTAGTCTTTTTAGAATTTCGTGCTATTTGGTTTTTTTTTTCGTTTCGCCTCTCCCCTGACTTGCAGGAAGTTCCGGGAAATCGTTACCTCCTCCTCCTCGTCGATAGTTAAATTACAATTTATTGAGTCAAATACCTATGTGCATGTATAAGGTACTGTGAATTATTCTTTAGGTTTTATTATGTTGTGCAAAAAGCGTCATTTGTGAAATTCTTCCTAATTTATTTATTATTTACTTTTATCATTTTACTTTTGCACTTATGTTTTAGTTAGATAAATATATTGTTTACTTTAGAACTAATATATTATTTTTTGCCATACATGATGATATGTTGTTTTTAAATAGTTAAGTCACCATGACTCCACTTCACAACCCACTCACGGGCTGATATAAAATATTACAGACCAACATTGTGCACTTAATATTTTGATTACATTCGCGCATGCGCATTCAAACATTATTTAGTAAACCTACTCATTTTTCGTCCAATATTTACTATTTTTTAATTCCGATTGCAGGGTATTGTGCACAGTGATATTTACCATGCGTCACGAAAATAGCATTCTTTGATACTGAGAACTCTGCAAATTATAAGAACAACACCTGGAGAAATGTGGGATTGTTTTTATAAAAACATTCATTTCTCCACGATTATACGTGCTGTCCTCATAACAACGAACATAGAATGACCCAAGAAGCATTCTAATCGAGTGCTAAAGTTTCAACGCTTTTTATAAATTACTTTTTACAGGTTAAGCAAAACATATTCTTTTTCCTTCAATTGGTTGACGGTCCCCTATGGGGTTTCGGGAAAAATTCTTTGCTGAAATATAGGACGTCTGCCATCCTGTTGACACGCCTGAGGTTTCAGGATAATTCCTCGTGTATTTTTCTAGATATTCAACAAAATGTCTAAAATCGAAAGTCACCATTGGCAATATAGTGTAGCCACCATCTGCTATATAGATCTTTAATTTTGGCAGGGTTCATCTGCGAAGATTTACTTACTGCAGGTGTATTAGAAACAAGTCTTTAAGATTTGGATAAAATCAATGTTCGATCAAAAATTCTGTTTTAAAGACAATCTAATCCCTCACATTTTTCAAGCTATACGTCCACCCCGAAGTCAATTTTATTTTTGTGTGTTCATACCGAACACACGAAACCAACGAATCTTATAGGACGAACCACGTAACGAGTCTTCCTAAATGAACCTCTCGACATCCAATGACGTCTGTGAGACGTCAGTCATTTCATGTGCCAAAGTAGATTTTGAACTCGGTAGCTGTCTACGGCAGACATCGTGCAGCGTAATATTGAATCCTTTAACGAGTTCTCCTATTCTGTTTGGAGGAAACTGTTCAAGAGTGACTTGTCTTTAAAAATAAAGCAGAGAAGCGGATATACTTAGAAGTGTCACTTCCTCTACCTATTAGAAAGTGATTTGAAATGTTTTATACGTTACAGAAATACTCATTTTATACTGTTAATCAATTATTGTACATTAGCATCCTACAAAAACCTCATTCAATGTTCCATAGCAATGCCAATTTCGAAATAAAACGTTCTTTTTCTCATCTTGCGCGGAAATCTTTAGGTGAGTCAGAACTCAATAGTATCGAAGAACTAAATTAGTATTTTTTTTTGACGCAATTCGATTCCTTTTTATTTGTATATCGAGGAGTTAAGTTAGCTATCGCGAGGATGTTTCAAGAAACCGTTCTATCAAAACCGACCAACTGTGCTTTAGGTTTTGTTTCTTGTGGGAAATCGACAGAAGTAATTAGATTAACCGGTCTCGCACTTTAAGCGTGCCTGTATCACCATTCTTGTCGATCACGAGAATCGAGTGCATGCGGAAGACTCGTCATCAGAATATGACTTTTCGAATGCAGGTTTACTTGTTCCTCGGGGTCGCCCTGTGCCTGTTCGTGGACATCAGTGCAAAATCTGTCCGAAGCATCCACTACAATGAGACTGGAGAACGGGGAAGTCTGTTGGAGAAGCTTCCAGGTGATATAGGTAAATAGAAACGAATGGATATACTCTTGTCTCTTTTCCTTACATTCATGGACTGTGACATAATTTCCTAATAAAAGCATTTGGTGAAGAAAAGGGGCTCTGAATTAACGATTCGTGCTCCCACGACACAGGTCAGAGGTTCGATCCCCGGGTTAGGCAATGTTGACTCAGCTTTTCATCCCTTCAGTGGGCAGACAAACTGAGGACCAAGTTGATTTTGGAACTGAAAACTAGGGATTCCACGTAAGGCTGACCACCTGACCGGAAATATATGCTTCGCATCCCAGAGCCCTTGGTCTATGAAATGGAGATGGCACCGTAAGCCCTGGTCTCTAGGGACTGTTGCGCCGAAGAAAAGATAGTTTTTGGTAATATTTAGAAAGCTAAGATTTTACAAATACGCATTTTGTATTAGCATCAATTCGTCTAAAATATGATATAAATATATTTAATTTTAAGAGTAGAGAACAGAATTAACGATGTTCGAAAGGTAGGGCGCTGCTCTTCGGTAGAGGAGCTCCCGAGGAAGAGCAGAGGAAATTGTGTTGATCTGTTTCTATAACAAATCTGCATTAAATGCGTACTCGATAAGATGTTTCACAATTCCAAGCTTAGAATAGTTTTTATTAAATTAATACTTTTATCCAATTACGACCGTTAAATCGACGAAAAATGAAATCTTACTGAGAAAATATGTATGAAAAGGAATTCAGTTGTGAATATTTTAAAACAATCCGCTTAAAAAAATTTAATTTAGAGAAGAGTTATGAACAAACACATATCCGATGTTTACTCGAAACAAATTTAAACTTTCAAAACTTTATCTTGATTTTTCTAAAAATTGTGTTTTTTTTTCAAGTAACGTGCACGTTATAGCGAAATGTTTTTCATAATACGTCATGAAATTTTCACATCTTGCTTACAATATACACACACAAGCCAAAACATTATGACCACCCCTACATTTTGCAATAAACTTGCCTAGATGAAGTGGAAGGCACGCGATCAGGTGGAAGTGATATTGAACTGCTGCTGGAGAGTCTGAAGAATCATTCTTTCACTTACTTCTGCGTGTGATGGCAAAGGCTACGGATCTAAGCGATTCTGATAGAGGACAGATTGTAATGGCTCGAAGGCTCGGAACAAGTATTTCCGTAACAGCACGACTCGTGGGTCGTTCGCGATCTACAGTTGTTAGTACTTATGCAAAGTGGATGAATGACGGTGAAACCAGCAGTAGAGGACATGGGCTTCGGACGTCCACACGCTATCCAAGAAAAAGGTCTCGCATGGTGAAGCAAAACCGGAGCCAGACAGTGGCTCGGCTGACAACCCAATACAATGCAGGGCCAAGTAGAATAGTATCGGAGCACACTGTTGGATAGGGGGCTACGCAGCAAACGTCCCACTCGTGTGCCTTTGCTGACCAAGCGTCATCGCCAACTGCGCTGGGCCCGGGAACATCGCGACTGGTCCATGGATCAGTGGGAGAGAGTTGCCTGGTCAGATGAATCACGGTTTGTCACCCATCACGCCGATAAGTTTTTAATTTTTCAGGAAAAAATTCACTTTTTAAAATATGTTTTTTTTTAATATACATGTATCTTAAATGCATAAAAATTTATCTTCGAAGCTATTTTGAGATACTGTATTATTTTCAAAACGATAAGTTTGTTTTAAATATAATTTTAGTAATCAAATGCGCGACTGCCCGATATCAATTTTGTTCAGAACAAAGTGTCTCTTATTTAACACTTTTTAACAAAAATATTTTTATGTTTCAAATATGAATGAGATAGGACTGTGAAGATAATAACTTATTCTATGTTAAAAAAAAAAAAAATGTTTGTAAAATTGTTAGTTTTCAAAGAAGTCGAAAATGTTAAATTCAAAAAACTGTTTGTTACATCTTTTTATGACTTTTATCAGTTGCAAGACACCTTAAATGAAATACTTTTTATATGGTTTCATTTTAGTTTCACAATCTATTTCGTCGTAAAATTCATCTTTTAATTTGAAATGTAACGAATTACAGTAGGCAAATGACTTCTTTTTGAGTTACCGATCGAACAGGAATTTTTTTTAAATGAAAGTGTATAATCATTTCTGTTAGAAATGTGCCGATTGGACGGAATAAAAAAATGTGAAGATCAGAGAAAGCTTTGCGTACTGCAGAAAAATGTGCGAATAACTTTAAATGACGTTTACAGTAACACTGAGAAATATCTAACAAGTTGAGATAAAACAGTAAATACGAAATTTATCATTTATTGCCGAGAAAAAAAGAATGCGTGCATCCCGTATATAATAATAGCCTAAGTTATCTGTCCGTCTGTCCTCCAATTTATGAAGCGGTTGGACCTGGAATGGATAGAGGCATCCATTCAAAGCGAATAAACTTTATCTTCTCCTAAATGATCCATCCGATTCTAAAATGAATTTGAATAAATAAGCTTCGTATCACAGCAAAAAATACTGTCATCTTTGAAACGTTCGAAATCCAACCCTTCCCCCCTTTTCGAGAGTTTAATGCCATTATTTCGAGCGCTATTTTCCCCGGTTAAGAGCAACCGATTAAATTTATCCATTTATCACTTAATAAAGAGGTAAAAATAACAATTTTTTCTAGCATTGTGACGTCATTCCTTTAAACATCTCATTCAATCATTTCGTATTTTAAACTATTTAAATATCGTCTATACTATTTTAATATCTTTTATCGCTGAACTTAGATATTACTTAAATGATTTTCTTTTATATTTGGCTTGAATAATAGATTAGGTATATACGGGATAATTTTAAATTGAATCATCGATTATTTTTTGTTGCAATGAAACTTTTACCACCGGTATTAACAATACATTCTTTTCATGTAAGTCTAGGAGTCTATTTCACGGACTAATAAATATCTAATTTTAAACTTATGAATATTTGGAAATTAAGAAGTTTATTCGTTTGTGTGTTTGTTTATTATACATAACTGAATCATGACTCAACATGACTCAATGAATTCAACATGATTCTAAACTGCATTACAGGATCGGGAGACTCTAGAGGAGTATGACGATAAATAAATTATTGAAAGTGAACTAGATAGTTCTCAGAAAAAAAATCATTTTTTACCTGCCTCATTGGGTACTTAACAGTTCTGGAATATTAAAAATTTTACTAATCCCGTCATATGATGGGCTATATGCTAGTTTTTAATATTATTATAATTATATTTCTCAGAAATTTGCCGATTGGAACGAAATAAAAAACTGTGTGACAAACAGCAGAAAGAATGTGTACTGGACAGAGATGCACCTGCTGGTTTTAAATGTGTTTGCAAAGAAGGAGAAATAGAAGATGAGAGTGGAAAGTGTGTTGGTAAGTTACAGGATAAAATATACATTGTTTCTTCTATAATAACTCTTTCTCAGATCTAGTTGAGATTAAGTTTTATTAATACAGTCCACTTTCTGGTTGTTTTAATTAGTTCGAAAAGATGGTATAAATGTCGTTTACGCTCAACATTGGGAAATACCTCAGAAGTTGATGTAAAACAGTAACTGCGTAATTTATCATTTGTTGCCGAGAAGAAAAGAATGCGTGTATTTTAAATATTATTTTAATTACTATGTTTCGCAGAAATTTGCCAATTGTACGAGAATAGAAAACTGTGTGAAGGACAGCTGAAGGAATGTGTAATGGACAGAGATGCACCTGCTGGTTTTAAATGTGTTTGCAAAGAAGGAGAAATAGAAGATGGGACTGGAAAGTGTGTTGGTAAGTTACAGGATCAAATATACATTGTTTTCTCAATAATAACTCTCTGATATCAAGTTGAGATTCGTTTTTATTAATAAAGGCCACTTTCTGGTTGTTTTATTTACTTCGAAAAGATGGCAGAAATGTCGTTTACGCTCAACATTGGGAAATACCTCAGAAGTTGAGATAAAACAGTAACTGCGTAATTTATCATTTGTTGCCGAGAAGAAAAGAATGCGTGTATTTTAAATATTATTATAATTATATTTGACAGGAATTTGCGAATTGGACAAAAATAGAAAACTCTGTGAAGAACAGCTGAAGGAATGTGTAATGGACAGAGATGAAACCTACGGATTTAGATGTGTTTGCAAAAAAGGAGAAACAGAAGATGGGACTGGAAAGTGTGTTGGTAAGTTACCGGATCAAATACACATTAATGTTTCCTCGATAATAACTCTTTCTGATATCAAGTCGAGGTTAAGTTTTATTAATAAAATCCACTTTCTGGTTGTTTTAATTACTTCGGAAAGATGGCAGAAATGTCGTTTACGCTCAACATTGGGAAATACCTCAATAAGTTGATGTAAAACAGTAAATGCGTAATTTATCATTTGTTACTGAGAAGTAGTATAACGTCGTTTATTCACATAAATATCGAATTGCCAGAGCATTCGATTCGACATCAGTTTTTCGAAGCTGTGGTGGAACTCTGTCGAAACATTTTACAGTAAAAAAAAACCCGTTTTGAAATTCCAGACATTTGCTTAAATAGTCGTTTGTGCCGACCTATCAACTATTATTTGAAGTCAAGTGGGTGATGTAACCCCCGCGTTTGAGCTCCATTTTTAGTTATAGAATGGGAAAGATTTCTACTCGCGAAGATTCGTGAATATTCGCTTGCTTTTTTTAAAAAAAGAATTAACGGGAAAATAGAATTTGAAACCGAAAGTGATAAAAATACCATTACATATATATCAATCAAAATAATTACACCTAAAACATCTATCAAAAACTAGCATACAGCCCGTCAAATGACGGGATCAGTAAAATTTTTAATTATACAGAATTGTAAAGTACTCTGTGAGGTAGGTAAAAAAATGGTTTGTTTTTTGACTGAGAATGATCTGGTACACGCTCAATAATTTGTGTATCTTCATACTCCCCTAGTCTCTTGATACGGTGAATGCAGTTTAGTATCACGTCCAATTCATTTAGTCAAACCGCGTGGTTATCTGTATAAAACAAACCCACAAACGAACAAACTTCTTCATTTTGAAAGATATGTAACTTAAAAGCTAGATATTTATGAGTCCGTGAAATAGACTCCTAGACTTTTAGGAAAAGAACTGGTTGTGAATACCGACGATAAAATTTTCATCGCAACCAAAAATAATCGATGATTCAATTTAAAATGATCACCTATGTACCTAATCTATTATTGAAGACAAATATAAAAGAAAATTATTGACGTCCTATCAAAGTTCAGCGATAAAACGGATGGAAATAATGCAGACGATATTTAAATAATTTAAAATAAGGAATGATTCATTGAGAGGAATGACGTCATAATGCTAAAAATAAATGTTATTTTTATCTATTTATTATGTGATAAACTTTATATGTGATAACTATCTATTTATTATGTGATCACCTGCTCGTAAGTGGGGAAAATAGAGCTTGAAATAATGGCATTAAAAGCTCGAAAAGGGGGGAACGGGTGGATTTCGAACATTTTAAAGACTGGTTTTGGATTTTGCTAACCCTAACTCCTCCATAATCCAATATGGATATCGCCGAACGATGGCCGAATGGTAGAGCGCTGCTCTTCGGAACCGGAGTTCGCGGGTTCGAATCCCGCTGCTGGCATGGATGTTCGTAGCCGTTCGGAATCGGCTTTAAACCGTAGGTCCCGGTCTCATTAGCCCTCGTGTGCAAAACAGTAGACCGTAGCGCTCCAAACCAAACCAAACCAATATGGATATCTATCTATTCAAGGTCCAGCCACTTCACTAATTCGAGGATAGACGGACAGATAATTTAGACTATTATAATAGAGGGGATTCTCACATTTTTTTCCAGCCGTAAAATGTTATATTCAAAGGAGCATTCGCCGACTTTCATTATTGTCGTGTAGTCCTCGTTTTTATTTGAGTATTAACCTGTGATCAAATATATAGTGGGATTTTATTTTTATTGCGTTGTGTAATTTAGTACTAAATTTAAACACAGGTTCTGAGAAACTACAGACATAAGATATGAAAATAAACTAAAAGCTAAATTAAAAGCATCTGAAACCAGCTTAAAATGAAATAAGTAAATTTATTATGATTATATATAAACATCTATGTACACACAAACTGATTCTAATTTTCATAAAATATGCTTTATCAACACCTTCTAAATTAGTTCTGACAATAATTTTTCAATACTTAAGTAATTATGTAAATATAAGAGAGAGGACCTGATCTCAATTTCAAAATATATGTAAAAGGGGGTACCTTTGTGAGTTAATATGGTGTGCCCGGAACACTGCTGGTTGAGGACATTTCAGGATTGGGTATGTATGGATCTTCCGTCGGTCTGGTCAGGGGCTTCTTTCTGAGTGTTTGGGGTTCTACCGAAATAATTGATACAGGAACAGTTCCCGTCGAACTCTCTCCCCGTCTCGACTATCGAACGCCTTCACTTGTTTGAAAAGTGTGGAGATATGTCGTTTATGCCAGATACTGAAGAACTTGAGATGAAACGATGAATACGCAATTTATCATTTCTTCCGCAAGATAACGTAACATAAACAAGGAAGGAGTGGGATTTTGAAAACATTTTATTTATGTTTCACAGATATTTGCGATTTGGACGAAAATAGAGCCCGGTGTGAAGAACAACAGAAATTATGTATAGTGGACAAAAGTAGTGCCTACGGTTTTAAATGTGTTTGCAAGAGAGGACGAATAGAGGATGGCAGCGGACGTTGTGTTGGTAAGTTTCTAATAATGCCTACATTGTTAATTGCTCATTGATGATTTTCTCGGATATCATATATAGATTAACTCTTATTTAGAAAATCAATGTCTAATTATTTTAACTAGTTTGAAAAGTGTGGAGATATGTCTTTTATGCCAGATACTGAAGAACTTGAGATAAAACGATGAATACGTGATTTATCATTTCTTCCTCAAGATAACGTAGCATAAAAAAGGAAGGAGTGGGATTTTGAAAACATTTTACTTTTGTTTCGCAGATATTTGCGAATTGGAAGAAAATAAACAACTGTGCGAAGAACGTCAAAAAGTATGTGTAGCTGACGAAAATAGTGATGTCGGTTTCAGATGTGTTTGCAAGAGAGGACAAATAGAGGATGGCAGTGGACGTTGTGTTGGTAAGATTCTACATAAAATGTAATTAAGGTTTTTTTAATAACAGAATCTGTGATGAAATATGCATTAATTCTTATTAAGGAAAGGAACATTCTGATTATTTAAATAAGTTTTTAGAGATTTAAAAGTCTTTTATGTGATACATATTGTACTATTCTATCGATGAGACATAAAAAGAGGAAGAAAGCTTTGAAATTCGTCATAATATAACATTTTTTTTTTTCAAAAAGATTCTTTTTCGGAAATTTGCAAAATCTGTGAAAAAGAAAAGAAAGACTGTGTAGCTGACAAAGATGCAACCTGCGGTTATAAATGTGTTTGCAAGCGGGGACAAATAGATGATGGAAGTGAATATTGCTTTTGTAAGGTTCTACATAAAAATGTAATTAAGGTTTTTTTGAATATCATTTTGTGGGATGAAATGTGGACTAATTCTTATTAAGGAAGGCAACATTCTGATTATTTAAATAATTTTTTTTTTTTTTTAGATTTAATAGTCTTATATGTTACATAGGCATTTTTGATGAGGATTTAGGCGGTGAATTATCATATAGAATTTCGGTGAACTTTCCCGAGAGATTTTTAGTGGAGATTTTTTGATGGAGATTTTAAGAGGGAAATTATCCTGTAGAATGATGGCGAAGATTCTGAAAATCTTGAGAGCGAATTTGACGGAATGCGGAGAGGGAACTGTTCTGTGTCGTTTATTTTTGGTATAGAACCTGGTAAGACCTTATGGTTTTGAATTAATTGTAAATGATTAAAAATTAAATTAAAAAAATTTTAAAGTAACAGCAACTCAGCACTACGAATATTTTAGGACCAACCCCGTAAGGATTCTCCCTAACTGAACCCCTCAACATCCAATGACGTCTGTGAGACGTCAGTCATTTCACGTGCGAAAGTAGACTTTGAAATCTGTAGCTACCTCGGGCAGGCATCGTGCAGCGTAATGTTGAGTCATTCAGCGCTTGTTTCTATTCTGTTTGGTTGAAACTGTTCAAGATTCACCGGTCCTCAAAAATGATGTAGGAAACGGGTCCACCTAAAAGTGCCACTTCCTCTACCTATTAGAAAATTTTTTGAAATGTTTTCTACATTACAGAAATAGTCATTTTACACTGTTAGTCAATTATTGTACATCAGCATCTTACATAAACCTCATTCAATGTTCCACAACAATGTTAATTTCGAAATAAAACATTCCTTTCTCATCTTGCGCAGTATTGTTCAGCAGAGCCAGAACTCAATAGAATGGAAAAACTAAATTAGTATTTTTTTGACGAAATCCAATTCCTTTTTATTTGTATATTAAGGTATCCTTCTACGTTGGGAGAACGTTTTTCTTTAAACGTAGAAATTAGTTCATGTTTTTACATTTTTAGATTTGTTTTTTATATTATAGAGAATTACACTTAAAAAAATTGATTCCTGGAGAACTTTTTATAAAATGTCTAATAAATGAAGAAAATTAAGTAAAAAAATCGGATTTTTACAAAAGTTCTAACTTTTTAATAAATAAAATTATTTTAATATTTTTGGATGCAACCCATTTCTTATACACTGGACGAGTGAATCACGTAAAATCTTTGCTTTATTTACAGTTGGTAAAAAATGTGGGTCCTTCAAAATCGTACACATTGAATTTTTAACGAATTTTCGTTACCTTTATAACTAACCATGAGTGTAACATCATTAAAAGTTATTCAAATTTAAAGATTTTAGGTCATTCACTAGTCAATACTATTAAAGGCATTCATGATAATTTTCAACGAAATATTTTAAGAACTTTTTGAGAAATCCCATTTTAAGTTTCGACATTTTATTAAAAATTTCGGTCTGAGAAAAATGCGTTTGAAGTTTATGAAAGTAACTTTAACTATTAAAAAATTAAAATACATGTTTAAAATTCCCCACACTTTCTTGCTTCCAAACTTTCTAATTGCCAAGTTGTTCATTATTAGAAATACTACAAAAATGTTTAAACTAATCTTCATGACAATTTAAAAAGTTTTGTACAAAAAATGCTCTTTAAAAAGGCTTTAAATTCACAATTTCCGGTTCCGAAGTCGCTACTTCCGTTTTGTTTTGACAGCTGTCACCGATGTTTAAATAGCTGTCCCTTTTCTTTAAAATGCCGTAGAGACAAAACGAAAACCGATTTAGAAACCTAAAAGTTGAAATTTTACAATAGAAAAATAAAAAAAAATATGATTTCTGGCAAAAAATGACGTTTTTAACGTAGACGGATACCTTAAGGAGTTAAGTCAGCTGTCTCGAGAGATATTTCAAGAAACCGTTCTGTCAAAACCGACCAACTGTGCTTTAGGTTTTGTTTCTTGTGGGAAATCGACAGATGTAAGGAGATTAACCAGTCTCGCACTTTAAGCGCGCCTGTATCACCATTCTTGTCGATGACGAGAAGCGAGTGCATGCGGAAAACTCGTCATCAGGATATGACTTTTCGAATGCAGATTTACTTGTTCCTCGGGGTCGCCCTGTGCCTGGTCGTGGACACCAGTGCAAAATCTGTCCGAAGCATTCCCTACAATGAGACTGGAGAGCGGGAAATTCCACTGAAGAAGGTTCCAGGTGCTATAGGTAAATAGAAACGAATATATATACTCTTGTCTAGTGCCCTTCCATTCGTGGACGGTGACATATTTTCCCTAATAATAGTTTTTAGTGAAGCCCAGTAGCACCGGGGTAGCGATTCGCTCTAGCACGACACAGATAAGAGGACCAAGCTTGCTTGGGAACTCAACGCTGGGATCCGGGTAAGGCTGACTACCAAACCGGACCATATGCTTCGCACCCCATGACCTTTGGTTTCGGAAACTCAGTTTGGCACCGTAGGTCCTGGTCGATACTTCTTAATTCCTTAAACTAATTCTTATGAAAGGGACAAAATTTTCTCCTTTTCACGGAGTACGTCCATGAAATGTATTTCTAATAATTTAAAATTGCTTTCTTTTCAGTATCTTGTAACACAAATGATGACTGCCAAAATGGAGCAGAATGTAGAATGAACGATGACGGTAAATATTGTCACTGCAGGCCTGGAACAGAAGGTGATATTTGTGATAATGTACCTGAATGTGACGGAATGGCTTGCAGTACAGATTCAAAATGTGTGTACAATGTTGAACTGGAGAAAGCTGTTTGTCAGTGCAATGAAGAAACGCTTATCATTTGATCCGGACACCAAAAGCTGCAAAAGTAGGTAATTCTTGATGGTTTGTGTCTTAATTATATCAAATTGGTTAGGTTAGGAAACCTCGACGAATAATGTCAGATTATTTAAAAGATTGAAAAGTAAATGAGCAGAAAAAAATCTGAATAATTCGCCGTTTAAGGAAATAATAAATAATTTTTATAAGCTTTTTAAAGAAAATTCAGACAACATAATGTATATTTAAAAAATATCAAAATTGGAAGAACTATTTATCAAGTTAAGGAAAAATGTAATTATATTTGAGATATATAGTATATGTCCACGTATATACAGAAAAATTTCATAATATTTTATTATCCTTGATAAGCGGAACACAATATAATAAGAAGAATAGAAAATTTCGTTGTGATTAAATTCTGTACCATTAATTTCATGCAAAATGTCGGCTCATAATGAAAATCGTGACTGCACAAATGCGAGACAAATGCATATTAACATATAATACGTTGTATTCATTAAAGAGAAAGGATAATTATATATGTGTTTATATTTATGCCCTTTTACATATAAATTTAGCTTGCTCAAGTTGGAGTAGATAATTGGGATGTCTATTTCCAGATTTGTATCTGTTTGCTCAAATGTACACTCAAGAGCCAAAACATTATGGCCACCCCTACATTTTGCAATGAACTCGCCTGGATGACGTGGAAGGCACGTGATCAGGTGGAAGTGGTATTGAACTGCTGCTGTAGAGTCTGAAGAATCATTCTTTCACTCACTTCTGGGTGTCATACGAAATGACGCGGATCAGAGCAGTTTTGATAGAGGGCAGATTGTAATGACTCTTAACAAGTATTTCCGAAAGTGCACGATGTTCTTCGCGATCTGCGGTTGTTAGTACTTATGCAAAGTGGATGAATGACGGTGAAACCAGTAGTAGACGACATAGTGTTGGACGTCCACAAGCATTCAAAGACAAAGGAGACTGTCTCGCATGGTGAAGCAAAACCGGAGCCAGACAGTGGCTCAGCTGACAACCCAATACAATGCAGGGTCAAGTAGAATAGTATCGGAGCAAACTGCTGGATAGGGGGCTAAGCATCAAACGTCCCACGCGTTTGCCTTTGTGAACCAAGCGTCATCATCAACTGCGCCTACGCTGGGCCCGGGAACATCGCGACTGGTCCATGGATCGGTGGGAGAGAGTTGCCTGGTCAGATGAATCACGATTTGTCATTTATCATGCCGTGTCAGCATACGCCGTATTCCAGGCGAACAGTTGCTCCCTCAATGTACAGTAGGTTATAAACAGGCCGGCGGTGGAGGTATGACGGGATCAGTCAAATTTTTAATTTTCCAAAATTGTAAAGTACCCTATGAGGCAGGTAATAAAATGGTTTGATTTTAGCTGAGAATTATCTGGTACACACTCCATAATTTGTTTATCTTTACTGACCGCATGTTATTGGCCAACTCTAATTATTCTTGTCATATTAGGAACTGCAGAGGTTTTAATATCGACAGTGATTATTTCGCTGTATATATGAAAGATGTTCAAAATTGAGGGAATCGATTGCAAACCGTGTGGTTATGTATAAAAATCAATCATACAAACGAACAAACTTCTTCATTTTTAAAGATATATATAACATAAAAGCTAGACATTTATGAGTCCGCGAAATAGACTCCTAGACTTTTA
>CM063497.1:3236194-3282678 GCA_032207245.1 Pardosa pseudoannulata
TTTACTTGTTTTGAATTTTGCTAACCCTAACTCAATGTCTGTATCCATTCCAGGTCCAACAGCTTCATAAATGCGAGGACAGACGAGCAGATTATTATATAGGGGATTTGTTATTCCATTTAGCATAACTACAGTACTAAAATTTTGCGTGAAACAAAAATATGTATGTCCTTGACACGAACACTAAATACATTTTGAAGAATCAATTTCCTAAAATGAAATTAATTATTAGATAATTATTAGTTAAAACCATCGGTAACATCGGGGGTTAGGTGTACAATCGAAAGTCTTAATCGTTAATCTTAGTTTGGCGAAAAATTTGGCGATATATTTTGGCGATAAAATTAATACTATTTTTTTTGCTATTGTTTTTAAAGATTTTTTTTTGTTGCATTAATAAATTTGCATTAAGATTATTTTTAATATGCATTGAGAAATTTAAGGAGTGGAGAAAATTTCGCGGCAGACTCATTCGTTAATGAGGAGTTTGCACATGTGGGGGGTTCGAACAACTTAGTATTTTTCTGATAATTCCAGACTCGTAAATCCCAAAAACGTTCTCAAAAATGTAAAAAACTGGATCCATCATTATAAAAATTAATTTTAAAGTTAAGCGAAAATCACGTGACATCAAAACGCTCCGTGATTGGTTATGACGTCATCGTTCACGACATCCAATATTTTCTTATTGCTTGTAAGCGCACACTATTTTCCGATTTTGATTTTGAAAGTTCTTGGAATTTCCTAGCTATCAAAATTTATTTTTATTTAAACCTGAAGGTTTATTTTATCGATCTCGATAGCTTAATTATCTCAATTTGTCATAAATGTATCTTCTACCTGGATTTACCAAAGGACAATCGGACAACCTTCCGAAAATTGACATGATGCCAATGTTTTAGTTCTGAGAAAAAAAACCTGGATTTTATGGGAGCAAAAATACGGGAAATTAAAATCCAAAGATACGTAAAATCATTTATATATTTATCCAATTTTACTTAACATGTATTAACATTTTATTCATGCTAATCACAGCTCTTCTGTTTGTAGACATAGGCAAGTCAAATAAATATACATATATCATATACACACACATTTGTAGTAGCATCGCTTTTTATAAATAGAGATGGATGTAATATTAAAATAAAAATTAGAGGAGGTATTTATTGTGAGACCAATCTCATTAGCCCCCGTGTTGCAAAAATTAGACCGTAGAGCTCCCAAATCAAACCAATTCTTAGATACTTTAAATTTGATGAAAAGAAATTTAAAATTTTTAAAAGACTTTACTTAATTATTTATACATTTTTAAATTGCAATACAATTTTATTTCCTTTAATATTAAAGTTAAATTAAAAAATGTATAATGTTTCTGAAATTAAATTAAATTTTTAAAGTAATATCATTAAAAGTATTTAAAAAATATTATATACTTTTTTCAAATTAGTCACCAATTTAATCGAAAAATACCACTGTGAATTGATACACTTAAGAAAGTATGCATCTCTGAAGAAAATATTTATAATACCTTGAAAATACATAACCTTCCCCTCCCCCAAGTTGTTTATTAGATAATTATATGCTTTAGATATTTATATGTTTCACGATATTTATACGTTTTATCGAACATTTGTTGTACTTGAACTCTGTGATAATACTCGAAAATTAGGAGTTTTAAAAGTTAAATAGCACTGGTTAATCAACAGTCCTTTTAAAGGTATAGATGTATTTTTATATACTTTAATTGTTCTAAATTAGTAATATTTAAAGAAAAGCAAGCATTTAATTACTGAAAAATGGTCTTCACAAACCCATAGAGATGATTTATATGATAATTTGGGGTTTAATTTCTCATCCCTTTTCATCGCATTTGTCCAGATTTTACGTGTATGTGGATCTTTGGGAATGCTGAAAAATATCTTCTCATTGCAATTAGTTGTTGTATTTTTACAGTGTAGCACAATACAATATTTATAATAGGATTTTTTAAGCCAGACATAATTAAAAAATGTCTATTATTTGCGATACTTTACACAGAAACAAATTTAAAAGTCGCTGTTTAACATGTAAACAACATAGGCGGTCGGTGTCAGCGTGAACGATGGCGTCACAAACTCGGTGGAAGAAAAGTATCGTTTTTGAGAGACGTTAAAGAGTCCGCTATAAAACCCATTAGAAATCACTCATTAGGCCCCCAAATGAAAAAAAAGTAAGTACTATCCTGCTTACTTTTTTGTCTTCTATCGTTTAAAATTAAAATTAGAAAAAGTGAAAATTCCTCATTGCTCCAATCGGATGGAGAATGTTACCGGTAAGCCTAGCTTGCAATTTCGAAGGAAGATGTAAATTACAAAGCTTTTATTTTATTGAAAGTATGAAAATTGTTAATTAACTTTGTTACATTATGTTATCGAAAAGAGTGGTTAAGTTAAATCAGTTTAGTTTTATTATAAAAATTCTGAAAAACAGTTTATTTTATCTAAATTTAGGTTATGTGTAGCGGCAATGGACATCTTGCTATTCACACATCTTGGCGTAAAATAAATCGCCAAAAAAAAAGGGTACCCGATTGTAAAATTTTAATACTATCGGTTATGAGGTATTATTTTCTATTTTGTATTAATATCTTCTCGAAATGGCCTAATATTAAAACACTCTTCTTTAATAACTTATTTTTTTCTGCATTGATAGATATAAATGTTTATTTAATCATTTATTCCTCTCATCCTTTGCTTTTAAATATTGTTTTTATATTTTATCTTGGCGAGATTTTTATTTTAAATAATTTGAGAGCCGCCATGTTCTATCAATAATTTGACAATTTACAGTTGCCATTTTCTGAATGAAAACTAATGTGTTGATGTAGGGTTTACTATTAAAAACTTACACCTTGACTATAATAAACAACTGATTTATTATACGAGGCGCATCCAGAAAGCAAATTTCCCTATTTAAAAGAAAATTAGAAGTCACACTTTCAGGGACATATTTATTGGCAACAAGTGCAGCAAAGTGTCAGCTATTTTTCAACATAGCCACCATCAAAACTGAGACACTTGTCGTATTGTGGGATCCACTTTTGTATCCCTCTGTCGTAGAACTCTACCGCCTGTGAACGGAACCAGCCTTCCTGCCCCAGAACACCGTGCACATCCCTTTCCGTACTGACAGCTTCTTTTTGAATTGGGTCCTGACGTAAAATCCACTATGGCGCCATTGCATTGACAGTTTCTTGGCTTCCGGGTTAAAGTACGAAATCCAAGTCTCATTGTCCGTGACGATCCTGTCGAGGAACTCGTCTCCGTCATCGTGATACCGTAGCAGAAATGTTAGTGCTGCTCCTAAGAGCTGAATTTTGTGTTTGGGTGTCAGTTTCGGCTCACAGACCTGACAGAGCTGACTAAACACACTGTTCTAAGCACACTTGTCTATGCACAGTCAAGCAGATGACACAACCACACACAGAGTCCATTTTCTTTGCACGAACTAGTCTTTTTAGACTTTCGGAGGGGGATGATTCCCCCTAAATCCTCCCCCCTTGCCTACGGACTTGACCCTTTCTCTTACTCTGAGCATTCAGGATTCTCCCCCAGATGTATCTCAGGGTCCTATATTAATTTCCCCTTCCTGTTGCAGTTGCCCACAGGTTCTGACCTTCTCGCATTATGTGACCTCTGTCTACTGCATCTTTATGAGTCGCCCATCAACTTGTCAGTTTGAGTTCATTGCAATAGGCCTGCCACGAAGCCCATGAATCAAATCCTTTCTTCTGCCTTCACAAATCATCTTAATCGCATCAAACCTCAATCACAAATTACCTCATTTTTTTTGCTTCCTTTTCGGAGCAACGGATTTCCAGCTTATTCTATCGACGATCACTTTCAGAATTTTCAAACTGTGTTTTTGGGACTTTCACAAAAGTTGCTTTGTACAATTAGTTAATACATTATGTGTTAGATATGAAAATTCAAATGTATCAGCACTTCGGAACCTATGACGTGAAGTTGTTCAACTGCGGGACTGTCTGGCAGCTGAACTACTGGATGTAGTATATAAGACGGGTGAAGGCTGAATCTCGAACTGGCTTTTTGGTTTTTTTCGTTTCCCTCTCCCCTGGCTTGCAGGAAGTTCCGGGAAATCGTTACCTCCTCCTCCTCGTCGATAGTTAAATTACAATTTGTTGAGCCAAATACCTATGTGCATGTATAAGGTACTGTGAATTATTCTTTAGGTTTTATTATGTTGTGCAAGGAGCGTCATCTGTGAAATTCTTCCTAATTTATTTATTGTTTACTTTTATCATTTTACTTTTGCACTTACTTATGTTTTAGTTAGATAAATATATTGTTTACTTTAGAACTAATATATTATTTTTTGCCATACATGATGATATGTTGTTTTTAAATAGTTAAGTCACCATGACTCCACTTCACAACCCACTCACGGGCTGATATAAAATATTACAGACCAACATTGTGCACATTATATTTTGATTACATTCGCGCATGCGCATTCAAACATTATTTAGTAATCCTACTCATTTTTCGTCCAATATTTACTATTTTTTAATTCCGATTGCAGGGTATTGTGCACAGTGATATTTACCATGCGTCACGAAAATAGCATTCTTTGATACTGAGAACTCTGCAAATTATAAGAACAACACCTGGAGAAATGTGGGATTGTTTTTATAAAAACATTCATTTCTCCACGATTATACGTGCTGTCCTCATAACAACGAACATAGAATGTCACAAGAAGCATTCTAATCGAGTGCTAAAGTTTCAACGCTTTTTATAAATTACTTTTTACAGAGTTTAGCAAAACACATTCTTTTTCCTTCAATTGGTTGACGGTCCCCTATGGGGTTTCGGGAAAAATTCTTTGCTGAAATATAGGACGTCTGCCATCCTGTTGACACGCCTGAGGTTTCAGGATAATTCCTCGTGTATTTTTCTAGATATTCAACAAAATGTCTAAAATCGCAAGTCACCGATCATCATTGGCAATATTGTGTAGTCACCACCTTCTATATAGATTTTTACTTCTGGAAGGGTTCATCCACCGAGATTAAGTTACTGCAGGTATATTTGGAAAAAATCTATGTTCGATCAAAAATTCTGTTTTAAAGACAATCTAATCTCTCACATTTTTCAAGCTATACGTCCACCCCGAAGTCAATTTTATTTTTGTGTGTTCATACCGAACACACGAAACCAACGAATCTTATAGGACCAACCACGTAACGAGTCTTCTTAACTGAACCTCTCGACATCCAATGACGTCTGTGAGACGTCAGTCATTTCATGTGCCAAAATAGATTTTGAACTCGGTCGCTGTCTCCTTGCAGACATCGTGCAGCGTAATATTGAATCATTTAACGAGTTCTCCTATTCTGTTTGGAGGAAACTGTTCAAGAGTGACTTGTCTTTAAAAATAAAGTAAGAAGCGGATCTACTTAGAAGTGTCACTTCCTCTACCTATTAGAAAGTGATTTGAAATGTTTTATACGTTACAGAAATACTCATTTTATACTGATAATCAATTATTGTACATTAACATCCTACATAAACCTCATTCAATATTCCACAGCAATGCCAATTTCGAAATAAAAAGTGCATTTCCTTATCTTGCGCTAGAATTGTTCACTTGAGCTAGAACTCAATAGTATGGAAGAACTAAATTGGTATTTTTTGGACGCAATCTAATGACTTTTTATTTGTATATCGAGGAGTTAAGTCAGTTATCGCGAGAGATGTTTCAAGAAACCGTTCTGTCAAAACCGACCAACTGTGCTTTAGGTTTTGTTTCTTGTGGGAAATCGACAGAAGTAATTAGATTAACCGGTCTCGCACTTTAAGCGTGCCTGTATCACCATTCTTGTCGATCACGAGAATCGAGTGCATGCGGAAGACTCGTCATCAGAATATGACTTTTCGAATGCAGGTTTACTTGTTCCTCGGGGTCGCCCTGTGCCTGTTCGTGGACATCAGTGCAAAATCTGTCCGAAGCATCCACTACAATGAGACTGGAGAACGGGGAAGTCTGTTGGAGAAGCTTCCAGGTGATATAGGTAAATAGAAACGAATGGATATACTCTTGTCTCCGGTCATTACATTCAAGGACTGTGACATAATCACCTAATAATAGCATTTGGTGAAGCCCAGTGGCGCTGAGGTAGCGATACGTGCTCCCACGACACAGGTCAGAGGTTCGATCCCCGGGTTAGGCAATGTTGACTCAGCTTTTCATCCCTTCAGTGGGCAGACAAACTGAGGACCAAGTTGATTTTGGAACTGAAAACTAGGGATTCCACGTAAGGCTGACCACCTGACCGGAATATATGCTTCGCATCCCAGAGCCCTTGGTCTATGAAACGGAGATGGCACCGTAAGCCCTGGTCTCTAGGGACTGTTGCGCCGAAGAAAAAATTAGTTTTTGGTAATATTTAGAAAGCTAAGCTTTTACAAATACGCATTTTGTATTAGCATTAATTTGTCTAAAATAGGATATAAATATATCTTTAAGTTCACCATTAGAGAACAGAATTAACGATGTTCGAAAGGTAGGGCGCTGCTCTTCGGTAGAGGAGCTCCCGAGGAAGAGCAGAGGAAATTGTGTTGATCTGTTTCTATAACAAATCTGCATTAAATGCGTACTCGATAAGATGTTTCACAATTCCAAGCTTAGAATAGTTTTTATTAAATTAATACTTTTATCCAATTACGACCGTTAAATCGACGAAAAATGAAATCTTACTGAGAAAATATGTATGAAAAGGAATTCAGTTGTGAATATTTTTAAAACAATCCACTTAAAAAAATTTAATTTAGAGAAGAGTTATGAACAAACACATATCCGATGTTTACTCGAAACAAATTTAAACTTTCAAAACTTTATCTTGATTTTTCTAAAAATTGTGTTTTTTTTTCAAGTAACGTGCACGTTATAGCGAAATGTTTTTCATAATACGTCATGAAATTTTCACATCTTGCTTACAATATACACACACAAGCCAAAACATTATGACCACCCCTACATTTTGCAATAAACTTGCCTAGATGAAGTGGAAGGCACGCGATCAGGTGGAAGTGATATTGAACTGCTGCTGGAGAGTCTGAAGAATCATTCTTTCATCTATTTCTGTGTGTCATGGGAAAGGCTGCGGATGATTGTAATGGCTCGAAGGCTCGGAACAAGTATTTCCGTAACAGCACGACTCGTGGGTCGTTCGCGATCTACAGTTGTTAGTACTTATGCAAAGTGGATGAATGACGGTGAAACAAGCAGTAGACGACAGGGTGTTGGACGTCCACACGCTATCAAAGGAAAAGGTCTCGCATGGTGAAGCAAAAACCGGAGCCAGACAGTGGCTCGGCTGACAACCCAATACAATGCAGGGCCAAGTAGAATAGTATCGGAGCACACTGTTGGATAGGGGGCTACGCAGCAAACGTCCAACTCGTGTGCCTTTGCTGACCAAGCGTCATCGCCAACTGCGCCAACTGCGCTGGGCTCGGGAACATCGCGACTGGTCCATGCATCAGTGGGAGAAAGTTGCCTGGTCAGATGAATCACGGTTTGTCACCCATCACGCCGATAAGTTTTTAATTTTTCAGGAAAAAATTCACTTTTTAAAATATGTTTTTTTTTAATATACATGTATCTTAAATGCATAAAAATTTATCTTCGAAGCTATTTTGAGATACTGTATTATTTTCAAAACGATAAGTTTGTTTTAAATATAATTTTAGTAATCAAATGCGCGACTGCCCGATATCAATTTTGTTCAGAACAAAGTGTCTCTTATTTAACACTTTTTAACAAAAATATTTTTATGTTTCAAATATGAATGAGATAGGACTGTGAAGATAATAACTTATTCTATGTTAAAAAAAAAAAAAATGTTTGTAAAATTGTTAGTTTTCAAAGAAGTCGAAAATGTTAAATTCAAAAAACTGTTTGTTACATCTTTTTATGACTTTTATCAGTTGCAAGACACCTTAAATGAAATACTTTTTATATGGTTTCATTTTAGTTTCACAATCTATTTCGTCGTAAAATTCATCTTTTAATTTGAAATGTAACGAATTACAGTAGGCAAATGACTTCTTTTTGAGTTACCGATCGAACAGGAATTTTTTTTAAATGAAAGTGTATAATCATTTCTGTTAGAAATGTGCCGATTGGACGGAATAAAAAAATGTGAAGATCAGAGAAAGCTTTGCGTACTGCAGAAAAATGTGCGAATAACTTTAAATGACGTTTACAGTAACACTGAGAAATATCTAACAAGTTGAGATAAAACAGTAAATACGAAATTTATCATTTATTGCCGAGAAAAAAAGAATGCGTGCATCCCGTATATAATAATAGCCTAAGTTATCTGTCCGTCTGTCCTCCAATTTATGAAG
The DNA here is from genome assembly GCA_032207245.1 of Pardosa pseudoannulata. Lineage (NCBI taxonomy): Eukaryota > Metazoa > Arthropoda > Arachnida > Araneae > Lycosidae > Pardosa > Pardosa pseudoannulata. The sequence continues at coordinate 3,244,609 of CM063497.1, forward strand.
CGGTTGGACCTGGAATGGATAGAGGCATCCATTCAAAGCGAATAAACTTTATCTTCTCCTAAATGATCCATCCGATTCTAAAATGAATTTGAATAAATAAGCTTCGTATCACAGCAAAAAATACTGTCATCTTTGAAACGTTCGAAATCCAACCCTTCCCCCCTTTTCGAGCGTTTAATGCTATCATTTCGAGCCCTATTTTCCCCGGTTAAGAGCAGGCGATTCAATTTATCCATTTATCACTTAATAAAGAGGTAAAAATAACAATTTTTTCTAGCATTGTGACGTCATTCCTTTAAACATCTCATTTAATCATTTCATATTTTAAACTATTTAAATATCGTCTACACTATTTTAATATCTTTTATCACTGAACTTAGATATTACTTAAATGATTTTCTTTTATATTTGGCTTATAATAGATTAGGTACATAGTGATCATTTTAAATTGAATCATCTATTATTTTTTGTTGCAATGAAACTTTTAACACCGGTATTAACAATAAATTCTTTTCATATAAGTCTAGGAGTCTATTTCACGGACTCATAAATATCTAACTTTAATTTATATATATTTGGAAATTTAGAAGTTTGTTCTTTTTCTGTGTTTGCATATTATACATAACCACACGGTTTGACTCAATGAATTCAACGTGATTCTAAACTGCATTACAGGATTCGGGAGACTCTAGAGGAGTATGCCGATAAATAAATTATTGAAGAGTGAACCAGATAGTTTTCAGAAAAAAAAACCATTTTTTACCTGCCTCATTGGGTACTTAACAGTTCTGGAGTATTAAAAATTTTACTAATCCCGTCATATGATGGGCTATATGCTAGTTTTTAATATTATTATAATTATGTTTCACAGAAATTTGCCGATTGGACCGAAATAGAAAACTGTGTGACAAACAGCAGATGAAATGTGTGCTGGACAAATATGCAACTGAAGGTTTTAAATGTGTTTGCAAAGAAGGAGAAACAGAAGATGGGACTGGAAATTGTGTTGGTAAGTTACCGGATCAAATATACATTAATGTTTCCTTAATAATAACTCTTTCTGATATGAAGTCGAGGTTAAGTTTTATTAATAAAGACCACTTTCTGGTTGTATTTAATTAGTTTGAAAAGATGTAAGAAATGTCGTTTATGATCAACATTGGAAATACCTCAGAAGTTGAGTAAAACAGTAACTGCGTAATTTATCATTTGTTGCCGAGAAGAAAAGAATGCGTGTATTTTAAATATTATTATAATTATTATGTTTCACAGAAATTTGCGAATTGTACGAGAATAGAAAACTGTGTGAAGGACATCTGAAGGAATGTGTAATGGACAGAGATGCAACCTACGGATTTAGATGTGTTTGCAAAGAAGGAGAAACAGAAGATGGGACTGGAAATTGTGTTGGTAAGTTACAGGATAAAATATACATTGTTTCCTCTATAATAACTCTTTCTCAGATCTAGTTGAGATTAAGTTTTATTAATACAGGCCACTTTCTGGTTGTTTTGATTAGTTCGAAAAGATGGCAGAAATGTCGTTTACGCTCAACATTGGGAAGTACCTCAGAAATTGAGGTAAAACAGTAAATGCGTAATTTATCATTTGTTGCGGAGAAAACAAGAATGCGTGAATTTTTAAATCTTATTTCAGTTATGTTTGACAGGAATTTGTGAAATGGACAAAAATAGAGACTGGTGTGAAAAAGGGTGGAAAATATGTGTAGCGGACAGAGATGCACCTGCTGGTTTTAAATGTGTTTGCAGAGATGGAGAAACAGAAGATGAGAGTGGAAAGTGTGTTGGTAAGTTACATGATCAAATATACATTAATGTTTCCTCAATAATAACTCTTTCTCAGATCTAGTCGAGATTAAGTTTTATTAATACAGTCCACTTTCTGGTTGTTTTAATTAGTTCGAAAAGATGGCATAAATGTCGTTTACGCTCAACATTGGGAAATACCTCAATAAGTTGATGTAAAACAGTAAATGCGTAATTTATCATTTGTTACTGAGAAGTAGTATAACGTCGTTTATTCACATAAATATCGGAATTGCCAGAGCATTCTCTTCGACATCAGTTTTTCGAAGCTGTGGTGGAACTCTGTCGAAACATTTTACAGTAAAAAAAAACCCGTTTTGAAATTCCAGACATTTGCTTAAATAGTCGTTTGTGCCGACCTATCAACTATTATTTGAAGTCAAGTGGGTGATGTAACCCCCGCGTTTGAGCTCCATTTTTAGTTATAGAATGGGAAAGATTTCTACTCGCGAAGATTCGAGAATATTCGCTTGCTTTAAAAAAAAAAAAAAAAAAAGATTTAACGGGAAAATAGAATTTGAAAGCGAAAGCCAAAAAGGTATCATTACATATATATCGATCAAAATAATTACACCTAAAATATCTAGCTAAAACTAGCATATAGCCCGTAAAATGACGGGATCAGTAAAATTTTTAATTTTCCAGAATTGTAAAGTACCCTGTGAGGCAGATTTTAAAAAAAAATGGCTTGTTTTTTGACTGAGAATGATCTGGTACACGCTCCAAATTTGTTTATCTTCATACTCCTCTAAAGTCTCCTGGATACTGTGAATGTAGTTTAGAATCGCGTTCAATTCATTTAGTCAAACGATGTGGTTATGTCTAAAAAAGAAACCCACAAACGAACAAACTTCTTTATGTTGAAAGATATGTAACTTAAATAGATATGTAACTAGATATTTATGAGTCCGTAAAATAGACTCCTAGACTTTTAGGAAAAGAATTGGTAGTTAATACCGGCGATAAAATTTTCATCACAACAAAAAATAATCGATGATTCAATTTAAAATGATCACATATGTACCTAATCTATTATTTAAGCCAAATATAAAAGAAAATTATTGACGTCCTATCTAAGTTCAGCGATAAAACGTATGAAAATAATGCAGACGATATTTAAATAATTTAAAATAAGGAATGATTCAATGAGAGGAATGACGTCATAATGCTAGAAAAAAATGTTATTTTTACCTATTTATCATGTTATAAACTTTATATGTGATAACTATCTATTTATTATGTGATCACCTGCTCGTAAGTGGGGAAAATAGAGCTTGAAATAATGGCATTAAAAGCTCGAAAAGGGGGGAACGGGTGGATTTCGAACATTTTAAAGACTGGTTTTGGATTTTGCTAACCCTAACTCCTCCATAATCCAATATGGATATCGCCGAACGATGGCCGAATGGTAGAGCGCTGCTCTTCGGAACCGGAGTTCGCGGGTTCGAATCCCGCTGCTGGCATGGATGTTCGTAGCCGTTCGGAATCGGCTTTAAACCGTAGGTCCCGGTCTCATTAGCCCTCGTGTGCAAAACAGTAGACCGTAGCGCTCCAAACCAAACCAAACCAATATGGATATCTATCTATTCAAGGTCCAGCCACTTCACTAATTCGAGGATAGACGGACAGATAATTTAGACTATTATAATAGAGGGGATTCTCACATTTTTTTCCAGCCGTAAAATGTTATATTCAAAGGAGCATTCGCCGACTTTCATTATTGTCGTGTAGTCCTCGTTTTTATTTGAGTATTAACCTGTGATCAAATATATAGTGGGATTTTATTTTTATTGCGTTGTGTAATTTAGTACTAAATTTAAACACAGGTTCTGAGAAACTACAGACATAAGATATGAAAATAAACTAAAAGCTAAATTAAAAGCATCTGAAACCAGCTTAAAATGAAATAAGTAAATTTATTATGATTATATATAAACATCTATGTACACACAAACTGATTCTATCTTCATAAAATATGCTTTATCAACACCTTCAATATTAGGTGCCACTCTAAATTAGTTCTGACAATAATTTTTCATCACTTTAGTAATTATGTAAATATAAGAGAGAGGACCTGATCTCAATTTCAAAATATATGTAAAAGGGGGTACCTGTGTGAGTTAATATGGTGTGCCCGGAACACTGCTGGTTGAGGACATTTCAGGATTGGGTATGTATGGAGATTCCGTCGGTCTGGTCAGGGGCTTCTTTCTGAGTGTTTGGGGTTCTACCGAAATAATTGATACAGGAACAGTTCCCGTCGAACTCTCTCCCCGTCTCGACTATCGAACGCCTTCACTTTTTCTTTTTTTTAGATCTTTTTCTTATTTTAGTAATTTCATCCTTGTCCTCTCTTCCTTTTTATCGTCCAATCGGGATAGTTGTAAGAATGTAATTGGTCTGCTTAAACCCCGCTTTGAGACCGCCAACGTGGAAAACCTTATCCCTTCTAATTGGGCACTGTCACTTCACCTATGTGGTATTCAAATTGATTTTAAAGTTGATCCAAGTTCATTTCTAACTGTCAATTCGGACATAGAAAGTCTTGTCCGAATGGGCAGATATTGAAGAACTTGAGATAAAACAATGAATACGTAATTTATCATTTCTTCCTCAAAATAACGTAACATAAAAAAGGAAAGAGTGGGATTTTGAAAACATTTTATTTATGTTTCACAGATATTTGCGATTTGGACAAAAATAGATCGCTGTGTGAAGAACAAGAGAAAGTATGTATAGTGGACGAAAGTAGTGACGACGGTTTTAAATGTGTTTGCAAGAGAGGACGAATAGAGGATGGCAGCGGACGTTGTGTTGGTAAGTTTATAATAATGAATACATTCTTAATTGCTCATTGATGATTTTCTCGGATATCATATATAGATTAACTCTTATTTAGAAAATCAATGTCTAATTATTTTAACTAGTTTGAAAAGTGTGGAGATATGTCTTTTATGCCAGATACTGAAGAACTTGAGATAAAACGATGAATACGTGATTTATCATTTCTTCCTCAAGATAACGTAGCATAAAAAAGGAAGGAGTGGGATTTTGAAAACATTTTACTTTTGTTTCGCAGATATTTGCGAATTGGAAGAAAATAAACAACTGTGCGAAGAACGTCAAAAAGTATGTGTAGCTGACGAAAATAGTGATGTCGGTTTCAGATGTGTTTGCAAGAGAGGACAAATAGAGGATGGCAGTGGACGTTGTGTTGGTAAGATTCTACATAAAATGTAATTAAGGTTTTTTTAATAACAGAATCTGTGATGAAATATGCATTAATTCTTATTAAGGAAAGGAACATTCTGATTATTTAAATAAGTTTTTAGAGATTTAAAAGTCTTTTATGTGATACATATTGTACTATTCTATCGATGAGACATAAAAAGAGGAAGAAAGCTTTGAAATTCGTCATAATATAACATTTTTTTTTTTCAAAAAGATTCTTTTTCGGAAATTTGCAAAATCTGTGAAAAAGAAAAGAAAGACTGTGTAGCTGACAAAGATGCAACCTGCGGTTATAAATGTGTTTGCAAGCGGGGACAAATAGATGATGGAAGTGAATATTGCTTTTGTAAGGTTCTACATAAAAATGTAATTAAGGTTTTTTTGAATATCATTTTGTGGGATGAAATGTGGACTAATTCTTATTAAGGAAGGCAACATTCTGATTATTTAAATAATTTTTTTTTTTTTTTAGATTTAATAGTCTTATATGTTACATAGGCATTTTTGATGAGGATTTAGGCGGTGAATTATCATATAGAATTTAGGTGAACTTTTCCGAGAGATTTTTAGTGGAGATTTTTTGATGGATATTTTAAGAGGGAAATTATCCTGTAGAATGATGGCGAAGATTCTGAAAATCTTGAGAGCGATTCTGACAGAATGCAGAGAGAAAACAGAAAACGTTCTTGAATGATAAGATTGAGAGGAAATCATTTTAATTTTTGTGATTGCTTGCCATAGATGATGCTACGGTTAGGTCAGTTCTGTTTTACTATTCTTAAGGTAGTGAAAATTGACTTTTTTGTACATTTGTATATTGTAAATAAGTTTTTTTTTTAAATCTATATTTTCTATGTCTTAATGAAAATGTTCTGTGTCGTTTATTTTTGGTATAGAACCTGGTAAGACCTTATGGTTTTGAATTAATTGTAAATGATTAAAAATTAAATTAAAAAAATTTTAAAGTAACAGCAACTCAGCACTACGAATATTTTAGGACCAACCCCGTAAGGATTCTCCCTAACTGAACCCCTCAACATCCAATGACGTCTGTGAGACGTCAGTCATTTCACGTGCGAAAGTAGACTTTGAAATCTGTAGCTACCTCGGGCAGGCATCGTGCAGCGTAATGTTGAGTCATTCAGCGCTTGTTTCTATTCTGTTTGGTTGAAACTGTTCAAGATTCACCGGTCCTCAAAAATGATGTAGGAAACGGGTCCACCTAAAAGTGCCACTTCCTCTACCTATTAGAAAATTTTTTGAAATGTTTTCTACATTACAGAAATAGTCATTTTACACTGTTAGTCAATTATTGTACATCAGCATCTTACATAAACCTCATTCAATGTTCCACAACAATGTTAATTTCGAAATAAAACATTCCTTTTCTCATCTTGCGCAGTATTGTTCAGCAGAGCCAGAACTCAATAGAATGGAAAAACTAAATTAGTATTTTTTTGACGCAATCCAATTCCTTTTTATTTGTATATTAAGGTATCCTTCTACGTTGGGAGAACGTTTTTCTTTAAACGTAGAAATTAGTTCATGTTTTTACATTTTTAGATTTGTTTTTTATATTATAGAGAATTACACTTAAAAAATTTATTCCTGGAGAACTTTTTATAAAATTTCTAATAAATGAAGAAAATTTAGTAAAAAAATCTGGGTTTTTTCAAAAGTTCTAATTTTTTAATAAATTAAATTATTTCAATATTTTTGGATGCAACCCATTTCTTATACACTGTACTAATGAATCACCTAAAATCTTTGCTTCATTTACATTTGGTAAAAAATTTTGGTCCTTCAAAATCGTACACATTGAATTTTTAACGAACTTTCGTTACCTTTATAACTAACCATGAGTGTAACATCATTAAAAGTTATTCAAATTTAAAGATTTTAGGTCATTCACTAGTCAATACTATTAAAGGCATTCATGATAATTTTCAACGAAATATTTTAAGAACTTTTTGAGAAATCCCATTTTAAGTTTCGACATTTTATTAAAAATTTCGGTCTGAGAAAAATGCGTTTGAAGTTTATGAAAGTAACTTTAACTATTAAAAAATTAAAATACATGTTTAAAATTCCCCACACTTTCTTGCTTCAAAACTTTCTAATTGCCAAGTTGCTAATTATTAGAAATACTAGAAAAATGTTTAAACTAATCTTCATGAAAATTTAAAAAGTTTTGTCCAAAAAATGCTCTTTAAAAAGGCTTTAAATTCACAACTTCCGGTTCCGAAGTCGCTACTTCCGTTTTGTTTTGACAGCTGTCACCGATGTTTAAACAGCTGTAACTTTTCTTTAAAATACCTTAGAGGCAAAACAAAAACAGATTTATAAGCCTAAAAGTTGAAATTTTACAATAGAACAATAAAAAAAATTATGATTTTTGGCAAAAAATGATGTTTTTAACTTAGATGTATACCTTAAGGAGTTAAGTCAGCTGTCTCGAGAGATATTTCAAGAAACCGTTCTGTCAAAACCGACCAACTGTGCTTTAGGTTTTGTTTCTTGTGGGAAATCGACAGATGTAAGGAGATTAACCAGTCTCGCACTTTAAGCGCGCCTGTATCACCATTCTTGTCGATGACGAGAAGCGAGTGCATGCGGAAGACTCGTCATCAGGATATGACTTTTCGAATGCAGATTTACTTGTTCCTCGGGGTCGCCCTGTGCCTGGTCGTGGACACCAGTGCAAAATCTGTCCGAAGCATTCCCTACAATGAGACTGGAGAGCGGGAAATTCCACTGAAGAAGGTTCCAGGTGCTATAGGTAAATAGAAACGAATATATATACTCTTGTCTAGTGCCCTTCCATTCGTGGACGGTGACATATTTTCCCTAATAATAGTTTTTAGTGAAGCCCAGTAGCACCGGGGTAGCGATTCGCTCTAGCACGACACAGATAATTGAGGACCAAGCTTGCTTGGGAACTCAACGCTGGGATCCGGGTAAGGCTGACTACCAAACCGGACCATATGCTTCGCACCCCATGACCTTTGGTTTCGGAAACTCAGTTTGGCACCGTAGGTCCTGGTCGATACTTCTTAATTCCTTAAACTAATTCTTATGAAAGGGACAAAATTTTCTCCTTTTCACGGAGTACGTCCATGAAATGTATTTCTAATAATTTAAAATTGCTTTCTTTTCAGTATCTTGTAACACAAATGATGACTGCCAAAATGGAGCAGAATGTAGAATGAACGATGACGGTAAATATTGTCACTGCAGGCCTGGAACAGAAGGTGATATTTGTGATAATGTACCTGAATGTGACGGAATGGCTTGCAGTACAGATTCAAAATGTGTGTACAATGTTGAACTGGAGAAAGTTGTTTGTCGATGCGATGACAAAACATTATCATTTGATCCGTATACCGAAAGCTGTAAAAGTAGGTAATTCTTGATGGTTTGTGTCTTAATTATATCAAATTGGTTAGGTTAGGAAACCTCGACGAATAATGTCAGATTATTTAAAAGATTGAAAGTAAATGAGCAGGAAAAATCTGAATAATTCGCCGTTTAAGGAAATAATAAATAATTTTTATAAGCTTTTTAAAGAAAATTCAGACAACATAATGTATATTTAAAAAATATCAAAATTGGAAGAACTATTTATCAAGTTAAGGAAAAATGTAATTATATTTGAGATATATAGTATATGTCCACGTATATACAGAAAAATTTCATAATATTTTATTATCCTTGATAAGCGGAACACAATATAATAAGAAGAATAGAAAATTTCGTTGTGATTAAATTCTGTACCATTAATTTCATGCAAAATGTCGGCTCATAATGAAAATCGTGACTGCACAAATGCGAGACAAATGCATATTAACATATAATACGTTGTATTCATTAAAGAGAAAGGATAATTATATATGTGTTTATATTTATGCCCTTTTACATATAAATTTAGCTTGCTCAAGTTGGAGTAGATAATTGGGATGTCTATTTCCAGATTTGTATCTGTTTGCTCAAATGTACACTCAAGAGCCAAAACATTATGGCCACCCCTACATTTTGCAATGAACTCGCCTGGATGACGTGGAAGGCACGTGATCAGGTGGAAGTGGTATTGAACTGCTGCTGTAGAGTCTGAAGAATCATTCTTTCACTCACTTCTGGGTGTCATACGAAATGACGCGGATCAGAGCAGTTTTGATAGAGGGCAGATTGTAATGACTCTTAACAAGTATTTCCGAAAGTGCACGATGTTCTTCGCGATCTGCGGTTGTTAGTACTTATGCAAAGTGGATGAATGACGGTGAAACCAGCAGTAGACGAAGTGGTGTTGGACGTCCACAAGCATTCAAAGACAAAGGAGACTGTCTCGCATGGTGAAGCCAAACCGGAGCCAGACAGTGGCTCAGCCGACAACCCAATACAGTGCAGGGACAAGTAGAATAGTATCGGAGAACACTGTTGGATAGGGAACTACGCAGCAAACGTCCCATTCGTGTGCCTTTGCTGACCAAGCGTCATCGCCAACTGCGCCTACGCTGGGCCCGGGAACATCGCGACTGGTCCATGGATCAGTGGGAGAGAGTTGCCTGGTCAGATGAATCACGATTTGTCATTCATCATGCCGTGTCAGCATACGCCGTCTTCCAGGTGCACAGTTGCTCTCTCAGTGTATAGTAGGTTATAAACAGGCCGGCGGTGGAGGTATGACGGGATCAATAGAATTTTTAATTTTCCAAAATTGTAAAGTACCCTATGAGGCAGGTAATAAAATGGTTTGATTTTAGCTGAGAATTATCTGGTACACGCTCAATAATTTGTTTATCTTTACTGACCGCATGTTATTGGCCAACTCTAATTATTCTTCTCATATTAGAGACTGCAGAGGTTTTAATATAGACAGTGATTATTTGTTGGTATATATGAATGATGTTCAAAATTGAGAGAATCGATTGCAAACCGTTTGGTTATGTATAAAACAAAACACACAAACGAACAAACTTCTTAATTTTTAAAGATATTTAACTCAAAGCTAGACATTTATGAGTCCGCGAAATAGACTCCTAGACTTTTATGAAAAGAATTTGTTGTTAATACCGGCGATAAAATTTTCATTGCAACAAAGAATAATCGATGATTAAATTTAAAATAATCACATATGTACCTAATCTATTATTGAATCCAAATATGAAAGAAAATGATATATATGTATGTAAGTATGTATGTTTATGTATGTATGTATGTATGTTTGTTTATGTATGTATATATATGTATATATATATGTATGTATATATATGTATATATATATAATGTATATATATATATGTATGTATATATATATATACATATATATATATATATATACATATATATATATATATATATATATATATATATATATATATATATATATATATATATATATATATATATATATTACTCTCCTCCTAGGCGCAACAGCCTCTTCGAGGCCAAAGTAACAGTGCCAATCTTTTTTTCCGAGACCAAGAACCGTAGGGTGCGAAGTATGTGTTCCGGTTAGGTGGTCAGCCTCACGCGGAACCGACAGCGTTGAGTTCTCAAGCATGCATGATCCTCAGTTTACCTACCCACTGGAGGGATGAGAGGCTGAGTCAACGTTACCCAGACTGGGGATCGAATCTCGTTATATATATATATATATATATATATATATATATATATATATATATATATATATATATATATATATATATATATATATGTGTGTGTGTGTGTGTGTGTGTGTGTGTGTGTGTGATGTCTGAAAAGGGGGGGGGGTTAATTAAGGAAAAAATAAGGAGAGTTGTGAACAATTTAAAGGAACTCTTTCGTAATAACAAAATAAATGATAAAAAAACCTCGATCACGGAAGATTTTAGGATCATCCGGTAGAGCGCAAAGAATTTGATGATTAAGCGAAGCGACAACTGTCAGTAATGCGAGGACGCATGCTTAACCTGTCCAGGGAATGGCAACGATCAGTCAACAAGGAGTCGTATGATATTTATATAGTAACCAATTCAAAGAGAGAATGGATTTTTATTTATCTCGGTACAATACAAAATGAGGATATTTCCGAATGACTTCAACAAAATTAACATCAGGTAATAGAAATTATAATTTTATAATTTTAGAGCCTGAAACAAAATTTAAACTATTATTTTATAATTTTTAGAGGCTTGTAACAGCGATACAGACTGCGACAACGGTGCAGAATGTAAATCTGGCGAGGACGGTAAATATTGCAAATGCAAGATTGGAACAGAAGGAGAAAAATGTGAAATTGTTCCAAGCTGTAAAGGAATAGACTGCGGTTCCGCAGCAGAATGTGTATACAAAGATGAACTGCAGAAAGGTGTTTGTCAGTGCACAGACACACAATTATCATTTGATCCGGATACAAAAATTGTGCAAAAGTAGGTAATTCTTTATAGAGTATGTGTTTTAATTATATCAAATAGGTAAGGTCAGCAAATCCCGATACATAATGTCAGATTTAAAATTTGAAAGTAAATGAGTAGAAAAAATATGAATGATTCATCGTTTAAGGAAAAAATAAAATTTTCAAAAACTTTTTAAATAAAACTAAATACATCAAAAGATATTTTCAGAAAGAAAATAAAAATAACTATATATCAATTTAAGGAGAAATGTAATTATAATTCTGATATATGGTATATGTCAACGTACATTTAGAAAAAATTCATAACATTTCTAATAACTGATAATCGAAACACACTATAATAGTAAGAATAGAAAATTACTTTGTGATTAAATTCTGTACTATTAATACGATGGAAAAGGCGAACGTAAAATAAAAATCGTGATTCCATATAAAGAAAAATACATTGTAACGTATAATAAAATGTATTCCTTAAAGACAAATTATAAATACATATAAATTTGTAGTCATAGAATTTATAGTTAAAATTAGGATGTTCTAGGTGGTGTAGATAACTGGGATACAAATTTTCAACTTTGTATCTATTTGGTCAAATGTAGATAAAAAATATTATATTTTTGTACGAACTAAATCATTAAATTTCACAAATATATTTAAATTTTGACTCCATTTCTATAAAATTTCTCTTAAATTAAATTGCAAAAGCGTTTTATAATTTTAACGAAATATTTAAATAGAAATTTTTATTCGATCAAATTACTCGCCAAGAGAAGTAATATCTCTGAAACCTAATATGGAAACGATTGTTTACTGCGTAATGTGCTTACAAGGTAATTTTCGATGGTAATTGATAAACAGTAAATGTGGATCGTTGGAATCACTCGCAACGCTTGCACTATATTCCATGTTGCTCTGGAATAATGAAATTTTTAACATACTTTGAATTCACAATTGGAATGAAGAGGATATTATTAAATTCTCTTTACCTCTGTTTTCAGAGAAATTATACATTTTTATTTGGTAATTTCGACTAAAACTGTAGAAAATTTTATAAAGCTAACACAATTTCAAAAGAGTTACTGATACTTAAATGCGAGGATTTGTCTGAATTACCATCTGCTAATAAAGTATGAGGGCCCATACTTAACCTGTCCTGGGAATGACAACGATCAGTCAACAAGGAATCGTATGTTTTCTATATATACACCACTTCAAAATGCAAAAGGAATTTTATTTATCTCGGTAAAATACAAAATGAGGATATTTCTGAATTATTTCAACAAAACTAATATCCCAAAATTTAAACTATTATGATTGTATAATTTTTAGAGGCTTGTAACAGCGATACAGACTGCGACAACGGTGCAGAATGTAAATCTGGCGATGACGGTAAATATTGCAAATGCAAGTCTGGAACAGAAGGAGATAAATGTGAAATTGTACCAAACTGTAATGAATTGCGGTGCCGCAGCAGAATGTGGGTACAAAGATGAACTGCAGAAAGGTGTTTGTCAGTGCACAGACGCACAATTATCATTTGATCCGGATACAAAAATTTGCAAAAGTAGGTAATTCTTTATTGAGTACTAGCATATAGCCCGCCATATGAAGGGATCAGTCAAATTTTTAATTTTCCACCACTTTTAAGTACCCTATAAGGCAGGTAAAAAATGGTTTTTTTTTTTTTTTTTTTTTTGGCTGAGAATTATCTGGTACACGCTCAATAATTTCATTATCTTTACTGACCTCATGTTAGTTGCCAACTTTAATTTATCTTGTCCAGGGACTGCGGAGGTGTTTTAATATTGACAATGATTTTTTCAGGGTATATTCAAAATTGAGATAATCGATTGCAAACCATGTGGTTATGTATAAAAAACAATCATACAAAGGAACAAACTTCTTCATTTTGACAAAAGCTAGATATTTATGAGTCCATGACTCCTAGACTTTTAAGAAAAGAATTTGTTGTTAATACCGGTGATAAAATTTTCATGCCAACCAATAAAAATAATCGAATGAAAAAATAATGAAAAATAATCGATGATATAAATTTAAAAATGATCACATATGTATCTAATCTATTATTGAATCCAAATATGAAAGAAAAATTATTGGCGTAATATCTAAGTTCAGTGATAAAACAGATGAAAATAATGCAGACGATATTTAAATAATTTAAAATAAAAAATGATTCAATGAGATGCAATGACGTCATAATGCTAGAAAAAAAAAGCTTATTTTTATATACTTATAATTTGAGAAATTGAATCTCCTGCTATTAACCGAGTAAAAATAGTGCTTGAAATAATGATATTAAACGCTCGAACAGATGGGAAGGGGTGGATTTCGAACGTTTTGTAGACGACAGTATTGTTTGCTGTGATAGGAAGCCTATTTATACCAATTTATTTTAGAATTGGATCGATAATTTAGGAGAAAATAAAATTGACTCGCTCTGAACGTTGCTAACCCAAACTGATCAAGAATCCAATATGGCTGCCTCTATCCATTCCAGGTCCAACCGCTGCACAAATTCAATGACAGACGGACAGATAACTTAGGCTATTATTATATATTCAAGGGATGTGTTTTAATTATATCAGATTGGTTAGCTCAGGAAACCTCAACGAATAATGTCAGATTATTTAAAGGATTGAATGTAAAAAGAATGGAAAAAAAATCTTAATAATTCGTCGTTTAAGGAAAGGAAAAATTCTTTTTACAAGATTTTTAAATAAAATTCAAGCAACATAAAGTATATTCAAATTTCTCAAAATATAAATAACTATTTATCAAACAAAGGACACATGTAATTATATTTCAGATATATAGTAGATGTTTACGTATATTTAGAAAACATTCATAATATTTTTTATTACTGAACATCGGAACACAATCTAATAGTAAGAATAGAAAATTAAGTTGTGATTAAATTCTGTACTATTAATACGATGGAAAAGGCGAACGTAAAATAAAAATCGTGACTCCATATGAAGAAAAATACATTGTAACGTATAATAAAATGTATTCCTTAAAGACAAATTATAAATACATATGTATTTGCGGTCATAGAATTTATATATAGAATTAGGATGTTCAAAGTAGTGTAGATAATTGGGATATATGTTTTCAGGTTGTATATTTGATCAAATATAGACAAAACATTCTTTTTTCGCCCCCCCCCCCCCCCCCCCCCCCCTCCCCCCCCCCCTTTTTTTTTCCTTCCCCTCCCCCCCTTTTTTGTTTCCCCCCCCCCCCCCCCCCCCCCCCCCCCCCCCCCCCCCCCCCCCCCCCCCCCCCCCCCCCCCCCCCCCCCCCCCCCCCCCCCCCCCCCCCCCCCCCCCCCCCCCCCCCCCCTCCCCCCCCCTACCAAATAAATCATTAAATTCCAAAAAAATATATAAATTTTTACTTCATATCTATAAAATTTTACTTAAAACTAAATTAAAAAAACGTTTTATAATTTTAATGGAATAAGGAAATAGAAATTTATTCGATCTCATTCTACGTCCCCAGAAGTATTCTCTCCCAAACATAATATGGAAACTAGTGTTTACTGCGAAATGTGCATACAAGGTAGATTTCGATGGTAATTGGTAAACAGTAAATGTAGATCGTTGGAATCGCATGCACAATATACCATGTTGCTCTGGAATAATGAAATTTTTAACATCCTTTGAATTCACAATTGGAATGAAGGAATGATTATTAAATTCTCTTTACCTCTGTTTTCAAGAAATTATACTATTTTATATATAAATTTTGTCTAAAACTGTAGAAAATTTTATAAAGCTAACACAATTTCAAAATTGTTAATGATACTTAAATGAGGGGATTTATCTGAATTACCATCTGCTAATAAAGTACGAGGGCCCATACCTAAACTGTCCAGGGAATGGCAACGGTAGGTCGACGAGAAATCGTACAACATTTATAAAGAAAGTACATCAAACAAAGAATGGAATTTTATTTATCTTGTTAAAATAGAAAATTATGATATTTCCGAATGATTTCAACAAAATTAATATCCAAAAATTAAAGTTATTTTATAATTCTAGAGGCTTGTAACAACGCTGAAGAATGCGTCAACGGTGCAGAATGTAAACTTGGCGACGACGGTAAATATTGCAAATGCAAGAAAGGAACAAAAGGAGATAATTGTGAAATTGTAACAAACTGTAATGGAATGGATTGCGGTGATGCAGCAGAATGTCTGTACAAAGCTACACTGGAGAAAGGTGTTTGTCAGTGCACAGAGACAGAATTGTCATTTGATCCGGATACAAAAACTTGCAAAAGTAGGTAATTCTTTATAGAGTATGTGTTTTAATTATATCAGATATATCAGAATGATAGGGTCACCAAATCCCAATAAATAATGTCAGATTATTTAAAAGTTTGAAGGATAATTCTTCGTTTAAGAAAAAAATAAAATTTTCAAAGGCTTTTTAAATAAAATTAACACCACATAAAATATTTTTAAAAAATATGAAATTAGAAATAACTTTGAAACTAAGGATATTTGTAATTATATTTCAGATATGTTGTATGTGTCTACGTATAGTTAGAAAAAATTCAAAGTATATTTAACCCTATAAGCGTCTGAGCCGGATTTTTCCCTATCTCCAAAACCGTGCTTAAAGCGGCTGAGCCGGCTTTTTCTCCGTTCAAGAAAACGCTCTTAAAGCGGCTGAGCCGGCTTTTTTTCTTTCTTCCTTCCCCCTTGCTAATTTCTTTGATTGACACGGGGGAGGTGCTGCGGTTGTAAAGAAGAAGGCAATTGGTGCATTTCTGGACTAGAGTGCATCCTACTTTTTTTGTCAAGGACTCCAAAGGACCAAGTTCCGGCCCTGATCGCATTTTTTGTATAGTAAAAGAACTGTTCATATTTATACTTAAGACTATTACGTTTTGAAAAATGTGTGTTAATAAAAATATGTTGTTAACATATTAAAATAGTTATCGTTTTAAGAGCTGCTTTTTTATCATAAATATTATTTAAACTTTTAAAAACGAGAATTTCTCCTGACAAAATAATTTCCATACTAACAAAATTATAAAATCTTCCAGGGTTTTTTTTTTCCATGACTTTTTTAGACTAACATTTTATATTATATCTGCTTACAATTATGATTTTATATTAATGAGAAACATTTTTAAAATATCAATCGTAGCTTTAACTTATTTTATGAACATGGATGAATTACTATCTTCTAAATAGTTTACAGTTCTGTTTCTGTTTTATACTAGTTTTCTTGTTTTATTTAATTTATTTTTTCTGTTGTGTGTATATGAAAGAAAAAAGTTCTTTACTACAAAGATTTTTGGAAATATATTATGAAAATTTTCAAAAATAAAATAAATATCGAAGGTGGCCATTTATTTATTTACACGAGTGTTAGATAATTGGCATTTGATCTTTTCATATATTCCTTGATTTCCAATATTTCGACTTAATACAACGTGTAAAATAATTAGGAAAAAAAATAGAATAACTACTTTGTGACAAAATATATTAAAAAAAAAGAAATTTTTATACTAATTTTAAAATATACCTTTAGGAATGGAAAAAAAAATATTTTAATCTATAGCGAATGATTATTAGTTATATAATAGAATTAAAAAGTAACAAATATATTTCTAAACAAGTGTTATCCTGTTACTGCTGCCATATAGCCTGGTTTGTTGTTAATTGTCTTAATTTGAGTTGAAACAGTTGATAAAATATTTATAAGTTTATCTAAGACAAAATAATAGAATTATATTTATACATACTAAGAATAATATTTTAAATATTCGTTCATTCGGGATATGAAATCTCCCAAAAATAGTTTAATTCTTATTCAAGTCTTGAGGTTTTACATTTAATTTAAATTGTATAATTTAATGGGGAAGTATTGGATTTTTGCATAACAGGTATATATTATATTAATATATGTCAAATGTTTAAAAATACAGTTTTCAAATAGATAAAATTTAAAAGAGAAATTTAATTTAGTAACTGAATAAATTTCTAACCCTGAAAACTTCGTTTCGTCGATACACAATGATAAAATTTCCTATGGTGCATACAATGACAACCTTTTGTAACTTTACGTCAGTAAAGTTACGTCAACGTTAAGTTACTTTATTAGTTACTTCAACTTATACAGTATAATTGTTCGTTAATAATTTTTTTATAGTTTGAATATAGAGGATTTGTCAGAAACTATGTATAATTAAAGCACAACGTTATATAATGCTTTTTGAAAGAGATAATTTTAAACCTAAAGATTTTTATTATTATTATTATATAGACAATGAATATGCCCAAACAATTTCTGTTGTAATATACAGATACAGTTTTAATTTAAAAAATGCAGTAAAGATTGTTTTATGCATGCTAAAAAAGATACTTGCATCATGTCTAATTATGAACCAGTTCTCAAACTATTCTATTTCCCTTTCAAAGCCATATGGTGAATTTCAGTATCATGTAATTCTTTGAAATTCCCTATTTTTTTTATATTTAAGTGTTGGGTCTCCTTAGTGCCGTCTAATGCAGCCACATCTTTGCATAACAGCATGGCATGGGCCTATTACCATTTGCTTTCTTTTTGATCCAATATATTCATTACTTTTGAACATGGCTCTCATCTGGGGCTCTCATTTTCCAGGAAATGAACGGAACACTAAAAAACGGTTTCTTTGGTCCCCTGCAAAAGACCAGGGAAATCATCAGGAGAAAGTTTATCTATTCTAAAGAAAAGGCTTTTTTTTACTTCGTGCCGGAGGTGTATGGGTCATGGGCTGAGAGAACCCACCCAACTCCTTCTTCCGTGCAGTGTGTAAACAAAGAATACACACACGTAGACACTTATCCGGTGCAACTTAGCTAATTCCAAGATTGCCTGACATTGGGGTGCATTTTTATGGTGACATTGAGATGCATTCTTTGTATAGATAGGCTTAGAATAGTCATAGTGAAATAATAATTTCAATGTAATTATATTAGGGTTTTGTGACTAGCAAAGTATATTTAACATAATGACTAAATATCTTTTTCGTTTTTTCATTTAAAGATTAAATAGTGAAAGCTATTTTTTTCTTTTGAAGTAAAATATAATTAGATCAAAATGAGAAAAGATAATGATTTTCCTTCTTTTTCTGTATTGTAAATACAAAAAATTTACACGTTGTTAAATTATACTCAAGGGAAGCAATTCAAAAATTATATTAAGTTAAAAATAATTAAAGAATTATGGAAAGTGTTTAAATTTTTAATTACATACTTATGTCAACGTTTAAGAGGTGAAAAAACTGCACTGACCGATACTCAAAGTATATTTAAATGTCCAGAAAGACATATAACTTTTGCAGCATCTTAGTTGCTATTTCTTTTTACTGCAAATTAAATATATCTTTGATTATTAAGCTACAAAAGTAGCAGAACCACAATAAAAAAAGGAAAAATGATAGCAACAAGGGAAAGTATTGGAATTCTTATTGAGAAATTTCCAAGAATTGTCAAATATACCGAAGCAATTGAATATTTTCTTCAGTAAAAGGGTGAATTTTAAGAACATTGACAATACAAGTAATACATGTTCCGCGAAAAGAAATTTGTTAGATTTTTTTTTTAAACCCGAAAATAAGTTTTTGAAAAATAATGCCCTCAATAAAAGTTTTCAATATATATATATATATATATATATATATATATATATATATATATATATATATATATATATATATATATATATATATATATATATATATAAGAATCGCTTCCAAATATAGGGCATGTTTTTCATTCTGAGGTGTCTATTATATGGAGGTTTTACTGTATTTTCTTTTATAATGACAAAACATAAAGTTTTAATTATGTAAAAAATGTCACTGTTATGGAAAATATTATCTATATATTTTAGCACTGGCTTAAAAAAAGTCTTAGCTTTTACAAGGATATAAGGGTGTAATTTACTTGGTAATCATAAGTTTAGTGTTCAATTGATAGAAGGCTTATAAATTTAATGCAACACAGAATTCCTTTTAAACATTTTATGGGGAGAAGAGAGAAGAACAAAAGAATTCTTCAGTATTCTTTGCATATAACATGAAGGGTTTTTTACCCAATCTAATATTTTTATGAAACTTGTCAAACCACAGAAATTATAACACCGTGCAATCAGAATATGAAATAATCAACATAGCATACAATATACAACAAATTATATAAAAAATCAGTGGAATATTTTTAATGATGCCAAAATATAAAGATTTAATTGAACAATTTTTAGTAATCTCTTGAAGGTCACCAAATGATAGTGGATCTTTCTCATCACATATTTAAATTAAAGCATAAATGGTCCGTTGTTTTGGATCGCTACGGTCCCATTCTTTTGCTACACGAGGGCTAATTCTGACGGGAAACTAAGTCATAAAGATAATTATAAATGGCTATTAACATCCATGCCAGTAGTGGGATTCAAACCCATACATTCCGGTACCGGAGAGCAGCGCCCTACCTAATTGACCAAGCATACTGTACTATTAGATTTGCCATCATTCATATTTCTTTTTATTTATCCGAATGAGAGGGAATTGATCTATGTTTTTAGCTACACTTTTTACATGGGATTTCTATTTTATTGTTTCAGTCCAAATTTTGTTTTTAAATGCATGAACTGGCTATTCTATTGTATCACCAGTCAAAAATTTAGTCTTTTAGTTTTGTAAAAACTACTATAAATAGTAACTTTATAAATGTTATAGAATGTTTAGATTATGTATGTTTCTTAGTAATGAGTAAAACTAATTCATTTATCAGCTTGTTATTAACTTCTAAAAATTCTTTCATTTTGGATTAGCTGTCGCAAGTATGTAATTTTCAGAGTTTAAAGTTATAAGTTATTAGAAAGAAATGAATATTTTTAAATTAATGAGGTACTCTTAAGAACAAAATAACCGACTGACAAATTAAGTTACGTCAATATATTTAAATCATAGTTTTATTATTATTATCAGTAAATTCAAAAGATAGATCAAAGTATGTATCTGCACCAAAGATTTTCATTTATTATTATTATTATTATTATTATTATTAAGAATATGTATTTCGTTGTAATTTTATTTCAATAAGAAGGATGAGTTTCCTTATACTCAATAGTAAAAAGTAACAATGTTAAAGAAATAGGGGTAGGGGGAGAAGCATTTCTTGTTAATTTATTTACAACAAAAGAAATTTTAAAAACGTAAACAGTCCATAAGCCTTAAAAAAATTTAATTTTTAATCATGGAAAATACTACTAGAAATTTTAAAGGTATTAAAATAATACTAGCTTATCAATTCAGCAATTTAACCTTTAACTATGTATGAACACAGATGTTGAAATTAACAAAAGTGGTTTATAATTAAAATATTTCGAAAACAAAATTTTTGTTAAATAATTTTGATGATTCCAGTTTGAGAAATTTAAAAGTTTTCAAATATATTTAAACTTTAATGGAATTCCTCGACCCCCCCCCTTAGTTTTATCGAGACTAAGCAGAGTACTTTGAAACCCTTGCAACGTTAATCTCTATCTGAATTCATACGTAAATTTTAAGTGATTCAATAATTACAACTCTTACACCTTACAAAGCTTTTTTCTTATTAAAAAAAAAAAAAAAAATTCAAGTCCACTTAAAAGGTCTGGTACCATTTAGCTACAACAAAAGTCGTCAAAATTAGCTTTATTTTCCTTATTCTACAACTCAAAAACTAAACTTATTTAGAAGAAAATTTAAAATTGACGGCTGTCGTGATATTTCTGTGAGAAAACAAATTAATTATATCTAACTGTACCAAGTAAATTTTTTTAAATATTCTTAAAAAGGTGTTTTTTTTTATTTGAATGGATACAAATAATCATTTCATGGTGAAAAATTGAAAAGACACAAAATATATTTTTAAATTAAACAAATAAACTGTATTTAAAAAAAAAAAAAATTGGGCGATGTTGCGAGCAAATAGATAACTGTAAATAATATTAGTTTGAAAATATTTTATATATTATTTATATATTTATTTATATATTTAAATATTTTATATATTATTAAAATATTTTATATTTTATTTAAAAAAATTTTCTTCTTAAATCAAGAAAAGTTTTAAGGAAAACAAGCGACTTTTAAATGGTTGTTTTCAAAGAATTCAATTTTTAACTGGGTTCCTGAGATGAGATAAATGATACCTTAGGCACTAATATTCATCAGAAATAAGTTTTAGATTAAAATAAAATATTTTCATAAAAGTTGAATCCCCCAACAATATTTTATAGAAACGTTCCTTGGACGCTGAATATTAACAATTAATTGTAAGTTTTCACTCCATGTGGTGAAAAAAATTGGGTATTGATTTTTATTTACGTTGAATGTAATTTATATAAAAAAGTATTAAATTATATATGGTTATGGTGAATTATTTGGTAGTTTCGACAGGTTAAACACTTTGTAGCTCAATAAAACTCTTTGCGTTTTAAAAGCTTTCCCATATTAATGAAAAACGCATTAAAAGACAATGTACAAAATTTCAGGAAGTCTGAGAAAAAAGGCATGAATCTTAATAATTTTAAAGCCGATAATGCGTAAAATAAAACCAAAAACACGAGGCTGTATAATAAAATTAAATTTAGTTTTAAAATAAACATGTAGGGTAAAAGGCAGATTAACGATCCAAAATATTAAAGCTATATTAGGAAAAGAAATTATTAAAAAAAAAAATATTTTTCTCTGATTTTGTGTGAAAATGCTAGAAGTCAAAATGCTATTGCAAACTTTTCCTAAAAAAATCCTACCAGCAAGAATCGAACAGATTTTGTGCTTATCAGCTCAAAGCGGAAGAGTAACAAAAGGCTATTTTTTACGAGGGATGGACAATGACGACGAAGTGGGAGGTACAACTGTCAACTTCCCCGTCAAACCAGGGGGGAAGGAAAAGTGACCGTCTTGGTTTCCGGCCGCTTTAGGAGAGAACAAGTTCTAACACACTGGGCATTTTAGAAGGGAAATTTTCGTGAAGATGCCGCCGCTTATAAGGTTAATAACTGCTAATCTAACGATTATAATAGTAAGAATAGAAAATTAAGATGGGATTAATCTCTATACTATAAATTTGATGGAAAAGGCGAACTTAAAATAAAAATCGAGACTTCATATGAAGAAAAACACATTTTAACGTATAATAAAATGTATTCCTTAAAGACAAATTATAAATACATATGTATTTGCAGTCATAGAATTTACATATAGAATTAGGATGTTTAAAGTGGTGCAGATAATTGGGATATATATTTTCAGGTTGTATCTATTTCGTCAAATGTAGATAAAAGGTAATATTTTTTTTTCGTACGAAATAAATCAATAGATTTCCAAAAGATATATAAATTTTTTACTCTGTTTCTATAAAGTTTCACTTAAATTTAAATTGCAAAAGCTTTTTATGATTTTAATGAAATGTGCAAATTTAAATTTATTCGAACTAATTGAACGTCCACAGAAGTAATCACTGAGAAACCTAATATGGAAAATAGTGTTTACTGCGTAATGTGCATACATGGTAATTTTCGATGGAAAATGATAAACAGTAAATATTGAATTGTTAGAATCTCTAGCAACGCTTGCACAATATTTCATTTTGCTCTGAAATAATGAAATTTTTAACATCCTATGCATTCACAATTGGAATGAAGAGATGTTATTAAATTCTCTTTACCTCTGTTTTCAAAGAAATTACACATTTTTATATGGATATTTCGTCTAAAACTGTAGAAAAGTTTATAAAGCTAACAGAATTTCAAAAGTGTTACTGATACTTAAATGCACTGATTTGTCTGAATTAACATCTGCTAATAAAGTGCTAGGGCCCATACCTAAACTGTCCAGGGAATGGCAACGGTCAGTCGACCAGAAATCGCACAACATTCATGAAGACAGCCCCTCAAACATAGAATGGAATTTTATTTATCTTGTAAAAATAAAAAATTAGGATATGTTCGAATGATTTCAACAAAATTTATATCCAAAATTTAAAATTATTTTATAATCCTAGAGATTTGTAACGACAATGAAGACAGCAGAAACTGTGCAGAATGTACACCTGGCGATGACGGTAAATATTGCAAATGCAAGAAAGGAACAGAAGGAGATTATTGTGAAATTGTAACAAACTGTATGGAAACAGATTGCGGTGCCGAAGCAGAATGTCTGTACAAAGCTACACTGGAGAAAGGTGTTTGTCAGTGCAAAGAGACACAATTGTCATTTGATCCGGATACAAAAATTTGCAAAAGTAGGTAATTCTTTATAGAGTATGTGTTTTAATTATATCAGAATGGTTGGGTCACCAAATCCCAATAAATAATGTCAGATTATTTAAAAGTTTGAAGGTAAATGAGCAGAGAAAAAACCTGAATAATTTTTCGTTTAAGAAAAAAATAAAATTTTCAAAAACTTTTTAAATAAAACTAATACATCAAAAGACATTTTCAGAAAATCTGAAAATAAAAATAACTATATATCAATTTAAGGAAAAATGTAATTATAATTCTGATATATAGTATATGTCAACGTACATTTAGAAAACATTCATAACATTTCTAATAACTGATAATCGAAACACACTATAATAGTAAGAATAGAAAATTACGATGTGATTAAATTCTGTAGTATTAATACGATGGAAAAGGCGAACGTAAAATAAAAATCGTGACTCCATATGAAGAAAAATACATTGTAACTTATAATAAAATGTATTCCTTAAAGACAAATTATAAATACATATGTGTTTGTAGTCATAGAATTTATATATAAAATTAGGATGTTCTAGGTGGTGTAGATAACTCGGATACATATTTTCAACTTTGTATCTATTTGGTCAAATGTAGATAAAAAAAATAACATATTTTTGTACGAACTAAATCATTAAATTTTCAAGGGTGGAACAGCTGCGCCAATTGCGCCCGACTGCGCCAAAACGACATCTTTTCGCCATTCTGCTCCAAAACTATCATTTTTTAGATAAACTGCACCAGACTGCTCCAAAACAAAATTTTGTTTTTGCTCTAAAAATCATTTTCCCATCATTTGTAACAACAATCCCGCTAAGCAGAGTTTGTTAGTTGGAAATGATAAACAGTAAATATTGAATTGTTAGAATCTCTAGCAACGCTTGCACAATATTTCATTTTGCTCTGAAATAATGAAATTTTTAACATCCTATGCATTCACAATTGGAATGAAGAGATGTTATTAAATTCTCTTTACCTCTGTTTTCAAAGAAATTACACATTTTTATATGGATATTTCGTCTAAAACTGTAGAAAATTTTATAAAGCTAACAGAATTTCAAAAGTGTTACTGATACTTAAATGCACTGATTTGTCTGAATTACATCTGCTAATAAAGTGCTAGGGCCCATACCTAAACTGTAGGGAATGGCAACGGTCAGTGACCAGAAATCGCACAACATTCATGAAGACAGCCCTCAACATAGAATGGAATTTTATTTATCTTGTAAAAATAAAAAATTAGGATATGTTCGAATGATTTCAACAAAATTTATATCCAAAATTTAAAATTATTTTATAATCCTAGAGATTTGTAACGACAATGAAGACAGCAGAAACTGTGCAGAATGTACACCTGGCGATGACGGTAAATATTGCAAATGCAGAAAGGAACAGAAGGAGATTATTTGTGAAATTGTAACAAACTGTATGGAAACAGATTGCGGTGCCGAAGCAGAATGTCTGTACAAAGCTACACTGGAGAAAGGTGTTTGTCAGTGCCAGAGACACAATTGTCATTTGATCCGGATACAAAAAATTTGCAAAAGTAGGTAATTCTTTATAGAGTATGTGTTTTAATTATATCAGAATGGTTGGGTCACCAAATCCCAATAAAATAATGTCAGATTATTTAAAAGTTTGAAGGTAAAATGAGCAGAGAAAAAAAAAATGATAATTTTTCGTTTAAGAAAAAATAAAATTTTCAAAAACTTTTTAAATAAAACTAATACATCAAAAGACATTTTCAGAAAATCTGAAAATAAAATAACTATATATCAATTTAAGGAAAAATGTAATTATAATTCTGATATATAGTATATGTCAACGTACATTTAGAAAACATTCATAACATTTCTAATAACTGATAATCGAAACACACTATAATAGTAAGAATAGAAAATTACGATGTGATTAAATTCTGTAGTATTAATACGATGGAAAAGGCGAACGTAAAATAAAATCGTGACTCCATATGAAGAAAAATGCATTAACATATTAATATTTATTCCGTAAAGACAAAGGATAAATAATATATATATATTTATATAATATATATAAATATATATATATATATATATGTTTTTATAGAAATTTATATATAAAATTTATTTGCTCAAGGGAGTAGATAAATCGGATACATATTTTCAGTTTTGTATCTATATGATCAAATTGTAGTTAAGATATTTATTTTGTACGAAATAAATCATTAAATTTCCAAAATAAATATAAACTTTGCTCCATTTCTATAATAATTCACTTAAATTAAATTGAAAAGCGTTTTATAATTTTTAATGGAATTGCAAATAGAAGTTTATTCGAACGAATTACTCCACAGAAGTAATCTCTCCGAAACATAATATGGAAACTATTGGTTACTGCGTAATGTGCATACAAGGTAATTTTCGATAATAATCGATAAACAGTAAGTGTGGATCGTTGGAATCACTCGCAACGATTGTACAATTTTCCATGTTGTTCTGGAATAATGAATTTTTTATAATTCGTGGAATTCACAATGATTAATTTGCACATGTGGGGGATTCGAACAACTTGGTATTTTTTTGATAATTCCAGACACGTAAATTCCAAAAATGTTCTCAAATATGTAAAAAACTGGGTCCATCATTTTAAAAATTAATTTAAGCGAAAATCACTGACAAAACACGCTTGTGTGATGTTTTGACGTCATCGTTCACGATATTTAATATTTTCTTATTGCTTGTAAGCGCGCACTATTTTCGATTTTGTTTTTGCAAGATCTTGGAATTTTCTAGCTATCAAAATTAATTTTTTATTTAAACCTGAAGGTTTGTTTTATCGATCTCGATAGCTTAGATATCTCAATTTGTTATAAATGTCTCTTCTACCTGGATTTTTAAAAGGACAGTCGGACAACCTCCCGAAAATTGACAGCATGTCAATGTTTCCGTTCTCGGGAAAAAACCCGGATTTTAATGGGGCAGAAATACGGGGAATTAAAACCCAAATTATGTAAAATCATTCTATATATTATCTAATTTTACTTAACCCTTTAACGGACAGTGGTTTCTTAGCAAAACCACCTATGAAACATCTATTTTTTACAACTCTACTTTTTGGATTACTTTACTTTATCTTTTTACAATTACTTACGGCTCCAATCTCATACATCTGTGATATATGGAAGCCAATGATGTAGAATCAAGAGCTTTTACAATTAAAAAAAACTATTTGGAGACATGGATGAGTTTGATTTGAATTATATATAAATATATATATATTTTATGTGTGTGTGTGTATGTAATATATGTATGTATTTATGTATATATATGTATGTATGTATATATATGTATGTATGTATAATATATGTATGTATATAATGTATTATATATATAAATATAAATATATGTATGTAAATATATTTATATATAAATTATACATTTTATATATTAAAAAATTTATATATTTAATATATTTTACATATTTTATATTTTTATATATACATATTATTATTTTATGCATATTATATTTTTGATATTTTTAAATATATAACAGATGATAGTTCTACGTTTAACTTATTTATTTCTTTTTCTATTGAAATATAAGTATTTAAACTTTTTGTACTTGAGAAATCAGATTCAATTTACTTACTTATGACCTCAAATAAAAGTATCTATACAAACAACACTTTTAAGTTGTTAAGCTGTTTATTTATTATACCATTTAAGGATTATCATTTATTGTTCTTCCAGTATAGTTTCAACTTTGAAAAAGGCATAATGTTCAAGCTGTACAAGGGTATTCAGTTAAACCACTTCTCAAACCCTAATTTGTTATTCTCTAAGGCAAACCCTTCTAAGGAATGTAAAGAAAATATATATTTTTACATACAAGGCTTATAGATAACATTTATAAACAAATTACATTAAATTCCTATGAATTTATTTTAGTGATCTTTAAAAGGTTAACATGTATATTAATATTTTTATTCATGCTAATCACAGCTCTTCTGACATAGACAAGTTAAATAAATTATACATACATCATTATACACACATTTGTAGTAGCATCGTTATATTTAGAATGGATGTAAGATAAAAATAATTATAATAGATTAGGTTTGGTTTTGGAGCACTACGGTCTGCTGTTTAATACATTAGTACATAGGTGATAATTTTAAATTGAATCATCAATTATTATTTGGTGCAATGAAGATTTATCGTCGGTATTAACAATTTCTTTTCAAAAAGTCGTTGAAGTTATATGTACTTTGAAAATTAGAGTCGTACTTTTTGTGTTGTTTTATATATACATAACCACGCGTTTGACTAAATGGATTCACTGTGATTCTTTTATATTTTGGCTTCAATAATAGATTAGGTACATATGGGATAACTTTAAATTGAATCATCGATTACTTTTGGTTGCGAAAAAAAATTTGATGAACGGTATTAACAACTATTTCTTCTACCTCCAGGGTGTAGTGGAAAGGATAGTTTCGTTTTTACTTCCATTCATGAATGTGGCAAAAAATTGGGAAGAATGAACGAAAATTTAGACGTAGCTAAGAAAACTTTGAAGTATCTTTGTAAATGAATTTCACGTGATACTGAACTGCATTTCCAGTATCGGAAGACTCTAGAGGAGTATGAGGATAAAAATTATTGAGGGTGTATTAGATAATTCTCAGAAAAAAAACATTTTTTTAATTGCCTCATAGGGTATTTTAGAATTCTGGAAAATTAAGAATTTTACCGATTTCATATAACGGGATATTTGATAATTCTTTATATGAAAACATCGTTTTGTAGTTATTTTGTTCTAACCAAAAATATTTCGCTAATATGAGGTATCATTTACTCCGTAAAAATTTTATAAATTTACAAATTGATTGTGTTAATTTCTGCTATTACGTGCACAACATATATATGCGAGGCGCAGTCAGAAAGTAAGTTTCCCTATTTAAAAAAAATAAAGAACTCACACTTTCACGGGCATATTTATTGCAACACGTACAGCCATGTTTCAGCTATTCTTCAACATATCCACACCAGAATTGAGACACTTGTCGTAGTGTGGGATCCACTTTTGTATCCTTCTGTCGTAGAAGTCTGCCACTTGTGAATGAAACCAGCCTTCCCTTCCCAGAACACCTTGCACTTCCCTTTCCGTACCGATAGTGTCTGTTTGAATTAGGTCCTGGCCGAATATCCACTATGACACTAATGCATTGACTGCTGCTCGGTAACTGTAAAGTGCGAATTCCAAGTCTCATTGCCCGTGACCATCCTGTCGAAGAACTCGTCGCCGTCGTCGTGATAACATCATAAATGACAGTGCTGCTCATAACGTTCGATTTGTGTTCGCGTACAGTTTCGGATCATAGATCTGACAGAGCTAACGATGAATTTAAATTGGCGCGATGCTTTGTGCATTCAAAATCACCGACCGAACCTTACAGGCGGCGAGAGCAGGAATTAGAGTTTCCATTTCGGACCACTGCTAATGGCACGAATCGGGACTTGTCCAGGTGGCATATGATTAATACGTCATAGATCTGTTACGCATGCGCAGATAACACGGCTGATTAACTTTACTTTAATGGAGAAAACATCGGGAAAAATTACTTTCTGATGTGCCTAATATATGTTGTGTGTATGTATGTATTGTATGTTGTATGTATGTATGTATGTGTATGTATGTATGTATGTATATATACATGTATGTGTATGTATGTATAAAATGTGTATATATATGTAAGTACGTATATGTGTATATGTATGAATATATGTGTATATGTATATATATGCATATATATGTATATATGTGAATATATGTATATATGTAAATATACATATATTTACATATGTATATATGTGAATATATGTATATATGTAAATATATTTATAAATATATTTATGTATAAATATATATATATTATGTATGCATATTTTTATGTATGTATGTATGTATGTATATATATGTATATGTATATATATATGTATGTAATATGTATATTTATGTATTGTATGTTTATTTTATGCATGTATATATATGTATATATGTATGTATGTATGTATGTATGTATGTATAAATATATGTATATATATGTATGTTGTATGTATGTATATATATATATTTATATTATATATAATTATAAATATGTGTGTGACTGAAAATTAATTAAGGGAAAAATAAGGAGAGTTGTGAACAATTTAAAGGAACTCTTTCGTAATAACAAAATAAATGATAAAAAAAAAACCTCGATCGCGGAAGATTTTAATCATCCGGTAGAGCGCAAGAATTTGATGATTAAGCGAAGCGACAACTGTCAGTAGTGCGAGGACGCATGCTTAATCTGTCCAGGGAATGGCAACGATCAGTCGACGAGAATCGTATGATTTTTTAATATACACCACTTCAAAATGCAAAAGAAATTTTATTTATCTGGGTAAAATACAAATGAGGATATTTCCGAAGGACTTCAACAAAATTAATATCAGGTAATAGAAATTATAATTTTATAATTTTAGAGCCTGAAAGAAAATTTAAACTATTATTTTATAATTTTTAG
Organism: Pardosa pseudoannulata; assembly: GCA_032207245.1. NCBI lineage: Eukaryota > Metazoa > Arthropoda > Arachnida > Araneae > Lycosidae > Pardosa > Pardosa pseudoannulata. The sequence continues at coordinate 3,274,927 of CM063497.1, forward strand.
AGGCTTGTAACAGCGATGCAGACTGCGACAACGGTGCAGAATGTAAATCTGGCGATGACGGTAAATATTGCAAATGCAAGATTGGAACAGAAGGAGAAAAATGTGAAATTGTTCCAAGCTGTAAAGGAATAGACTGCGGTTACGCAGCAGAATGTGTATACAAAGATGAACTGCAGAAAGGTGTTTGTCAGTGCACAGACACACAATTATCATTTGATCCGGATACAAAATTGTGCAAAAGTAGGTAAATACTTTGTAGTGTATGTGTTTTAATTATATCAGATAGGTAAGGTCAGCAAATCCCGATAAAATAATGTCAGATTTTTTTTTTTTAAATTTGAAAGTAAATGAGTAGAAAAATATGAATGATTCATCGTTTAAGGAAAAAATAAAATTTCAAAAACTTTTTAAATAAAACTAATACATCAAAAGACATTTTCAAAAAATCTGAAAATAAAAATAACTATATATCAATTTAAGGAGAAATGTAATTATAATTCTGATATATAGTATATGTCAACGTACATTTAGAAAAAATTCATAACATTTCTAATAACTGATAATCGAAACACACTATAATAGTAAAAATAGAAAATTACGATGTGATTAAATTCTGTACTATTAATACGATGGAAAAGGCGAACGTAAAATAAAAATTGTGACTAGATATGAATAAAAATACATCGTAATGTATAATAAAATGTATTCCTTAAAGACAAATTATAAATACATATAAATTTGTAGTCATAGAATTTATATATAAAATTGTGATGTTCTAGGTGTGTAGATAACTGGGATACATATTTTCAACTTTGTATCTATTTGGTCAAATGTAGATAAAAAATATTATATTTTTGTACGAACTAAATCATTAAATTTCACAAATATATTTAAATTTTTACTCCATTTCTATAAAATTTCTCTTAAATTAAATTGCAAAAGCGTTTTATAATTTTAACGAAATATTTAAATAGAAATTTTTATTCGATCAAATTACTCGCCAAGAGAAGTAATATCTCTGAAACCTAATATGAAACGATTGTTTACTGCGTAATGTGCTTACAAGGTAATTTTCGATGGTAATTGATAAACAGTAAATGTGGATCGTTGGAATCACTCGCAACGCTTGCACTATATTCCATGTTGCTCTGGAATAATGAAATTTTTAACATACTTTGAATTCACAATTGGGAATGAAGAGGATATTATTAAATTCTCTTTACGTCTGTTTTCAGAGATATTTTACATTTTTAAAAGGCAATTTCATGTATAATTATAGAAAATATTATAAAGCTAACGCAATTTCAAAAGAGTTACTGACACACAAATGCGAGGATTTGTCTGAATTACTACCTCCTAATAAAGTATGAGGGCCCATACTTAAACCTTTCAGGGAATGGCAACGGTCAGTCCACGAGAAATCGTACGACATTTATAAAGACACCACTTCAAACAACGAAGGGTATTTTATTTAACATTTTAAAATACAAAATGAGGATATTTCTGAATTATTTCAACAAAACTAATATCCCAAAATTTAAACTATTATTTTATAATTTTTAGAGGCTTGTAACAGCGATACAGACTGCGACAACGGTGCAGAATGTAAATCTGGCGATGACGGTAAATATTGCAAATGCAAGAAATTGGAACAGAAGGAGAAAAATGTGAAATTGTTCCAAGATGTAAAGAAATATACTGCGGTTCCGCAGCAGAATGTTTGTACAAAGCTGAACTGCAGAAAGGTGTTTGTCAGTGCACAGAGACAGAATTGTCATTTGAACCGGATACAAAAATTTGCAAAAGTAGGTAATCCTTTATAGAGTATGTGTTTTAATTATATCAGAATGGTTGGGTCACCAAATTCCAATATATAATGTCAGATTATTTAAAAGTTTGAATGTAAATGAGCAGAAAAAAAAGCTGAATAATTCGTCTTTTAAGAAAAAAATAAAATTTTCATAAGCTTTATAAATAAAAATAACGCATCAAATATTTTTAAAAAAATCTGAAAATAGAAATAATTATCAAACTAAGGATAATTGTAATTATATTTCAGATATATTGTATAAATCTACGTATAGTTAGAAAAAATTCAAAACATTTTTAATAACTGATAATCTAAACACTATAAGAGGAAGAATAGAAAATTACGATGTGATTAATTTCTGTATTATAAATTTGATGAAAAAGGCGAACTTAAAATAAAAATCGTGACTTCATATGAAGAAAAATACATTTTAACGTATAATAAAATGTATTCCTTAAAGACAAATTATAAATACATATGTATTTGAGGTCATAGAATTTACATATAGAATTAGGATGTTTAAAGTGGTGCAGATAATTGGGATATATATTTTCAGGTTGTATCTATTTGGTCAAATGTAGATAAAAGGTAATATTTTTTTTCGTACGAAATAAATCATTAGATTTCCAAAAGATATGTAAATTTTTACTCTGTTTCTATAAAGTTTCACTTAAAATTAAATTGCAAAAGCTTTTTATGATTTTAATGAAATGTGCAAATTTAAATTTATTCGAACTAATTGAACGTCCACAGAAGTAATCACTGAGAAACCTAATATGGAAAATAGTGTTTACTGCGTAATATGCATACATGGTAATTTTCGATGGAAAATGATAAACAGTAAATAATGAATTGTTAGAATCTCTAGTAACGCTTGCACAATATTTCATTTTGCTCTGAAATAATGAAATTTTTAACATCTTATGCATTCACAATTGGAATGAAGAGATGTTATTAAATTCTCTTTACCTCTGTTTTCAAAGAAATTACACATTTTTATATGGATATTTCGTCTAAAACTGTAGAGAATTTTATAAAGCTAACAGAATTTCAAAAGTGTTACTGATACATAAATGCGGGGATTTATCTGAATTACCATCTGCTAATAAAGTACGAGGGCCCACACCTAAACTGTTCAGGGAATGGCAACGGTCAGTCGACGAGAAATCGCACAACATTCATGAAGACAGCCCCTCAAACATAGAATGGAATTTTATTTATCTTGTAAAAATAAAAAATTAGGATATGTTCGAATGATTTCAACAAAATTTATATCCAAAATTTAAAATTATTTTATAATCCTAGAGATTTGTAACGACAATGAAGACTGCAGAAACGAGGGAGAATGTACACCTGGCGAGGACGGTAAATATTGCAAATGCAAGAAAGGAACAGAAGGAGATTATTGTGAAATTGTAACAAACTGTATGGAACAGATTGCGGTGCCGCGAAGCAGAATGTCTGTACAAAGCTACACTGCAGAAAGGTGTTTGTCAGTGCAAAGAGACGCAATTGTCATTTGATCCGGATACAAAAACTTGCAAAAGTAGGTAATTCTTTATAGAGTATGTGTTTTAATTATATCAGAATGATAGGGTCACCAAATCCCAATAAATAATGTCAGATTATTTAAAAGTTTGAAAGGTAAATGAGTGAGCAGAGAAAAAAGCTGAATAATTCTTCGTTTAAGAAAAAAATAAAATTTTCAAAAACTTTTTAAATAAAACTAATACATCAAAAGATATTTTCAAAAAATCTGAAAAAAAAAATAACTATATATCAATTTAAGGAGAAATGTAATTATAATTTCTGATATATAGTATATGTCAACGTACATTTAGAAAAAATTCATAACATTTCTAATAACTGATAATCGAAACACACTATAATAGTAAAAAATAGAAAATTACGATGTGATTAAATTCTGTACTATTAATACGATGGAAAAGGCGAACGTAAAATAAAAATCGTGATTCCATATAAAGAAAAATACATTGTAACGTATAATAAAATGTATTCCTTAAAGACAAATTATAAATACATATGTGTTTGTAGTCATAGAATTTATATATAAAATTAGGATGTTCTAGGTGGTGTAGATAACTCGGATACATATTTCAACTTTGTATCTATTTGGTCAAATGTAGATAAAAAAAAATGATATATTTTTGTACGAACTAAATCATTAAATTTTCAGGGGTGGAACAGCTGCGCCAATTGCGCCGGACTGCGCCAAAACGACATCTTTGCGCCATTCTGCTGCAAAACTATCATTTTTTGGGTAAATTGCGCCAGACTGCTCCAAAACAAATAAAATTTTTTTCTCCAAAAATCATTTTCCCATCTTTTGTAACAACGATCCCGCTAAGCAGAGTTTGTTAGTTATCTTTCGTTTTCTTTCGCCAGCGTACAGTTTATAGTAATTTCCCGTTAAAGGAAAGAAAAGGGAAGGGGGGCTTTGACATTGGTGAGCAGTCGAAGGTGATGTAGGCTAATCATCAAAGAATAGCTGTAGGGGGGGGGAGAGGAGGAGGGAGTGCTCTTCTGTCCACAACAACTGACCTTGAGCGAGTTTCCAGAAACTGATACTGATAAGTACCGTAAGTGGCCTGCCGTAAGTGGAGGTGCATCGGATTTGGAAAATGTAATTTGGAGCAAAATTTGTTAAAGGTTCAATTACAAAAAATAACGAAACAAGTTCCTCATTCAGGAATGATTCTAATACGAAAATTTTTGTGGGTTTGTTAAAAAAAACAGGGATTGTTAAACAGATTTTTTTTCGGAAATTAAAAAAAAAATAAAGGAAGGAGCGATTTTTTTATTTTTTCACATATATTTAAATTTTGACGATAATCTGAAAGATTTCTTCCCTTTTCTCATTTTTTTACCTCTTTGCCGCGTCCACAATTTTATTCTGACAAAGAGCAGGAGAGAAGCGTTATCAGTTGATTCTCGCAACACGTGCTTCAAGGTCAAAAAGCCGTGTGACGCGGTATAAATGAAACATAGAACTTGTGTGGTTCTATTTATAATAGTACAGCTAAACCGTAATTGTAAGTTTTTGGTGAAAAACAACCGTTTTTTGGATTTCGGTTCCGGAAAATGCGCATTTTTTAATGGATTAATACTGCGATCATAGTACGGGGCTCTCGGTAGAAGTATGTTTTAACAACCTACGTACTTTCTTTATACATAACCCCCGAAAGCACGTGCGTGTAGACCGATCGTAATACTGTTTTATATATCGATATTTTTTTAATATCGTGGTAACAGTATTAAAATTTCAATCCCTCCTATAGTTATTTCTAACGATACTTCATCTTATTGACTGAATTTTTGTTCTATGGACAGTGTCTGTGAGAAAATGACACTGTTGCAAATAACTTACGGAATTTTGGATATGCACGGAAGTTAATTATTGTTGAAAAATCCGCAACTTTTTTTGTTGTTAAGTTTCGCATGTGTATTGAAGTTGATGACAAAATTTGCTAATGAAAAATCGTTACTTTTAACGGCAATCCCGATAAAAGTCAGCCCTACAGCTGAATCGGTAGGACGCAGCCACGGGTTCGAATCCCGCTGCTTTGTTCGCAGCCGTTCAGAATCGTAGTAATTAAGTAGTAAATTCCGATGTCTTTAGCCTTCGGGTAACATAAAAGTAAACTCTAGCGCTCTCAGACCAAACTAAATGAAACTAAATGGTTATAAATCTGTTAGTCTAAAGTAGAATTCGAACCCACTTGCTCAGATACCGAAAGAAAGCTCGTCCTATTCGATCATCGTCCTGAAATTTTACTATTTAAAAAAAAATTTTAATCGTCCACTTAAAAAAATAGCCTTATACAGTGTATATGTTATTTAAATCATGCGTTTCTAGACATTGATTAAAATTAAATCTAATGATAATTATTGTATCTTTACAAACTATTAAGGTATAGAAATTCTACAGTCACAAAATTAAAAATTTGTTTATAGAAATGCCTTCTAAAAATTTGATATCTAAAATGCGCATTTATATTAGACTTTAAAAAAAATTAGGATATTTGAGAAACTTCTGATTTGAATCGCGTTTTGAACATTTTTTTTTATTAGTAGACTCGAGTAATTGTTTATATTAGTAAAAATTATTTAGCTTCTGGTATATTTCATACTTAGGTACTTGTTTTTGCATTATGTAAATCAAATAAATATTTTTAAATTGTTCTTTACTTTCTGTTTTTCCTTCTTCATTTTCCTCCTTTTTTCCTCTAATATTTAACTTCTGGGTCTGCTAGTATAAACCATTTTTTGAAATTGTCTTTTTAAAAAACTTATACTGTATTTTTTAAACATTAATTATAAATCAATGTAAGAAAAATTAATAGAATTTTACAAACTAGTTAATAACAAATTTTGCTGTTACAAAGTTTTCAAGTTCTGTTTAGAAGTGCATTTTTAAAGCTTTGCTATTTGAAACAACATTTAAATTAATGATGTACTGTTGAAATTCCTATTTTAAGAAACCAGCTTATAACAAATGAAACTTTTGATCTCATGATTTTCCTTTTGTTTACAATGCTAATTTATCCATAAATGGCGAATCTCCATTTTATACATTTATAGTGAATCTTAGGAATGAGGTAGAAGGATCCTTTCTTTCAGTCATTTACTAAGTTTTTATTAATTCATTTTTTATAAAACTTTTTTGCAGTTATGAAAACAGATTTAAATAAATGTTTTTAGATTTAAAAGTAAGGTGCATGAAATTAATAACATCTTGTCCACCCACTCAAGGAAAGAAAATGTTTTTGTTGTATTGAACAAAGAAATTCCTTAAACTATCTTGATACTGAAATCACGTCTGTAGAAGATTATAAATTAATTCAGTATTAAAATAGTAAGCAATAACTAAAGACAAAACTGTTTTGAATTTGTCTAAATTTTTGGTCATTCTAATATTCAATCATTCAGGTGTTTCTTTTTAGTCAATTAAAATCATTAAAGATACTATTTTTTATAAATCTTATATAAGATAATATGTAATCTTACGTAAATCTTATACAAGTTATAATTTTCTGAGATCTAGCTTTTTTCTTAAAGGTTGAGGTACAACAAACAATATGGTTCCTCAAAATTTATTATAATAAAGTTCAACTGTGTTGGTGAATTTATTTATTTTTTTAATTAGGCACATGGAAGCCTAATCTCATTTAGCATCTCATTTGAATCTATTTTAAATATTTTTTTTACTGGGAAACTTGAGTACTTGTTTATATTGATAAAAAGTTATATAGATACTTCCATATTTCATATTTAGGCACTTGTTTTTGCATTAAGTAAATCAGAATATTAATTTTTAATAATTATTTAACTTCCTCTTTTTTGCATTTTTCTCATTTTTTTCCTTCTTTTTTCCCAAAATTTTGACTTTTGTGTCTGCATTGTATATAACTTTTAAAAATTGTATAAGAATGTGATACTTTAAAATCTTTATTAGTAGAAAAATTACATTAAAATGCCACGTTTTTAAGGAACAAAAAAAATATTTAAATGCTGACTACTTTAACATTTGCAATCTGACATTGGGGACTTAAGTAGGTGAATTATTACTATATCTTTTATAAGTGCTATATAACTACTAAAAACTACTTACATATATCATTTTTTACATATTAGCTCGAAAAATAAATACAATTGAAAATTTTCTTTTTTTTTTATTAGAATAGCCTCATGAGTTTCATTAGCCCAAATTGATATTTATATTTTATTTATTGCATAATGTTTAAAAAAATAACCATCCTTTCGCCAATTGCTCCAAAAGCCTTAACTACATTTCAAAATTCTCCAAAATCACTAACTATGTCTGCTCCAATTGCTCCAAAATGCGAAATTCACTGCTCCAAAATGGCATTTTGTCTGCTCCAAAATGCTATTACTGCTGTTCCATCACTGTATGCAGGGAT
>CM063497.1:3282778-3317778 GCA_032207245.1 Pardosa pseudoannulata
GAGATCAAGAACCGTAAGGTGCGAAGTATGTGTACCGGTTAGGTGGTCAGCCTCACGCGGAGCCGCCAGTATTGAGTTCCGAAGCATGCTTGATACTCAGTTTGTCTACCCACTGAAGGGATGAGAGGCTGAGTCAACGTTATCCAGACTGTTGATTGAATCTCGGTATATATATATGTCATGTCTAAAAAGGGGATTTGGTAAAAATTAAGCGAGTTGTGAACATTTTTTAAAGGAAATCATTCGTAATAACAAAATAAACGATTAAAAACAACCTCGATCTCTTAAGATTTTAGGATCATCCGGTAGAGCGCAAAGAATTTGATGATTAAGCGAAGCGACAACTGTCAGTAGTGCGATGGCGCATGCTTAACCTGTCCTGGGGATGGCAACGATCAGTCAACAAGGAGTCGTATGATTTCTATATATACACCACTTCATAAAGCAAAAGGAATTTTATCTATCCCAGTAAAATACAAAATGAGGATATTTCCATATTACTTCAACAAAATTAATATCAAGTAATTGAAATCATAATTTTTATAATTTTAGAGCCTTGTGATAGCGATGAAGACTGCAAAAATGTGCAGAATGTAGAATGAACGATGGCGGTAAATATTGTCACTGCAAGCCTGGGACAGAAGGAGATTATTGTGAAATTGTACCTGAATGTGATGCGATGGAATGCGGTCGCGAGGCAGAATGTGTGTACAACGTTGAACTGTGGAAAGCTGTTTGTCAGTGTAGAGACGCACATCTATCATTTGATCCGGATACAAAAATTTGCAGAAGTAAGTAATTACTTATAGTGTATGTTATAAACATCCCCTATATAATACTGGCGTATGTTATCTGTCCGCCAGTCCTTGAATTTATGAAGCTGTTGGACCAGGAAGCAGGCGATTGAATTCATCAATTTATTACGTTAAAAGTAGACGAAAATAACATTTTTTAATAGCATTATGAAGTTATACTCATTTAACCATCTCTTATTTTAAACTAGCAGATAGCCCGTCATATGACGGGATCGGTAAAATGTTTAATTTTCCAGAATTGTAAAGGTACCCTATGGCAGGTAAAAAAAACGGTTTGTTTTTTGCCTGAGAATGATCGTTCTACAAAAATAATCGATTAAAATTATCACTTATGTAGCTAATCTATTATTTAAGCCAAATATAAAAGAAAATTATTTAGGCAATATCCAAGTTTAGGGATAAAACGTATAGAAATCATGGATAAGATATTTAAACAATCTAAAGGAAATGATTAAATGAGATAGTTAAAGAAATGACGTCATAGTGCTAGAAATAATTGTTATTTTTACCTATTTATTATGTGATAAATTTAATAGATTCTCATAAAATAGGGCTTGATATAATGGCATTAAATGCTCGAAAACGGGGGACGAGGTGAATTTAGAACGTTTTAAATATGACAGTATTTTTCGCTGTGATACGACGCTTATTTATACTAATTTATTTTAGAATCGGATCTATAGTTTAGGAAAAGATAAACTTTACTCGCTTTGAAATTTGCTAACCCTTACTCATCAAAAATTCAATATGGATGCCTCTATCCATACCACGTCCAACCGCTTTCATAAATTCGAAGACAGACGGGCAGATAACTTATTCTATTATTACATTACGAGAATACGTCATACATAAAGTTTAAGTCATAAAAAGTTGAAAAAATAATAAACATTTATTTTAAAAATAATAAAACAACTTTAGGAATAAGAATTTAAAAGAAAAAGCAGAAAATATTAAATTAATTAGACATTTAGAAAAATTTGGCTGCGTCGGGGACAGAACCGTCAACCCGAGAAGTACGACGGTCAAATGGGCAGACACTCTACCGAACGTGCTAGGCCTACACCCGATGAAAGAACTAATTAGAGTATATGAGGGTCGAGTAAACACAGTCCAGTTTAAATATTACGCTCCGCCCTCGCTGTTCCCTCTTATTCTATACTAAATTCATATCAAGAATGAATTTAGTATAGAATAAGACTTGAAATAATAGTTTTACACGCTCTAAAAGGGGGGATGGTGTGGATTTCGAACTCGCTTTGAATTTTGCTAACCCTAACTCATAAAAAATCCAATATGGATGCCTGTATCCATTCCAGGTACAACCGCTTCATAAATTCGCGGACAGACAACTTAGGCTATTATTATATAGGGGATTATTTAAATATCGTTTGCATTATTTTCATCGGTTTTATTGATGAACTTAGATAGGACGTCAATCATTTTCTTTTATAGTTGGCTGAAATAATAGATTAAGTACATATGTAATAATTTTAAATTTAATCATCGATTACTTTTTGTTCCAATGAAAATTTTATGACCGGTATTAAGAACCAATTCTTTTCATAAAAGTCAAGGAGTCTATTTCGCGGACTCATAAATATCTAGCATTTAGACTATATATCTTTGAAAATTAAGAAGTGTGTTTGTTTTTATGCATAACCACGTGGTTTGTAATCAAATCGCTAAATTTTAAACATTATTCATATATATACCGCGAAATAATCCCTGTCCGTATTAAAACCTCTGCTCTTCATCCTATCGCGTAATAGGGCAAGATAAATTAAAGTTGGCAACTAACATGTGGTCACTAAAAATAAACAAATGATTGAGGGTGTACCAGATAATTCTCAGCTAAAAAACAAACCATTTTTTACCTGCCTATCATACCTTACAATTCTGAAAAATTAAAAATTTTACTGATCCTGTCTTATAACGGGCTAGTCGTAAATAATAATAACGACTATGGCTGGATCGTTTATCAATATATCGTCAAATATTGATATAACTAGCATATAGCCCATCATATTACGGTATCAGTAAAATTTTTAATTTTCCAAAATTGTAAAGTACCCTATGAGGTAGGTAAAAAATGGTTTTTTTTTTTTGGCTGAGAATTATCTTGCAACAAAAAAAGAATCGATAATTGAATTTAAAATTATCACATATGTACCTAATCTGCTATTTAAGCCAAATATAAAAGAAAATTAGTGACGTCATATCTAAGTTCAGTGATAAAAGATACTAAAATAGTGTAGACGATATTTAAATAGTTTAAAATAATGAAAGGATTCAATGAGATGGTCAAAAGGAATGAAGTCATAATGCTAGAAAAAAATTGTTATTTTTACCTATTTATTATGTGATAAATTGATAAATTGAATCACCTGCTCTTACCGGAAAAATAGGGTTTGAAATAATGGCATTAAAAGCTCGAAAAGATGGGAAGGGGTAGATGTCGAACGTTTTAAAGACGACAGTAGTTTTCGCTGTGAAATGAAACCTATTTATATTAATTTATTTTAGAATCGTAACAATAGTTTAGGAGAAGATAGACATTATTCTCTTTGAATTTTGCTAAGTATGGATGCCTCTATCCATTCCAGGTCCAACCGCTACATAAAATCGAGGACAGACGTACAGATAACTTAAGCTATTATTATATAGGGGATTGAAGTATATCGACGGCTTCGTATGTTTTATTTGTTATCTGTAGTTTGCAATTGTGTGAATGTCTGTACTGAGCACAACGATTGGTCCAGGATAGGAAAAAGTATAACGGAGTCGAGACTCGGGAAATTGTTCAGGATTTTTAGAATGTTTTCGCCCCACTTCCGTTCTGATATCGGATAAGTCTAGATTCGAGTCGATCCGCGACATGTTTTCCTTACCCTGCGAGCAGCCTACGAAATTTGTTACAATTCCGAACTAAGGTTCCATCCAAGTTTCCTTTTTATATTCTAGGTGAATTTTTGTCTATTAATTCTGATAACCCTCAATGTTTATATAATGTCTGTACGTGTTGGGAGGGAATCCCTTATATAATAATAGCTAAGTTATCTGTCCTCAAATTTTTGAAGCGGTTGGACCTGAAATGGATAGAGGCATCCCTATTGGATTCTTGATGAGTGAGGGTTAGCAAAATTCAAAGCGAGTCAAGTGTATCTTTTAAACTATCCATTCGATTCTAAAATAAATCGGTATAAATAGGCTTTATATCACAACGAAAAATACTGTCGTCTTTAAAACGTTCGAAATCCACCCTTTTTCAAACGTTTAATGCCATTATTTCGAACACTTTTTTCCCGGTTAAGAGCAGACGATTCAATTTATCAATTTGTTACATAATAAATAGGTAAAAATAACAATTTGTTCTAGCACTGTGATGCCATTCCTTTAACCATCTCATTCAATCCTTCCTTAGCTTAAATTATTTAAATATCGTCTGCATTATTTTCATCCGTTTTATCCCTGAACTTAGATATTGCCTCCATAATTTTCTTTCATATTTGGATTCAATAATAGATTAGGTACATATGGAGATAATTTTAATTTTGATCATAGATTATTGTTTGCTGAAATGACAATTTTATCACCGTTATTAACAAACAATTCTTTTCGTAAAAGTTTAGGAGTCTATTTCATGGACACATAAATATCTAACTTTTAAGTTATATATCTTTGAAAATTAAGAAGTTTGTTCGTTTGTGTGTTAGTTTTTTATACATAACCACGCGGTTTGCGATCGATTCGCTACATTTTCGACATTATTCATATATACCGCGAAATAATCACTGTCAGTATTAAAACCTTTGCAGTCACTAATACGACAAGAGTTGGCAACTAACAAGCGGTCGGTAAAGATAATCAAATGATTGAGCGTGTACCCAATAATTCTCAATCAAAATCAAACCATTTTTTTTTACCTGATTCATAGGGTACTTTACAATTCTGAAAAATTAAAAATTTTACTGATCCCGTCTTATGACGGGCTACATGCTAGTAACTATTCTATTTCAAAGCTGAACTGCGAGCGCTGTTTGTCAGTGCCGAAACACACAATTATTATTTGATCCGGATACAAAAATTTGCAAAAGTAGGTAATTTCTTTTATAGAGTATTCTATAAACTCTAGTATCTGTAAAATCAGATGTCATCTGAGAATTGTTGATGCAGGAAATAAACCTCCATCAGTAATGTCAGATTAACAAAATGATTGAATGGAAATGAGCAGACTAATTGAATATGATTCGGACATAAAAAAAACAAATTTCTTTATAAAGGTTTGAAAGAAAATTTACATAATGTAAATTCACGAAATATCACAGTAGAAAGCCTTATTTATGAAAGAAATGAAAAATGTAATTTTATTTGAGATATATATTACAAGTACTAGCATATAGCCCTTCATATGACGGGATCAGTAAAATTTTTAATTTTCCAGATTTGTAAAGTACCCTATGAGGCAGGTAAAAAAAAATTGGTTTGTTTTTTGGCTGAGAATTATCTGCTCTAAGCTCAATAATTTATCTTTACTGACCGTATGTTAGTTGCCAACTGTAATTTATCTTGTCATATTAGAGACTGCAGAGGTTTTAATATTGACAGTGATTATTTGGCGGTATATATGAAGGATGTCCAAAATTGAGAGAACCGATTGCAAACTGTGTGGTTACGTATAAAAAACGAACACACGAACGAACAAAGTTCTTAATTTTCAAAGATGTATACCTTAAACGCTAGATATTTATGAGTCCGTGAAATAGACTCCTAGACTTTTATAAAAAGAATTTGTTGTTAATACCGGCGATAAAATTTTCATCGCAACCAAAAATAATCGATGATTCAATTTAAAATGATCACATATGTACCTAATCTCTTATTTAAGCCAGATATAAAAGAAAATGATTGACGTCCTATCTAAGTTCAGTGATGAAAAGTATGAAAATAATGCAGACGATATTTAAATAATTTAAAATAAGAAATGATTCAATGAGAGGAATGACGTGATATAATGCTAGAAAAAAATGTTATTTCAATCCATTTATTATGTTATAAATTGATAAATTGAATCGCCTGCTCTTAACCGGAGAAAATACGGCTCGAAATAATGGCATTAAACTCACGAAAAGGGGGAAAGGGGTGGATTTTGAACGTTTTAAAGACGGCAGTACTTTTCGCTGTGTGTGGAGCCTATTTATACCAATTTACTCTAGAATTTGATGGATAGTTTTGAAGAAGATAAACTTTACTCGCTTTGAATTTTGCTAACCCTAACTCGTCAAGAATCCAATATGGATGCCTCTATCCATTCCAGGTACAACCACTTCATAAATTGGAGGACAGATGGACAGATAACTTAGACTATTATTATAGAGGGATATTCTGAAAAACATAATTCTGGAAACTGTTTACGGCTGAGTGATGTGCAAATCGAGTTTTATTCCGTTTTTATCCACGAACAATCCGTCTGGAGCGTTAGAAATAGTCCCAACGCTTGCACAATTTACCATGTAGTGTTGCATTTAATGAACATTTTATGATCCATGAAAGGCACGATTGGCTATGAAAAGGTTGTCGTTAAAGGTTTGGTTTGGTTTGGAGCGCTACGTTCTACTGTTTTGCACACGAGGGCTAATGAGACCGGGCCTACAGTTTAAAGCCGATACCGAACGGCTACGAACATCCATGCCAGAAGCGGGATTCGAATCCGCGAACTCCGGTTCCGAAGAGCAGCGATCTACCAATCGGCCATCGTTCGGCCCGGTTGTCGTTAAATTTACTTTTTTACCTCTTTTTTTAATTATTATCCGAACACTATCATATAGTCAGTCATATAACGGGATCAATAAAATTTTTAATTTTCCAGAATTGTAAAGTACCCTATGAGGCAGGTAATAAAATGGTTTGATTTTTGGCTGAGAAATATTGGGAGCACGCTCAATAATTTGATTATCTTTACTGACTGCATGTTAGTTGCCAACTGTAATTTATCTTGTCATATTAGTGACTGCAGATGTTTTATTAATATTGACAGTGATTATTTTGCAGTATATATGAAGGATGTTCAATATTGAGAGAATCGACTGCAAATTGTGTGATTATGTATAAAAAAACAAACACACAAACGAACAAACTTCTTAATTTTTAAAGCTATATAACTTAAAAGCTATATATGAGTCCGCGAAATAGACTCCTAGACTTTTTAGAAAATAATTTGTTGTTAATACCGGGGATAAAATTTTTATTGCAACAAAAAATAATCATTGATTCAGTTTAAAATTATCCCATATGTACGTAATCTATTATTTAACCTAATTATAAAAGAAAATGATTGACGTCCTATTTCAATTCAGTGATAAAACGGATGAAAATAATGCAGACGATATTTAAATAATTTAAAATAAGAAATGATTCGATGAGATGTTTAAAGGAATGACGTCATAATGCTAGAAAAAAAAGGTTATTTTCATATACTTATGTGATAAATGGATAAATTGAATCGCCTGCTCTTAACCGGGGAAAATAGGGCTCGAAATAATATTAAACTCTCGAAAACAGGTGAAGGATTTGAATTCGAACGTTTTGAAGACGACAGTATTGTTTGCTGTGATAGGAAGCCTATTTATACCAATTTATTTTAGAATCTAATCGATCATTAAGGAGAAGATAAAGTTTATTCGCTTTGAATTTGGCTAACCCTAATTCATATAGAATTCAATATGGATGCCTGTATCCATTCCAGGTCCAACCGCTTCATAAAATCGCGGACAGACGGACAGATAACTTAGGCTATTATTATAGAGGGGATTATTATGCGGTGTACGACAATTTCGTTGAACATTTCAGAAAAGAATAAAAGGCTGACATTCTTTTAAAATTTCGAATGATATCTTAATCTGGGGGTGGCGGCCCATACCAGGGGGTCATCTGCATGGTCCTTTTCGTTCCCATCTGTAGCGATATCTTGAGTCATATCTCGACTCTAATATGATGCGTTTATAAGACACTCATTCGACCAATCCTTTCATACGCTGCTGAAACATGGGCATTAACTGAATGAAACAAAGAGACTCTGGCTGTCTTCGAATGAAAAGTACTCCTCAGCATTTTGGGGGGTTCGAAATGCAACGACACCTGGAGAAGAAGAACAAGTTCCGTAATCTAGAAGATTTTTAAGGAGCCAGACATTTCTATTCAACGTTTGAAATGGTCAGGACACGTGATTAGAATGAATGACGACCGATCCACCAAGAGGATCTTCGAGGCCAAACCATTGGGAGCTCTTAAAAGGGGAAGACTGAGAATTTGGTGGATTGACTGCCTTGAAATAGACTTAAAGATCCTAAAAAGCAAAAACTGGAAGAGTCTGTCCAAGGAAAGAGCCGACTGGAACTCAATTCTGCGGAACGCCACGGCTCATCCTGGGCTGCCGCGCAACTGAAGAAGACTTTCCGTCCCCCTTTGTCCCAAAGTGTCACAGTACCTCGCGTGACATTTCAAGAAACGTTACATAAACACATAGTTGCAGTTAAAATACGAAGTACTACGTTATTGTATACATTTAAAATGTTATTTTTAATTTGTAATAGTGTTTCCGTGACATCAGCTTATTGTTTAATCTTGCTATCCAGAAAATCATAAAAGAATCTAACATAGACGCTAGAGGAAATATCTTTTTCTGTGCAAATGTTAGCATTTGCAGATGACATCGTTATTGCAGTACGAACCAAAGAGACTCCCAATCAAGCATTTCTTTCTTTTAGAAAATGAAGCAAAGAAGATGCATCTTTTACTGAACCAAGAAAAACACCAAATAGACGACAAATATTAGCTGAAGTGACCCCTATTTTGAAATAAATGGCTATAGATTCGAAAGTGTTAACAGCTCCGAACTAAGTGTTAACAGTGATAGTGAACCGGAAGTTCGAAACAGAGTTTCTTCTGCTACCAGATGTTCTTTTGGTATCCCACAAATATCTCAAATCTAATCTCGTAAGCAGAAGAACAAAGCTATTGCTTTATAAGACGCTCATTCGATCCATCCTTTCATACGCTGCTGAAACATGGGCATTAACTGAATGAAACAAAGAGACTCTGGCTGTCTTCGAATGAAAAGTACTCCTCAGCATTTTGGGGGGTTCGAAATGCAACGACACCTGGAGAAGAAGAACAAGTTCCGTAATCTAGAAGATTTTTAAGGAGCCAGACATTTCTATTCAACGTTTGAAATGGTCAGGACACGTGATTAGAATGAATGACGACCGATCCACCAAGAGGATCTTCGAGGCCAAACCATTGGGAGCTCTTAAAAGGGGAAGACTGAGAATTTGGTGGATTGACTGCCTTGAAATAGACTTAAAGATCCTAAAAATCAAAAACTGGAAGAGTCTGTCCAAGAAAAGTGAACCAAGAAAGATTCTGCGGAAGGACTGGTGCGCCATTGAAGAAGAAGAATATGATACAACCTTGGAGTTTTCCAAAACTACATTCTAAAATTTGTAGAATTGATAGCAAACCATATTATTTGAATGAAAATACAATAGAACCTAGATTATCTGAAGTCATTGGGACCGAACATACTTTGGATAACCGGAAATGTTCGGTTAATATAGAATTCATCAATAGTCATCTAGTTTAACCCTTTCGTGGGCCATTAATTTCTCACTCCATGTTTCCAAACTTTCAAAACAGAGCTGCTCATTTTATTCAATCGATCGAGCAATTGACGACAGCGAAACACCGAAGCGGGAATCAGTCTTCCCTTCTTTTCAATAACAAGACCTATATATTGTAATGGGTGTTGCTCTTCGTTTCCCACAGGTGTAATTTGTAAGATCGTGTGGATGGGAAGTAATCTTCCCGCGGTACACGAAAGGGCTAATATGTAGTTCCGTTACTGGGGCAATAACATTCGACTGTTCTGGGACTCGGAAGTACGGGCTTCAAAATTTCGAAGTGGGGCTTGTTTTCGTTTAGAACGGGGATGTTTGAAAGTGGGGAGAGTGCGCTCCTACCGAGATTGATGCTTGCGAGAAGGAATTCTAAAAAAGGGAATTCCAAAATATTGACCAGCACTCGTAGTTTGGAAAGGATGGCTTGCCTACAAAAGGAATATGAAGAAAGAAAACTTTAAAAATGCATGTTTGTAAAGAGAAAATTTTCGATGTTAGTAGAAAGTGAAAAAATGTGTAAAAGAAACGGACAGTTTCGGTTAATCGAGGTTCTACTGTATTTATATTGAGGTAAAAATGACACCGGCGGAGGTTTAAGGGAATCAAAATACTGGACGTTCTAGTGTAAATAAAAAACGGTCTTTTTTTGGAAAGGAAAAAAACCCGATATCCTATTTGAATATAATAGGCTCCTTCTTAGAGAGAGAGAGAGAGAGAGAAGACGGCAGTGAGGGGCGCCCCCTTCAGCCATACATTGATCAAGGAATCAAACGGAATGTGGAAAAAAGATTTTAAAAATGCATGTTTGTAAAGAGAAAGTTTTGGATGACAGTAGAAAGTGGAAAAAAAAGTGAAGAAGAAACAGACTTCGGTTAACGGAGAGTTTCGATTAATCGAGATTCTACTGCACACAAATTCAAACGGATAATCTTCAAAAAGTATAAATACAGATAAATAACAAAATGATGGATATTTATTTCACCCTGACATACACTCCCTGGATGCCGAACGAGGCACGATTGGTTAGGGTGCTGGCCTTTTGTACCGGAGTTCGTCGGTTCGAATCCCATAATGGCATGGATGTTCGTAGCCGTTCGGAATCGGCTTTAAGCTATACGTCCCGGTCTCATTAGCTCTCGTGTTGCAAAAAGTAGACCGTAGCACTCCAAACTAAACCAAACACTCCCTGGAATTTGAAGTTAAATTTAGTCAAATTTCCCGCAGCAGGGCACATCTCAACTCATGGAGATTCTGGTTTTCGTTTTAAACAAAAGGGCAGCATATTGGATGCTTTTTTACATGAATCGTTAACATGAAAATGAATGGGAAGGGCAGTAAAATAGTCCATGATGTTGCGTAAAATCGCTCTATAGAATTTGTAAATAAAATACCAATAATAAAATATTCACTGCAATTTAAAAATTAATCGATTAACTTTAAAATAAGGAAGTCTAAAAATAAGTTAGGATTTCCACCAAATATACAAGAAAATTCATTTCAGGATATATGAATTTTCTGTAAAAGTAAGTTAAAATTAACATAGCTTTATACGGTTATTTTAAAACTAGTAAGGTTGTTTTTATTGGTAAAGGAACTAGTTACGAATTACTTGGAAAAATTTCTAATAATTTTAAGACCTTTTTTATTTTTAGCTCCTTGTGTGACAAATGAAGACTGTAAAAATGGTGCAGAATGTGTAACGACATATGATGTTAAATATTGTAAATGCAGATATATAATTCATGTATACGTGCATGTAAAATAAATTCATACGACTTACTCATAATCGGAATACAATATAATGGGAAGAATAAAGATGTGTTTTGAATACATATTTTTTAATAATCGTTGAAAAGAAAGTACACACGTCAGTATAAATATTCGCGAAATCTTAAAGTAGATAGGAATATTTCCAAAGTAAAGGAAAATGTAGTTGTATTTGAGTAAATCTTTGAATCGCAAAAGATTTTTAAAAATTATCTTTAATCCTAGAATAATTCATCTAATTTAGTAGTAAAAACAATTTATAAGTTTTACGGAACGGAGTTGTATAAATATTTTGCCAGGTAGACATTGTCATGGAACTACTTTTTCGAAAAATTTCTGTAATCTAATTCTTAATAAAGTGATACATTGATTACTGCGATTTGATTAAATGAAAATCCATCACATCCATGTATGTTGTGTTCGAAATATCCACAAGCTCTAATCACTTTACCACAAATTCCGTGAGAGACACAACTGTGATGAAAATGTTATTATTAAATTCCTTATTTTCCTCTGTTCTCGAAATTTTATTCCTACACCGTTATAAAGGATACTGATTACTATTATTGATTTGGCGTTAAAAATAATAGTGTTATCGAATGTTGGCATTCTTATTGTGTTACATTTAGTAATCCGAGTAATATAAGAATGTGTCTAAGCTTTAAAAATTCAAGTGAAAAGAAATACATTTATAAATGCGTATATGTATGTGAGACTATCTTTTCATGTGCTACACGCTGAACTCAAAAATCTAGGAAAGGGTTTAAATTGTTTAACTGTATTACTATTTAAACAATATTTAGGGATTCAGTAATTATAAACTCGCCACGTTTCATGAGAGTTTGGTTTCTATATCCCAATTGTCATTTCTTAAACAAAAATCAAGTTATTTGTATAGATTTCTTTATTTTCAACTGGACTTTTTTAAAAATATTTATACACAATAAAAATCAATGTTCATGTGATATACTTACGCACAAGGAATACATAAATTTTCATATTAGAATTTGACACTATTAAATGTAACCAAAATTAAATATTATAGCCTCTTTTGCTTAAATTTTAAATGTGTTTCCGAATAATATGATTGTTCTCGGTTTTTAAGCATTTTTCTTGTATTACTTATATGACTTTATCAATATTGATTCGGTGGGTTTGTTTAGTTTTTAAATTAAATTGCAGAATTTTTATTTATCCAATTTCGAATCGAAAATCTGTATTCCACCCAGTTGTCAATTAGGGTTGGCGTTTTTCGGTGTACGTTTCTTTTAGTTTCGTGTTAAAAAAAATTCCGGGATATAAAAAGTTACTTAATGTATCTGATTTCAGGTAATATAAATGTTTTCGGCTGTCGAATTATGAACTTGTTGAATTTCATGAATTCTTTCTGAAACTTTTTATAAATTTTTATTTTAATGAATTTTAATAAAATTTTTATTTTTTTATTTTTTTAAATGAAAATGAGCAGACGAAATCTAATTTTTTTAGTGTTTACTAAAAGAGTTAAATAATTCTTTGTATGAAAAAGATTAATGAAATAGCCACATGAGTCACTTAAAGAGTTGCCTTACTTCTAGGCCTTTTAAAGAGAATAGCTGGTGTGAAATGAGGGTCATCTTAAGAGGTACTCAAGACTACCTACATTTCATATTATCATCCAGTAATTGACTATGGTGCAGTGATTTTGATGTCAGATTCATATAAAACCCTATCAAGGTTAGATGTTATCCAAAACCGTGACCTTCGACTTATTACTGGTGCAGCTTTCTCAAATCCTATTGCTGCCACGGAAGTACAAACTAACTTACCAAGTCTGACTTTTAAACGATTGCTAGCTGCTTTGTTTCTGGTCGGAAGATTTCGTAAAAATACTTTTTGGTCTTCTTATGAGCCAGCTCTGCCAAAATTAAAGAAGCAATACACATTTCTAACAATTATTTATAAAAACTCAAGCAATATGTGGCTCCCCTTAAATCGCGAACCTTTCTTTGGAACTCATCCTTTCCCTTGCTTTTTTTTTTCGCTAAAGCTTTTTGGGATATGATTGCCCCTGTTTCAAGAGTTCCTCCAGTTTTTCCGAGCCTTGGACTTTATCTTTCTTAAATTCTAAAGATATCCTGACAGGAATGGGAGACATATTTATTTATACTGATGGCTCTGCTGCTTTTCTGGTGTGTATGGCGACATATATCAACTCAGGGAAGCTGTTGGACATGTCCGAAACAATTTTCATGTATGTACTTTGTATGACCCATAGAGCAATTGAAAATACTAAAAAAAAAAATAAGATATTTTTGTTTGTGGATTTCAAGGCTATCATTGAAACCATTACCAACTATAATTTTTTAATAATACACTTTGAATTGGAGATTAAAAATCGAATTAGCTCTTTGATCGAATCGAGGGTTGGTATGGTTCTACAATACATTTCCAGTTTCTGCAATGTCTATGGAATTGAACTTGCTGACGCACTCGCCAAGCAGGGTTTGGATTTGATTCAACCTACTGTTGGTGCTCCTTTTAGGAACATGAAAAGTATTATCAGAGACTATACTAACGAATCTCCAATCTGTCATTGCAGATACATTAACTCTGGCAGGAAATAGTCATCTCTGTTAAAGAAGAGTGTATGTCTCCTTCTTCCCAGAGCTATTGTGGTGGCAATTTTTGAATTCAGGACTGGCCATGACTTGCTGAGGGATCATATTATATAATTTAATTTCCACTTATAAATTCTCCATGAAATTAATCTCTAGAAAAAATAAATGTGGAAACTATTGACTAATGAGTAATGTGCATACAAAATGTATTGTCCACCTTATCCAGGTAATGGATGGAAACCACCTCTCGAAGAGAAGTCATGTTACTTCTACATACACATTACTCCAATTAACCATTGATAGTTTAATTATCTCGGCAAGATGCAAAATGAGATTATTTGTGTTACGAACTACATCAATAATATTTATTTCTGATAAATAAAAACTTTCATTTTTAGAACCTTGCAACACAAAAGACGACTGCAGAAATGGAGCAGAATGTGCAACAAACGATGATGGCCTTAAGTACTGTCAATGCAAGCCTGGAACTGAAGGAGGCATTTGTGAAAAGATACCTGAATGTGATAAAATTGTGTGCGGTACCGATGCCGAATGTGTGTACAACACTGAACAAGAGACAGTGGAATGTCAGTGCAAAGACAAAACATTAACATATCATCCGGAGATTGGGAAATGCAGAAGTAGGTGATTTTTTTCTAGAGTATGTTATAATAAAATCTATTACATCTCAGATTGTTCAGTGTAGAAAACGTCCATGAATAATGTGAAATTAATAAAATGATTGACTAGAAATAAGAGGAGAACATCTAAATAATTCGGCGTTTGATAGAAAAGTAACAATTAATTTCTTAAAAATTGAACATAAAATACGCAAAATTTAA
Organism: Pardosa pseudoannulata; assembly: GCA_032207245.1. Lineage (NCBI taxonomy): Eukaryota > Metazoa > Arthropoda > Arachnida > Araneae > Lycosidae > Pardosa > Pardosa pseudoannulata. The sequence goes on from CM063497.1 coordinate 3,297,475, forward strand.
TAAATATTCGCGCAATCTTCAAGTAGATAGGACAATTTCTCTAGTAAAGGAAAAATGTAGTGTTATTTGAGATATATAATTCATGTATACGTGCATGTAAAATAAATTCATACGACTTACTCATAATCGGAATACAATATAATGGGAAGAATAAAGATGTGTTTTGAATACATATTTTTTAATAATCGTTGAAAAGAAAGTACACACGTCAGTATAAATATTCGCGAAATCTTAAAGTAGATAGGAATATTTCCAAAGTAAAGGAAAATGTAGTTGTATTTGAGTAAATCTTTGAATCGCAAAAAATTTTTAAAAATTATCTTTAATCCTAGAATAATTCATCTAATTTAGTAGTAAAAACAATTTATAAGTTTTACGGAACGGTAAAGTTACGGAGATTAATACAATTTTTTAATGGATATGTAAATTAGAAATTAAAGAGATTCTGTGTTTTATAATACATTTCAACATTCAACTTTATAAAAAAGGTCCTTTCAAAAATTCCGTAACATAACATCTGTTTACAAAAAGTAGAATTAGATAGATGTATTTATGTAATAGAGAAAAATGTAATTATAATTAAGATATAACCCAGCTTTATACGGTTATTTTAAAAATAGTAAGGTTTTTTTATAAATAAAGTAACTATGAATTGTGTGAAAAAAATATTTTTGAATAATTTAAGACCTTTTTTTTAGCTCCTTGTGTGACAGACGAAGACTGTAAAAATGGTGCACAATGTGTAATGAAAGATGATGTCAAATATTGTGAATGCAATCCTGGAACAGTAGGAGCTATATGTGAAATTGTACCTGAATGCCATGACATGGATTGTGGATACGAGGCAAAATGTGTGTACAGTACAGGAAAGAAGAAAGCTGTTTGTATGTGCAATGACGAAAAAGTGTTTGATCCGGTGACCAAAAGTTGCAAAAGTAGGTAAAATGTTCTATATAGAATATATTTTAACCATAAAATATTGTCTGTGATTGGTTAGTGCAGGCATCTCAATCACCGTGAGATTAATACAGATTTTTAACAGAAATGTAGATTTTAAATTTAAGAGATTAGGCGTTTTATAATACATTTAAACATTCCTTTTTATGTAAAAGATCATTTTTAAGAATTCCGTAACATAACATGTGTTTACAAAAACTAGAAGTATAAAATTTGAAATGTTTTATATAGAATATATTTTAACCATAAAATATTGTCTGTGATTGGTTAGTGCAGGCATCTCAATCACCGTGAGATTAATACAGATTTTTAACAGAAATGTAGATTTTAAATTTAAGAGATTAGGCGTTTTATAATACATTTAAACATTCCTTTTTATGTAAAAGATCATTTTTAAGAATTCCGTAACATAACATCTGTTTACAAAAACTAGAAGTATAAAATTTAAAATGTTTTATATAGAATATATTTTAAACATAAAAAATTGTCTGTGATTAGTTAGTCCAGGCATCTCAATCAGCGTGAGATTAATACAGATTTTTAACGGAAATGTAGATTTTAAATTTATGAGATTAGGCGTTTTATAATACCTTTAAACATTCCTTTTTATGTAAAAGATCATTTTTAAGAATTCCGTAACATAACATCTGTTTACAAAAACTAGAAGTATAAAATTTAAAATGTTTTATATAGAATATATTTTAAACATAAAAAATTGTCTGTGATTAGTTAGTCCAGGCATCTCAATCAGCGTGAGATTAATACAGATTTTTAACGGAAATGTAGATTTTAAATTTATGAGATTAGGCGTTTTATAATACATTTACACATTCCTTTTTATGTAAAAGATCATTTTTAAGAATTCCGTAACATAACATCTGTTTACAAAAACTAGAAGTATAAATTTTAAAATGTTCTATATAGAATATATTTTAAACATAAAAAATTGTCTGTGATTAGTTAGTCCAGGCATCTCAATCAGCGTGAGATTAATACAGATTTTTAACGGAAATGTAGATTTTAAATTTATGAGATTAGGCGTTTTATAATACATTTACACATTCCTTTTTATGTAAAAGATCATTTTTAAGAATTCCGTAACATAACATCTGTTTACAAAAACTAGAAGTATAAAATTTGAAATGTTTTATATAGAATATATTTTAACCATAAAATATTGTCTGTGATTGGTTAGTGCAGGCATCTCAATCACCGTGAGATTAATACAGATTTTTAACAGAAATGTAGATTTTAAATTTAAGAGATTAGGCGTTTTATAATACATTTAAACATTCCTTTTTATGTAAAAGATCATTTTTAAGAATTCCGTAACATAACATCTGTTTACAAAAACTAGAAGTATAAAATTTAAAATGTTTTATATAGAATATATTTTAAACATAAAAAATTGTCTGTGATTAGTTAGTCCAGGCATCTCAATCAGCGTGAGATTAATACAGATTTTTAACGGAAATGTAGATTTTAAATATAAGAGATTAGGCGTTTTTATAATACATTTAAACATTCCTTTTTATGTAAAATACCATTTTTAAGAATTCCGTAACATAACATCTGTTTACAAAAACTAGAAGTATAAAATTTGAAATGTTTTATATAGAATATATTTTAAACCTAAAAAATTGTCTGTGATTAGTTAGTCCAGGCATCTCAATCAGCGTGAGATTAATACAGATTTTTAACGGAAATGTAGATTTTAAATTTAAGAGATTAGGCGTTTTATAATACATTTAAACATTCCTTTTTATGTAAAAGATCATTTTTAAGAATTCCGTAACATAACATCTGTTTACAAAAACTAGAAGTATAAAATTTAAAATGTTTTATATAGAATATATTTTAAACATAAAAAATTGTCTGTGATTAGTTAGTCCAGGCATCTCAATCAGCGTGAGATTAATACAGATTTTTAACGGAAATGTAGATTTTAAATTTATGAGATTAGGCGTTTTATAATACATTTACACATTCCTTTTTATGTAAAAGATCATTTTTAAGAATTCCGTAACATAACATCTGTTTACAAAAACTAGAAGTATAAAATTTGAAATGTTTTTATATAGAATATATTTTAAACATAAAAAATTGTCTGTGATTAGTTAGTCCAGGCATCTCAATCAGCGTGAGATTAATACAGATTTTTAACGGAAATGTAGATTTTAAATTTAAGAGATTAGGCGTTTTTTATAATACATTTACACATTCCTTTTTATGTAAAAGATCATTTTTAAGAATTCCGTAACATAACATCTGTTTACAAAAACTAGAAGTATAAAATTTAAAATGTTTTATATAGAATATATTTTAAACATAAAAAATTGTCTGTGATTAGTTAGTCCAGGCATCTCAATCAGCGTGAGATTAATACAGATTTTTAACGGAAATGTAGATTTTAAATTTATGAGATTAGGCGTTTTATAATACATTTACACATTCCTTTTTATGTAAAAGATCATTTTTAAGAATTCCGTAACATAACATCTGTTTACAAAAACTAGAAGTATAAAATTTGAAATGTTTTATATAGAATATATTTTAAACATAAAGAATGTTTGTGTTTGGTTAGTACAGGCGTCTGCATCAGCGAGAGATTAATACAGATTTTAAACGGAAATGAAAATTTCAAATTTAAATAATTCGGCCTTTTTTTAAGACAGTTAAACATTTCTTTTTGTGTAAAAGATCATAGGATTATTCCCGTAACATAATATCTGTTTACAAAAACTAGAAGTATAAAATTTGAAATGTTTTATATAGAATATATTTTAAACATAAAAAATTGTCTGTGATTAGTTAGTCCAGGCATCTCAATCAGCGTGAGATTAATACAGATTTTTAACGGAAATGTAGATTTTAAATTTATGAGATTAGGCGTTTTATAATACATTTACACATTCCTTTTTATGTAAAAGATCATTTTTAAGAATTCCGTAACATAACATCTGTTTACAAAAACTAGAAGTATAAAATTTAAAATGTTTTATATAGAATATATTTTAAACATAAAAAATTTTCTGTGATTAGTTAGTCCAGGCATCTCAATCAGCGTGAGATTAATACAGATTTTTAACGGAAATGTAGATTTTAAATTTATGAGATTAGGCGTTTTATAATACATTTACACATTCCTTTTTATGTAAAAGATCATTTTTAAGAATTCCGTAACATAACATCTGTTTACAAAAACTAGAAGTATAAAATTTGAAATGTTTTATATAGAATATATTTTAAACATAAAAAATTGTCTGTGATTAGTTAGTCCAGGCATCTCAATCAGCGTGAGATTAATACAGATTTTTAACGGAAATGTAGATTTTAAATTTATGAGATTAGGCGTTTTATAATACATTTACACATTCCTTTTTATGTAAAAGATCATTTTTAAGAATTCCGTAACATAACATCTGTTTACAAAAACTAGAAGTATAAAATTTAAAATGTTTTATATAGAATATATTTTTAAACATAAAAAATTGTCTGTGATTAGTTAGTCCAGGCATCTCAATCAGCGTGAGATTAATACAGATTTTTAACGGAAATGTAGATTTTAAATTTATGAGATTAGGCGTTTTATAATACATTTACACATTCCTTTTTATGTAAAAGATCATTTTTAAGAATTCCGTAACATAACATCTGTTTACAAAAACTAGAAGTATAAAATTTAAAAATGTTTTATATAGAATATATTTTAAACATAAAAAATTGTCTGTGATTAGTTAGTCCAGGCATCTCAATCAGCGTGAGATTAATACAGATTTTTAACGGAAATGTAGATTTTAAATATAAGAGATTAGGCGTTTTATAATACATTTAAACATTCCTTTTTATGTAAAATACCATTTTTAAGAATTCCGTAACATAACATCTGTTTTACAAAAACTAGAAGTATAAAATTTGAAATGTTTTATATAGAATATATTTTAAACCTAAAAAATTGTCTGTGATTAGTTAGTCCAGGCATCTCAATCAGCGTGAGATTAATACAGATTTTTAACGGAAATGTAGATTTTAAATTTAAGAGATTAGGCGTTTTATAATACATTTTAAACATTCCTTTTTATGTAAAAGATCATTTTTAAGAATTCCGTAACATAACATCTGTTTACAAAAAACTAGAAGTATAAAATTTAAAATGTTTTATATAGAATATATTTTAAACATAAAAAATTGTCTGTGATTAGTTAGTCCAGGCATCTCAATCAGCGTGAGATTAATACAGATTTTTAACGGAAATGTAGATTTTAAATTTAAGAGATTAGGCGTTTTTACAATACATTTCAACATTCCTTTTTATGTAAAAGATCATTTTTAAGAATTCCGTAACATAACATCTGTTTACAAAAACTAGAAGTATAAAATTTAAAATGTTTTATATAGAATATATTTTAAACATAAAAAATGTTTGTGTTTGGTTAGTACAGGCGTCTCCATCAGCGAGAGATTAATACAGATTTTTAACGGAAATGTAGATTTTAAATTTATGAGATTAGGCGTTTTATAATACATTTACACATTCCTTTTTATGTAAAAGATCATTTTTAAGAATTCCGTAACATAACATCTGTTTACAAAAACTAGAAGTATAAAATTTGAAAATGTTTTATATAGAATATATTTTAAACATAAAAAATTGTCTGTGATTAGTTAGTCCAGGCATCTCAATCAGCGTGAGATTAATACAGATTTTTAACGGAAATGTAGATTTTAAATTTAAGAGATTAGGCGTTTTTATAATACATTTAAACATTCCTTTTTATGTAAAAGATCATTTTTAAGAATTCCGTAACATAACATCTGTTTACAAAAACTAGAAGTATAAAATTTAAAATGTTTTATATAGAATATATTTTAAACATAAAAAATTGTCTGTGATTAGTTAGTCCAGGCATCTCAATCAGCGTGAGATTAATACAGATTTTTAACGGAAATGTAGATTTTAAATTTATGAGATTAGGCGTTTTATAATACATTTAAACATTCCTTTTTATGTAAAAGATCATTTTTAAGAATTCCGTAACATAACATCTGTTTACAAAAACTAGAAGTATAAAATTTAAAATGTTTTATATAGAATATATTTTAAACATAAAAAATTGTCTGTGATTAGTTAGTCCAGGCATCTCAATCAGCGTGAGATTAATACAGATTTTTAACGGAAATGTAGATTTTAAATATAAGAGATTAGGCGTTTTATAATACATTTAAACATTCCTTTTTATGTAAAATACCATTTTTAAGAATTCCGTAACATAACATCTGTTTACAAAAACTAGAAGTATAAAATTTGAAATGTTTTATATAGAATATATTTTAAACCTAAAATATTGTCTGTGATTAGTTAGTCCAGGCATCTCAATCAGCGTGAGATTAATACAGATTTTTAACAGAAATGTAGATTTTAAATTTAAGAGATTAGGCGTTTTATAATACATTTACACATTCCTTTTTATGTAAAAGATCATTTTTAAGAATTCCGTAACATAACATCTGTTTACAAAAACTAGAAGTATAAAATTTAAAATGTTTTATATAGAATATATTTTAAACATAAAAAATTGTCTGTGATTAGTTAGTCCAGGCATCTCAATCAGCGTGAGATTAATACAGATTTTTAACGGAAATGTAGATTTTAAATTTATGAGATTAGGCGTTTTATAATACATTTACACATTCCTTTTTATGTAAAAGATCATTTTAAGAATTCCGTAACATAACATCTGTTTACAAAAACTAGAAGTATAAAATTTGAAATGTTTTATATAGAATATATTTTAAACATAAAAAATTGTCTGTGATTAGTTAGTCCAGGCATCTCAATCAGCGTGAGATTAATACAGATTTTTAACAGAAATGTAGATTTTAAATTTAAGAGATTAGGCGTTTTATAATACATTTAAACATTCCTTTTTATGTAAAAGATCATTTTTAAGAATTCCGTAACATAACATCTGTTTACAAAAACTAGAAGTATAAAATTTAAAATGTTTTATATAGAATATATTTTAAACATAAAAAATTGTCTGTGATTAGTTAGTCCAGGCATCTCAATCAGCGTGAGATTAATACAGATTTTTAACGGAAATGTAGATTTTAAATTTATGAGATTAGGCGTTTTATAATACATTTACACATTCCTTTTTATGTAAAAGATCATTTTTAAGAATTCCGTAACATAACATCTGTTTACAAAAACTAGAAGTATAAAATTTGAAATGTTTTATATAGAATATATTTTAAACATAAAAAATTGTCTGTGATTAGTTAGTCCAGGCATCTCAATCAGCGTGAGATTAATACAGATTTTTAACGGAAATGTAGATTTTAAATTTATGAGATTAGTCGTTTTACAATACATTTCAACATTCCTTTTTATGTAAAAGATCATTTTTAAGAATTCCGTAACATAACATCTGTTTACAAAAACTAGAAGTATAAAATTTGAAATGTTTTATATAGAATATATTTTAAACATAAAAAATTGTCTGTGATTAGTTAGTCCAGGCATCTCAATCAGCGTGAGATTAATACAGATTTTTAACGGAAATGTAGATTTTAAATTTAAGAGATTAGGCGTTTTATAATACATTTAAACATTCCTTTTTATGTAAAAGATCATTTTTAAGAATTCCGTAACATAACATCTGTTTACAAAAACTAGAAGTATAAAATTTAAAATGTTTTATATAGAATATATTTTAAACATAAAAAATTGTCTGTGATTAGTTAGTCCAGGCATCTCAATCAGCGTGAGATTAATACAGATTTTTAACGGAAATGTAGATTTTAAATTTATGAGATTAGGCGTTTTATAATACATTTACACATTCCTTTTTATGTAAAAGATCATTTTTAAGAATTCCGTAACATAACATCTGTTTACAAAAACTAGAAGTATAAAATTTAAAATGTTTTATATAGAATATATTTTAAACATAAAAAATTGTCTGTGATTAGTTAGTCCAGGCATCTCAATCAGCGTGAGATTAATACAGATTTTTAACGGAAATGTAGATTTTAAATTTATGAGATTAGGCGTTTTATAATACATTTACACATTCCTTTTTATGTAAAAGATCATTTTTAAGAATTCCGTAACATAACATCTGTTTACAAAAACTAGAAGTATAAAATTTAAAATGTTTTATATAGAATATATTTTAAACATAAAAAATTGTCTGTGATTAGTTAGTCCAGGCATCTCAATCAGCGTGAGATTAATACAGATTTTTAACGGAAATGTAGATTTTAAATTTATGAGATTAGGCGTTTTATAATACATTTACACATTCCTTTTTATGTAAAAGATCATTTTTAAGAATTCCGTAACATAACGCCTGTTTACAAAAACTAGAATTAGATAGAAGTATTTATGAAAGAGAGAAAAATGTAATTATAAATGAGCTATAACATAGCTTTATACGGTTATTTTAAAAATAGTAAGGTTTTTTTTATAAATTAAGGAACTATTTATGAATTACTCGAAAAAAATTATTTCTATAATAATTTAAGAACTTTTTTCGTTTTATAGCTCCTTGCGAGAAAGATAAAGACTGTAAAAATGGTGCCCAATGTGTATTTAAAGATGGTGTTACATATTGTAAATGCAATCCTGGGACAGTAGGAGATATATGTCAATATGTACCTGAATGCGATGACATGGATTGTGGAAACGAGGCAAAATGTGGGTACAGTACAAGAAAGAAGAAAGCTGCTTGTATCTGCGATCACGGAAGAGTATTTGATCCGGATACCAAAAGTTGCAAAAGTAGGTAATATATATATATATATATATGAATTTGTGTCTGTATGTACTCAATAGACTCAAAAACCATGCATCCAATCGCCGTGAAAATTTGGGAAATGTTTAGGTATATCCATGGGAAGGTTTTTGTAACGTTCGATTTTTAACGTTCGAAATCCATTCCTTTCCCCTTTTTCGAGCATTTCATGTCATTATTCCAAGTATTATTTTCCCCGGTTAAACGCAAAGAAGCAATATTTCTAGAAATGTGACGTCATCAATTGTTTTAAACGCAGTTTTCTTCGGTTAAAAGTAGAAGATTAAAATTTTCAATTTATCACATAATAAATAGTTGAAAACGATATTTTTTTTAATCTCATTATGACTCATTCTTTTAAATATCTGATTGATTCATTTCTTATTTTATATTATTTAAACATCGTCTGCGTAGTATCAATTCCATTTTTCCTGGAAATTTAGATATAAAGTGATTCACTTTCATTTCTATATGACGGAAATTATAGCATTTTTATGAGAACTAATTTTAGATTTAATTCTTGGTTAATTTTTACGTTAGAATAAAATTTTTATCAACAATATTCTAAGAACGAAAAGTACAAATTTCAGTGACTCTCATGGGCAAATAAATACCTATCATTTTATATAGATATCTTTATATTCACACGGTTGTCTATATGAATCTGTGTTTCTATTTCATACAAAACCACGCGGTTTGTCATAAATTTCCTTAATTTTGGACAACAGTTATTAGTACCAACAAAATTAGAACTGTTGTTTTCAAAACCTCTGCTTCATATTCTACAACTTAGTATGTCAAGATCTATTAGCGTTGCTAATCAACGTTCAGTAGTAATACAGTAGTACAAAAACTGAATATTGTTATAATACGCTTATAATAGAAATATATAAATATGCCGATGATTCGAACTGAATTCTGACGAATTTAGAGAGTTATGCACGAAAAACAAATATTTGTTTAAAAGTAATACATTAAGTTTACCGTAGCGAAGCATGGGCACACGTGCTAGTTTATTTATATAGTATGCTGGAATCATATCTATGATACCTCAGATTCGTTAGTGCAGTCAACCTCAATGAATAATTACAGATTAATGAAAATATTAATTTGAAAGAGCAGACTAATTCTAAATGATATTGTGCCTCATAAAACACTAATATATATTTATATTAACTTTCAATACGAGATTCATGTAGCATAATGTCTATTCACGAAATCTGAAAGGAGAAAAAACTATTTATAAAGCAAATGATAAATGTAATTATATTTGAGATATATATTACATGCATACAAATATTTAATTAAAGTTCATAACAAATTTATCATTGACAATCGAAAAGTATCCCCTATCTGATAATAGCCTAAGTTATCTGTCCGTCTGTCCTCAAATTTATGAAGCGGTTGGACCTGGAATGGATACAGGCATCCATATTGATTTATTGATGAGTAAGGGTTAGCAAAATTCAAAGTTTATCGTCTCCTAAACTATCTATCCGATTCTTAAATAAATTGGTATAAATATGCTTCATATCACATCGAAAAATACTGCCTTCTTTAAAACGTTCGAAACCTACCCCTTCCCCCTTTTCGAGCGTTTAATGCCATTATTTTGAGCCCTATTTTCCCCGGTTAAGAGCAGGGGATTCAATTTATTAATTTATCATATAATAAATAGGTAAAAATAACATTTTTTCAAGCATTATGACGTCATTTCATATTTTAAATTATTTAAATATCGTCAGCAGTATTTTCATATTTTTATCACTGAATTTAGTTATCACGTAAATAATTTTCCTTTATATTTGTATTAAATAACGTATTAGGTACATATGTGTTAATTTTAAATTTAATCATCGATTATTTTTTGCTGCAATGAAAATTTTATCAGCGGTATTAACAACAAATACGTTTAATAAAAGTCTAGGAGCCTATTTCACGGACTAATAAATATCTAGCGTTTAGGCTATATATCTTTGTAAATTAAGAAATTTGTCCGTTTGTGTGTTTGTTTTTCATGCATATCCACACGGTTTGACTAAACAAATTCAACGTGATTCTAACATTCATTCATAGCATCAGGAGACTTTAGAGGAATATGAAGGTAAACAAAGTATTGAGTGTGTACCAGATAATGCTCAGCATAAATCAAATCAATTTCTTATCTACCTCATAGGGTATTTTCTGGGAAAAAATTTTACTGATCCCGTCGTATGACAGGCTATATGCTAGTTAATAATAATAGTTTAATTAAATTAAAAAAATAAAAATTAATTTTCTCTAAACTTTTAAAATAATTCATTTAATGCAAATTGCAAAATCATTTTATAAGTTTAATGGAAAGTATTAGTCTTTTTCTTCTAATAATTTCTCCGTTGAACTAATATGTCCGAAACGTAATTCTTTAAACCAGGGGTCGGCAACCTGTTTGTTCTTAAGGTCCCAATACTAAATTTGAAAATCCCCGAGGGCGCATATTTTACAGATAATCAACAGGTATAAATATGCATTAAAAAAACAGATTTTTTATAACTTTATTATGTTGGTGTCATACATAATGATACATATAATTCAGTGTGAAACTTGGGTGTCCATATTTTCAGCTAATTTCTTATAATTGGGGATATATTTAGAGTTCCCGGTCCTTAAACAATTATCTAAATGTGAGTCATTAAGCTTTGTTCGGTATTTTGATTTCAAATTTTTCATATTTGAGAACAAAGACTCGCAATTGTATGTTGTTGCCCAATATGAATAAATTTTTAGATCACATTTCCTTAAAATAGGATACTTATTTTCATCGACTAAATTCCAAAACATTTTATCATTACTATGCGCTTTTAAAATAATATCACTTTGCAAGTTTATTATTTCTAATTCTAGGTCTTCGATATTATGAAGCTCGAAATACACTGAAACTAATTCAAGGACATCATCTTCAGTAACATTGAATGGATTTATGAAAAATATTAGAACGTGTTCTAATGCTGCAAAATCGTCAAATCTAGAAGAAAACTCTTCTATTAGCTTATCTATAATTTCTAAATATGATGTAGCAGTAAAATTTTCGTTATTCATATTTAAACTCTCAACAGTATATTTTATATTTGGGATATGTGATAATGATTTTTTCAATAGATGGGATTTCAACAACACTAACTTGCATTTGAATGTCCTAAACTCAACTGACTACTTGCTGTATATCGCCGTTTGACAAGAATAAGTAAATCGCTCTCACTATCATACATTTATATTAGTCCAGCGAGGGCGCATTAAAAATCGATCGGGGGCGCCGCGTTGCCTACCCCTACTTTAAACTATTGACTGCTGAAAGATGTGCATGCAAGATATTTTTCTTTTGTAATCCATGAATGGTAAGTCTGGAGCGTTACAAGCATATACAACGCTTGCACAATTCACTAACTTGGTTTCACATTGCATTTATATACTCTATTATATTCGGCTCCTTAAAAAAATCTCATAAATGTTTGTAACACATAGGTATGCTTGTAATATATACACTCAAAAGCCAAAACGTTATGACCACCTGTCAATAACGAGTTGTCCCACCTTTGACGCGACACACAGCTTCAACCCGCCTTGGCATGGATGACACAAGTCCTTGGTAGATGGCCGGACACAGATTATACCAGATGTTGAAGCAACGGTCACGCAAATACGAGATAGTGCGAATGGGTGGTCTTTGAACTCTGAGCTGCGCTGGAACATTCCATTTCCAGCTTTAAAAGCAGACGCTATGTAAGGGTGCAACTGGTTTGCAGTGATATTTAGATACATTGTAGTATTCATGGTCTGCTCTACCACCACCCCGGGTCCCAGAGACGGCCAAGAAAATGTTCCCCAAACCGTAATACTGCCCCCACCGGCCTGTGTATGACCTACTGTACATTTAGGGAGCAACTGTTCGCCTGGGAGACGGCGTATCCTGACACGGCCATTGGTGTGATGAATGACAAACCATGTTTCGTCTGACCAGGCAACTCTCTCCCACTAATCTATGGACCAGTGGCGATATTCCCTGGCCCAGCGTTGGTGCAGTTGGCGACGACGCTTGGTCAGCAAAGGCACACGAGTGGGACGTTTGCTGCGTAGCCCCATATCCAACAGTGTGCTAAACAATGAGTACTTTAAATTTATTCCCATTAATAATGTAAAGTAACGTAGGAAGTCATGTTGATTTGAAAAAAACATCAATTTTTGATAGATTATTGCCAAATTGACATAAATAAAGAACTTTGTCAAGAACAGCAGAGAGAATGTGTAGCTGACAAAACTTTAGACGCAGGTTTTAAATGTGTTTGCAAGAAAGGAGAAGCAGAAGATGAGAAAGGAAATTGTGTTGGTAAGTTTCTAATAAAATTTAAATTATCAACTATTCATAAACAATATTATGGGGAATCATATACAGATAAACTCTTCTTAAGAAAATCAAATTCTAATTATTTTGACTAGCTTTAAGATAATGTAGAAATATAGTTTATGCGTCATATTGTATTAATATCTTTGAACTTTAGGTTAAACAATGACTACTTTAAATTTATTCCCATTAATAATGTAAAGTAACGTTGGAAGTCATGTTGATTTGAAAAAAATAACAATTTTTGATAGATATTTGCCATATTGACAAAAATAAAGAACATTGTGTAATACAGCAGAGAGAATGTGTAGCTGACAAAACTATAGACGAAGGTTTTAAATGTGTTTGCAAGAAAGGAGAAACAGAAGACGAGAAAGGAAATTGTGTTGGTAAGTTTCTAATAAAATTTAAATTATCAACTATTCATAAACAATATTATGGGGAATCATATAGAGATAAACTCTTTTTAAGAAAATCAAATTCTAATTATTTTGACTAGCTTTAAGATAATGTAGAAATATAGTTTATACGTCATATTGTATTAATATCTTTGAACTTTAGGTTAAACAATCAGTAGTTTATAATTTATTCCCATTAATAATGTAAAGTAACGTAGAAAGTCATGTTGATTTGAAAAAAATATCAATTTTTGATAGATTATTGCCAAATTGACACAAATAAAGAACATTGTGCAAAACGGCAGAAAGAATGTGTAGTGGACAAAACTTTAGACGCAGGTTTTAATTGTGCTTGCAAGAAAGGAGAAACAGAAGACGAGAATGGAAATTGTGTTGGTAAGTTTCTAATAAAATTTAAATTATCAACTATTCATAAACAATATTATGGGGAATCAGATACAGATAAAATCTTTTTAAGAAAATGAAATTCTAATTATTTTGACTAGCTTTAAGATAATGTAGAAATATAGTTTATGCGTCATATTATATTAATATCTTTGAACTTTAGGTTAAACAATGAGTACTTTAAATTTATTCCCATTAATAATGTAAAGTAACGTAGGAAGTCATGTTGATTTGAAAAAAACATCAATTTTTGATAGATTATTGCCAAATTGACATAAATAAAGAACTTTGTCAAGAACAGCAGAGAGAATGTGTAGCTGACAAAACTTTAGACGCAGGTTTTAAATGTGTTTGCAAGAAAGGAGAAGCAGAAGATGAGAAAGGAAATTGTGTTGGTAAGTTTCTAATAAAATTTAAATTATCAACTATTCATAAACAATATTATGGGGAATCATATACAGATAAACTCTTTTTAAGAAAATCAAATTCTAATTATTTTGACTAGCTTTAAGATAATGTAGAAATATAGTTTATACGTCATATTGTATTAATATCTTTGAACTTTAGGTTAAACAATCAGTAGTTTATAATTTATTCCCATTAATAATGTAAAGTAACGTAGAAAGTCATGTTGATTTGAAAAAAATATCAATTTTTGATAGATTATTGCCAAATTGACAGAAATAAAGATCATTGTGAAGAACAGCAGAGAGAATGTGTAGCGGACAAAACTTTAGACGCAGGTTTTAAATGTGTTTGCAAGAAAGGAGAAACAGAAGATGGGAAAGGAAATTGTGTTGGTAAGTTTCTAAGAATATCTAAGTTATTATCTATTTATAAATAATATTAGAGCTATTAAAGCTATTAATTAGAGCTAATTAATTATGCTTTCATAGAAAGAAAAAAAGTTGTTATAAATGCTTAAAAATATTAGAAATGTTAATTTTAATACCATATCTTTACTTAAAAATGTAAAGTGAACAAAAAAATGCAATAAAAAAATGTGACACTTTTTTGACCGAATTCTGGAAAAAAATGAAAGTGTCAAAATGTTAAAAGTTGGGTTTGTTTGAAATATATGCCGAGGACTGAATTACCTTACTGCTTACCTTTTACCTTCCCTACGGGTCATGTCAGTTCTATCATTACCAGTCCTGTTATCGTAAGGCTGGTTTTTACCCCACTCTAAAATTACACTTTCTGGCTTCACTGTAGTTTGTGGTGACTCTGAGTTTGATTCTTTATTTATATTTTTCATCGTCAAGCAAGTGAGTTCTCTCTAGTATGGCAACCCGATGTTTTTCTGACTGTAATTGTGTATAAATGTTTTGTATACAGTTTTAAACATTTGAATACCCATAGTTTATGCATTTTGTTATATTTTTATATCTTTAATAAATCATGAAACCCTATTTTCTCGTCAATTTTCGTACGATTTAGAAAATTTGAAAAATGGTTTTTCTTAAAATTTGATACAATTTGTGTATAAATTAAAAATATACTGTGTTTATTTGTTTTAACACTTATAGCTTACGCTTTTTATTCCATTTGTATTGTTCTTATGGAAGTTCATGCCGCCCTCTTAAATAGCATGTTGGCATGATTGGCGCCAACAAATGTCCCCAACAAAACAAGGAGTCATTCAGAATTGCATTTTTACCTTTTATTTCTTCCCTCTAAATTTATGTTGTTTAAAGTGTCAATTGGGGTAGCGCTACGCGAACTCCCGGGTCCGAGGTTCGATCCTCGGTCGACTCAGCCTTTCATTCCTTCAGCAGGTAGATTAATTGAGGTCCAAGCGTGCTTGGTAACTCAACACTGGACGTACATTAGGATGACCACCTAATCGGGACGTATGGTTCGCACCCCGCGGCTCTTGGTATCGCAAACGGAGATTAACACCATAGGCCGTGGCTCCCTAGTTGGGTTGTTGTGCAGAGGAGTTGAGTAGTTCAGTAAAATACGAAGCACATCCAGAAAGAAAGTTTCCCTATTTAAAAGAAATAAAGAACTCTCAGTTTCATGGTCATACTTATTGGCATCAAGTACAGCAAAGTTTCAACTATTTTCAACATAGCCACTACCAAAATTGAGACACTTGTATTGTGGGATCCACTTTTGTATCCCTCTGTCATAGAACTCTGCCTCCTGTGAGTGGAACCCATCCTTCCTGTCCCAGAACATCGTGCACACCCCTTTACGTACCAACAGCGTCTGTTTCAATTGGGTCCTGAGATAAGATCCACTATGATGTCAATGCATCGACTTCTGGTTTGTTTCCGGAGTAAAGTGCGAAATCCGAGTCTCCTTGCCCGTGAGGATCCTGTCGAGGTACTCGTCGCCGTCCACACCCCTTTACGTACCAACAGCGTCTGTTTCAATTGGGTCCTGAGATAAGATCCACTATGATGTCAATGCATCGACTTCTGGTTTGTTTCCGGAGTAAAGTGCGAAATCCGAGTCTCCTTGCCCGTGAGGATCCTGTCGAGGTACTCGTCGCCGTCGTCGTGATACCGTAGCAGAAATGCCAGTGCTGCTCCTAAGCGTTGAATTGTGTGTTCGGGTATCAGTTTCGGCTCGTAGACCTGACAGAGCTGACGATGAATTTCAATTGGCACAATGCTTTGTGCATTCAAGATCACTGATCGAACCTTGAAGGCAGCGGGAGAAGGAATTGGTTTCCATTTCGGACCACTGCTACCCCGCTACTGGAACGAATCGGGATTTGTACAGCTGGCATACGATTGATACATCATAGATCTGTTACGCACGCGCAATTGACACCGCTATTTAAGTTTACTTTAAAGGGGAAAACATCGGGAAACTTACTTTCATAAGAGCCTCGTATTAGCATCAAAAGAGTTTTTCGCAGGGTGCAAAGTGTGAATCGATTAATGCCGTCTTCTATCTACTGTAATGTAGATAATCATCCCTACTTGGAAATATCAAACTCAATGTTCACCTCCATCCTTTTTTACAAAAGTGTTTCATTTTTTCCCCTTTAGCGCCTTGCGAATTGGTAGAATATCAGAAAAAATGTTACGAGCTGCAGAGGGAATGTGAATCGGACGAAAACGAAAAGGAAGGTTACAAATGCGTTTGCAGGAGCGGGCAAACGGAAGACAGCCAGGGAAATTGCGTTGGTAAGATTCTATATTGAAAACTGTATAGATATTACGCTTTAATCATTTTTCACGCGTTCAAACGTGGTAGATCTTTTAAGGGGGCACATTAGCCATAAATGTCTCGGAACCCGTAAACCTTTAAAATATTCGAATTTTCCAATATATATATATATATATATATATATATATATATATATATATATATATATATATATATATATATATTGTAGCGTCTTGAGCTCTAATTGAGCTGGAAAAAGGATAGCGGAGGCCTACGTACAGACTAAAGATCTTTATTAGAAACACAATGTTGAAGTTATGATGAAGACAGATGAAAACGATGAATATCTACAAAGGAAAATGATGGAACAGCTTCCTAATCGGTTGGAGAGAAAAGGGGGGAGGGCACTCTCAGTCGGTCGCCTTTGGACACCTGTGATAACAAAGAAAAACTAACTTTATTGAAAATCAATAGTTGGTAGAGCCTCTACGAGAGGCAATGACAGCGTGAACCCTCCGGGGCATACTTTCCACAAGTCTTTGTATTACAGCTAGTGGTATTGTCTTCCAATCGGCTTGGAGTAGACATACAAGTTCCTTCACCCTATTTGGACGGGTAGTGTCCCTTAATTCGGCGATCCAACTCGTCCCAAAGGTTCTCGATAGGGTTCAGGTCTGAGCTCTAGGCAGGCCAGTCCATTCGATGAACTCCATTGGCACCATACCAAGCCTTGGTTAACCTCGAAACATGACAACTGGCATTGTCGTCCTGAAAGTAACAGGGGTCCAACCCGTAAAACTGCCACAACGTAGGAAGCACATTGTCATCCAAAATAATGCAGTAGGCATCGGCGTTGAGATTACCATGAATGGGGACCAAGGGTCCCAGTCCATAATACGAGAAACACCCCCAGACCATAATTCAACCTCAGCTTGACTGTTGGCAAAATGCATTCTGGCAGGAGATGTTCTTCAGGCAGACGCCAGAGCCAGACCCTGCCATTCGAACGGTGAAGGGTGAATCTTGATTTCTCGCGCCAAAGAACTCGTTTCCACTGATATACGGTCCAATTTCTATGTGATTTCCACCGTATTAACCGAGCAGTGCGGTTGGACTTTGTGATCGAAGGCTTATGGGCAGCAGCACGACCATGAAAACCAAGCAGATGTGCTTCCTTACGGATGGTATTCATTGAAACAATACTCCCGGATGCCTGTCGAAACTCCTCGTGGAGGAGGGCCATCGATTGGGTGCGGTTCTTCCAAATTTCTCTGGACAGCACTCGTCGGTCTCTATCTCCCAGTTTCGTTGGTCTGCCGACTCGGGGCACATTCCGACAATCACCGCTCACCTTCCACTTCTTAATCACTTAGGCCGTCACTGTCGATTTTGGGTACTTCAGATAGCTAGATATGTGCCTTAAGGATCGGTCACATTTGTGATACCCGATAATTATACCTCTCTCGAATTCAGAAAGCTCCGAACTGCGCGGCATCTTGCATGCGGCTCATGCCGATGCCGTTTCCTACACGATGTATACCATCGGAGGACTTGACGTACCTCAGGACCGCAGATATCGTCATTTGCATAGGTGTCCAAATACATATTGGTAGAAAGTGTATATATAATATAGTGTGTGTGAGTGTGTGTGTGTGTGTGTGTGTGTGTGTGTGTGAGAGAGAGAGAGAGAGAGAGCAATATTATACAAATTAATTTGTAAATTTAATGTTCCCATTGTCGGTTAAAAAAATTACAACTTTTATTTTCACAGATATTTGCGAAATAGAGAGAAACATAAGGAAATGTGAAGCCGTGCAGAGGGTTTGCGAATTGGATGACAGTGAGAGCGATGGGTTTAAATGTGTTTGCAAGAAAGGAGAAGTGGAGGATAGCAGAGGAAAATGCGCTGGTAACGTTCTATACTGATATATTCGTTATTAAAGCTTTTTTCGCACAAGTTCAGACAATGAATGGTTAATCAGAATGAAATGAGGGTTATGCACCGTTTGGAGTCCGGAGTATAGAACGTCACAGGATTTATTCCTTTAGATGTTTCTTTATGTCAAGGCTTCGAACCGGAACTAAATCGAAAAAAATATCGATTTATTTCGGTTCGATCAGTGATTATGTTACTGTAATCAACTTATCAATATTTTCTCACTGAGCGCCAACTTTATAATGATCGTCATAACATCGCTTCTATATTTCCTGTTTGGATGTTCACTCGTAATTTTCGGTTTCAGTTTTGCGTGAAACTACTTATAGAAGGCAGATTGAATTCGATCGAATGTTCAGTTGTCGAATGCGATTTTGATAATGGATAACAATTTCAATGTTGATCTTACAGAATGGTTAATTGGACAAATTCGCATAGTGTACCAATAAAAAAAGAGAATAAAATCTTCTCAGTTTTGATAATTAAATTTTTTGTTTATAATAAAATTATATTTTTAGTATAAATAAGAATAAACATAAAATACAATTATTTATTCGGAACGGAACGGAACTGAATACCGAACTATTTTATTTTAGGCGGAACGAAAACCGGAACCAAACCGATGTTTAGTTAGTTTAGTTTAACAGAAACCGGAACAAAAAAAATATTACTGTTCGAAGCCCTGATTAAAACTTCAATAAAACTCACCGTTCATACTTTAGTACGGGAATACGAGCAGTTATAAAAATCGAAATGTTTTTCACGTGTCAACGTCACAACCACGCGGACGTACGATAATTGTTTGACAAATTGTGCAATTCGAAACGCAAAGGTGTTTTATGCTCTCATTTAAGGTTTTCATTTTTACTGCAGCTGAAAATAAACAGATATCTTATTGTCCAAACACGACTGCAAATCGGTTTCTCGTTATTACCCCCGACGAGCACGTGTAGGTATAAAGTGCTACGGACGAGAGTATTAGTCTCCTTGCATTTTCCTCGTAATTTAGAAGTAGGAATCAAGCCACTCTCTTAGTATCGTTTGAGAACTTCGAGGACAGTGTGACCAGAAACCTATTTTACGTGCCCCACCCTTCATTAATGAACACGACGGAACTGTGACCGGCTCGAGCTTCGAACTCCCAATTCTGCGGTTATGGAATCAATGCCTTTAGCGACTGAGCTACCGTGGCTCACTCCAATTATAGAGGTAAGAAAATATAAAGGTCCGATTCGAGCACAGAGTTGAATATATAAATGAATCTCTAATTTGAGTATAGAAGTAAAAAAGTTTTAAAATGAGGGT
>CM063497.1:3325278-3335278 GCA_032207245.1 Pardosa pseudoannulata
TATATACTTACATGCATGCACATTTGCATATACATATATAAATAGATACATATAATTGTACTGATAGATATAATTGTACACAGATACGTGTGTGCAGTGAGAGATAGTTCGAGGCGAACAAAAGTAGACATACATATTTAAAATGTTATCCCTCTTGTTGGGTTTTTGGAATGCCGGGGTGCTGCTCTCCGGAATTTGTCAGCTGTTGGGTATTGTGTATGTATGTATTAAAACGCATATTATGCATTTGTTGAAATGCTTTGTTACTCCGATAAATAATATCCACTATATCGTGTCATGTTGCATTTACTTTCATCTTTCAGGGTGCTCTTGCGGGCGAAATTCTTGGTCCTGCAATTTCGAAGACGGGAAGAAGATTTGCGATTGCCTTCCGGGTTACGGGGACAAAAATGGAAGCTGCGAAGGTGAGTCTGACACAATTCCATACCTTTCAAACGACGTCTCATTGAAAACCGATAGAACGGATTGGCTAGCCATTAACAAGTTAAAGCTGAATACTCCTGTCTCTACTCCTGACTCTAGAAAAGTTTTTTAGTTCTACGTTCAAATCGGAGTTTAATTTTTGCGTTTTTGTTAGCTCCATAATCAAATCCGAGTTTAATTTTATTTAGCTCTATACGAAATTTAGAGATTAATTTAACATATTTTAGCTCTAATCGGAGCTTAATTTTTATATTTCTTTTGCTCTATAATCAAATCAGATTAGTACTTTTTATCTCTATACTCAAATAGGAGTTTAATTTTTATATTTCTTTAACTCTATTCTCAAATCAGGGTAGAAAGTTTTAGCTCTATACTCAAATCTGAGCATAATTTGGATATTTCTTTAGCTCCATACTCAAATCAGAGATTAATTTAATATGTTTTAGCTCTACTCAACTCGGAGAATAATTTTTATATTTCTTTAGCTCTATACTGAAATCAGAGATTAATTTAATATGTTTTAGCTCTATACTCAAATCGGAGAATAATTGTTTTTCTTTAGCTCTATACTGAAATCCGAGATTCATTTAATAAGTTTTAGCTCTATACTCAAATCGGAGAATAATTATTTTTCTTTAGCTCTGTACGGAAATCAGAGATTAATTCAATATGTTTTAGCTCTATACTCAAATCGGAGAATAATTATTTTTCTTTTGCTCTATACTGAAATCTGAGATAAATTTAATATGTTTTAGCTCGATACTCAAATCGGAAAACAATTATTTTTCTTTAGCTCTATACTGAAATCAGAGATTAATTTAATATGTTTTAGCTTGATTCTCAAATCGGAGAACAATTATTTTTCTTTAGCTCTATACTGAAATCAGAGATTAATTTAATATGTTTTAGCTCTATACTCAAATCGGAGAATAATTATTTTTCTTTAGCTGTATACTGAAATCAGAGATTAATTTAATATGTTTTAGCTCTATACTCAAATCGGAGAATAATTATTTTTCTTTAGCTCTGTACTGGAATCAGAGATTAATTTAATATGTTTTAGCTCTATACTCAAATCGGAGAATAATTATTTTTCTTTAGCTCTATACTGAAATCAGAGATTAATTTACTATGTTTTAGCTGGATACTCAAATCGGAGAATAATTTTTATATTTCTGTAGCTCTATACTGAAATCATAGATTTATTTAATATGTTTTAGCTGTATACTCAAATCGGAGAATAATTTCTATTTTTCTTTAGCTCTGTACTGGAATCAGAGATTAATTTAATATGTTTTAGCTCTATACTCAAATCGGAGAATAATTTTTTTCTTTAGCTGTATACTGAAATCAGAGATTAATTTAATATGTTTTAGCTCTATTCTCAAATCGGAGAATAATTGTTTTTCTTTAGCTCTATACTGAAATCCGAGATTCATTTAATAAGTTTTAGCTCTATACTCAAATCGGAGAATAATTATTTTTCTTTAGCTCTATACTGAAATCAGAGATTAATTTAATATGTTTTAGCTCTATACTCAAATCGGAGAATAATTTTTTATATTTCTGTAGCTCTATACTGAAATCATAGATTTATTTAATATGTTTTAGCTCTATACTCAAATCGGAGAATAATTTCTATTTTTCTTTAGCTCTGTACTGGAATCAGAGATTAATTTAATATGTTTTAGCTGTATACTCAAATCGGAGAATAATTTCTATTTTTCTTTAGCTCTGTACTGGAATCAGAAATTAATTTAATATATTTTAGCTGTATACTCAAATCGGAGAATAATTTTTATATTTCTGTAGCTCTATACTGAAATCATAGATTAATTTAATATGTTTTAGCTGTATACTCAAATCGGAGAATAATTATTTTTCTTTTGATCTATACTGAAATCTAGTGTATATGTTCATTCATTTATCAGTGTAGTTTCCTTAGCAAATTCGCCGAACGATGGCCGATTTGTTAGGGTGCTGTCCTTAGGTACCGGAGTTCGTGGATTAAAAATCCACTGTAGCATGGATTTTCGTTGCCGTTCGGAATAAGCTTTAAGCTGTAGGTCCCGGTCACATTAACCTTCCTGTTGCAAAAAAGCAGACAGTAGCACTCCAAAGCAAACTTTAGAAAATTCAATCAAAACTTTCAAATTAAACACCTATTATCAGCTGACACGGTAGAGGGTTCACTTTCCCCCGTGAAAAGCAAGGATAAACAAAATCCGTCATTATTTTAACGCGTGACGCTAACATTTTTTTAAAGCTTTTACCTTTTATCTATTTATTTTTGTTCTTTTCAGATTGCGATTGTGGTAACGACACATTTTCATGCGAATTTAAAGACGGGAAGAAATCCTGCGTTTGCGATTTTGGTTTCAAGGACAATAACGGAAAATGCGAGAGTGAGTCTACTTCTATAATCTCAATGGTTTATCTCAACTCAACTCTTTTAGAGGCTTACTCTGGACGTTGCGAATTGGGTCGAACGTTCGTTGTAACGTCACTTTGAAGTCAGCTTGATCATTTTCTGACATAATGTCCTCAACCTGACTTCAAAAAGACGTCACAACGAAGGTTCGAAACGAACTGCAACTTCCAGAGTAAGGGCCTTATAGGACGACTTCGCGCAGCAGGGCACATCTCAACTTATGGCGATCCTAGCTTTTATTTCAAACGGAAGGGCAACTGTTTGTTTGCCAATGTGCCAGAAAATGAATGGGAAGGGCATTAAAGTAGTTCATGACACTTCATGAAATCACTGTATTGGAAACTGATCTAAAACGATAGAACTGTTGAACGCGGTAGTGTTCCACATCTTCTAAACAGCACATGCGGCAGCGATCAAAGATCCTGCTAAGTCCTTTCTTCGACTTGTCTGCGTTGATCAGTTTGACTAGCTGCACCTTCCTCAAGTTCCTTGGTAAGAAGTTCCTTCGAACGTCATCATGGAGCTTGCAATCGTAGACAAGATGAACATTGCCGACCGCTTCATCGCACCAGCAGAACTCTTGTCGGCTGTAGAACTCGGACTGATAAGTGGGGACAGCACCATGTCCGGTAATAATCATATTGATAAGGAAGTCATCCATTTTACGGTTAAGGCTTGCGTTGGGAATAAGCCTATGGACCGGTCGGCCTTTCTCCCTATTGTTCCATTCGTTTTGCCACATGGCATGACTGGCTCACCGCAAATCAAGGAGCTATTGTGCTGCCATGAATATCTTAACCACAACCGCACCGCAAGGGGAAAGTACCCCTTCACGAATGGTCTGCAGTTATTGCCTCCCTCACCAACACCTGCTCTCATGTCAGAAAGTTCCATGTAGTACACCGGACTTTTAACCCGTGTAGGACTCCCGTACTTCCGGAAACTGCATTGGTTGTACTTATTTGTCTAAATTGTCTACATGTTTTTTGTTATTTTAAAATATAGGGTTGGATTGCTGACTTGGCCCCTTCGTAACGCATTGTTGCCGGGCCGTCAGACCGAATATATATATATATATATATATATATATATATATATATATATATATATATATATGTATATATATGTCTATATATGAATATATATAGAACTGAGACTGCATACTGGATCTGAGCAGAGAGAGTTCTGGTAGAGATTGCCATGAGTACTGTAACGTCACAACTGTAGATGAAAAGTAACTGAAGTTATGTATATTGCGTATAAAAACGTTATTTAAAAAAACAAAAAATTAAATTTATTTTTAAATGTTAAAATCTTAATTTTTTTATAATATTTTATGCAAAATTGATGCTCCAGGGGCATTTTTAATTAAGCTAATTATGAAAAAATTAATAATTAACAACTCTAAAACTAATTAATATTTTGTCTTCAAATTTTAAAAGTATTTATATATCAATAGTACTAATAACATAGCCAGTCTTCAAGGAAATTCATTTAAAAGAAAAAAAGTTTGCTCTAAAGGTTCACTGTCGCTTTAACTGTAAAAAAAAAAAAAAGACCTGTAAAAAATGTACAAAATATGCATAAAAAAGCCCAAACTGTGCAAGAAACTTCAATAGTAAACTAAACTATTTCCCACAAGTTGTCTTTATATTTTTCTAACTCTATATACTTTTCGGTATTGCTACATCTTATCATTTTTATATGAATTATACTAATTAAATGTCTAAAAACGAGAAAGAGATGAGAAGATAGTGAAAAAAACGTGGAAAACACACACACACAGAGTGAGACAGTGAGTGAGTCAGTAAGGAAGATAGCAATTGAGACAGTTAGGGACAGATTTTGGTTGAGACAGTGAGTGAGAGCTAAGGGAGAAAGTGAGATAGGGGTAGAAGAGATAGAGTCGGAGAGAATGGAAAGGGTGATCGGGAGAAAAGTGAGAATGTGTGACTAAGGATAGAAAGTGTGGGAGACAGAAATGAGAAAAAGAATGAGGGACAGAATTGGGAGAAAGAGATAGAGTGTGGTTAAAATGAAAGGGAGACAGAATGAGTGAGTAAGGGAGAGACACGGTGAAAAAAGGAGGGAAAATGAGTGAGTGAGAGCGATAGAGAGTGAATGAGTGAGGGGAGAGATAATGAATGAATGAATGAGAGGTGAGATAATTAGTGAGAGTAAGGGAGTGACGGTGAGTGAGTGAGAGTGATAGAGAGTTAATGAGTGAGGGGAGGGATAATGAATGAATGAGAGGTGAGAGAATGAGTGAGAGTAAGGGAGTGACGGTGAGTGAGTGAGAGTGATAGAGAGTTAATGAGTGAGGGGAGAGATAATGAATGAATGAGAGGTGAGAAAATTAGTGAGAGTAAGGGAGTGACGGTGAGTGAGTGAGAGTGATAGAGAGTTAATGAGTGAGGGGAGAGATAATGAATGAATGAGAGGTGAGAAAATTAGTGAGAGTAAGGGAGTGACGGTGAGTGAGTGAGATTGATCGAGGAAGAGTGGGGAAGTGTGGGGAAAGGAGAGTGAGTGAGTTAATGAATGAATGACTGCCGGACAGTCCACTTTCTGTCCCTATCTCTCTTAAGGTCTTATCACACGTCAACATATGCTTGTGTTTATATACAACCACAAACTAATAGTTGTTAAAAATGCAATGGATGCGTTGAAGAATATAGAAACAAGTAAACAATAAATGAAAGGGGACGGATGGGTGAAATTGGTTGGAACGAATCTATCAGAATCAGTAATCAACATTAATTGTATTTTACATGTGATCTGTTGTGTGATATATAAACAGTATACAGAGTGTCCCCAAGAAGACGCGATAAACTCTGCACAACCAGAATCTTTGATTGGAGCACATAAAATAACCCCCCAAAAATGTACTTCTTCGAAGGATAGTTGAGAAAAATGAGACAGAATATGTGTGACATCATATCAGGTTTGCGGAACAATCCTTTATTCGAAACATGAACATCGCTACTCGCTTGAAGTCCTCTTCCATGGCCACTACGATCTCCAGATCTCTGACTCCTTTAGTTTTATTCCTGTGGATCCATCTGAAGGATTTGGTTTGTCGAGATCCAGTTACTTCTAAAATCATCTCAGTTACTCGTCTGCACGGTGCGTGTACTTACGTGGACACTACGAGGATGGAAAGCGTGGAGCAGTCACCCAATCCACGAAGCGAGCATGCATGCCGCCACGTGCCGGGAATAAATTTCGAACATCTTCCTACATAAAATTAGGCAAATTACGCATGTTCGTATTTCGAATAAAGGTGTCTTTTATTTTCCTCGAAAACCGGGTATTAGGCCATACAATTTCAGACTCGAAAACTATAAGTCGTAGAAGTACAGTTCTTTGGGCATTTTTTATGACTTCCAAACAAAAAATTTGATTATCCGGAACATCCTGTATGAACAGCACTATGTCTTATTATCTTATATTTACTTTTTTTTTTTTAGCGTGTGAGTGTGGAAACAATTCGTTTTCATGCGAATTTCTAGATGGACAGAAAGTCTGCAAATGTCATCGGTTTCACGGGCAGAAAGATGGACAATGCGAAAGTGAGTCTATTTCCACATTATCGAACATTTCAAAAGGGGAACCAGGGAAAACTGACAGAATAGAACTACTAACCTTAATGTAGTCGGTCTAATTTCAATAGGCAGCTCAAACTAACTGATTTCCCCCTCCCATTGCGAATTGTAACTATGGTAATAGAGGTTGAGGATTAACATAACGATTTAACTAGTTTTCCCGAACAGCGTTCGGGCTACTGATCGTTAGCCGCATCTCGTTTCCCCGTACGGCGTACGGGCGTAGATATTTTTTTTCTTGTTTGATATTCCAGTATTTTTAACTGATTTAAAGAGAGTTTTTTGGTATTAGAATATTTCAATAGAGGGCACAGCCTGTCCATGTTATTTTAATGCTTTCTAACTAGTTTTTTTATTGTTACCGAAAGTCGAAAATATTCCGCATTCTTTGTTCTTGAAATTTTTGTTATGCAGTTTTCTAGTTGTGGATTCGAGACGTTTTAATCATACATGATATTACAGAAAATGACACTTTATTGTGAGAGGTTTCTGGTACATATTGAGAACTGTCTTCTAATGTTCTGCATTATCCCATCTTGTTTTGATTTTCCCCTATTTTTAACTGATTAAAAGAGAGTGTTTGGTATTAGAATATTTCAATAGAGGGCACAGCCTGTCCATATTATTTTAATGCTTTCTACCTAGTTTTTTTATTGTTACCGAAAGTCGAAAATATTCCGCATTCTTTGTTCTTGAAATTTTTTCGTTGACTTGACGTTTGTCTCACGGGAAGAGGTAAAAAACTGAACCGATTATAACTTATTGTTACAGTATTTCATAACAAACATTTCTTAAAATATGACAATTCACCCCATTTTCAAAGTAGACTAGTTTTTCTAGCGCATGCGTAACAGCTTCCATGGACCTTGCTTCGGTGATTGGATAGTAGCTCTCTTACCAAAGCTAGAACTTCAGAATTTAGCATCATCTCAATGAAATGTGTTTCGGTAGTAAAATTAATTTTTCTCTCTGTTGTTAAAGGTAATTTATTAATTAGCATAGCAGTTTTTAACAGTTTATCTATAAATATAAAAATGAATTTTTGTCTGTCTGGGATTTATTTGGACTATTTTTATTACTAAATAATTATAATCGTTATTATATTAATAATAATTTTACTAAACAAGTAGATTTGGCTCCCAATTTTTTTAAAAATTGTTATAATGTTCTTATTTGGCCGGCCACTGAGTTAGGATTAGCACAATTCAAAGCGAGCCAAGTTTATCTTCTCGTAAGCCGACCGATGGCCGATTGGTTAGGGTACTGGCCTTCGGTACCGGAGTTTGTGGGTTCGAATCCCACGACTGTCATGGTTTTTCGTAGCCTTTTGGAATCGGCTTTAAGCAGTAGGTCCCGGTCTCATTAACCCTCTTGAGCAAACTGGTAGACCGTAGAGCTCCAAACCAAACCTTCACACGTTAGCCTTCTTGTTAAAAGCTTTCCCAAAAATACCTTTACATGTGCCACCAGCCGCTACTTTCCTAACGAGTGCTCACCCCAATCCTCAGACAATAACCCACGTGACTTTTGGCTTTGAGGAAATCCGAAACATCGAGTTAGTCTTGGTAAACCAAGAACTAGACCTGATGCGAAAGGATCGATTTTTTCGGACACAGTGTGGTCAACTGCTGTTGCTGTCAATTCCATTAGGACGTAGTCAAGCACTTGGGCCAGAGTCCACAGGAATTAAGGCGAAGGGGTATGTCTTTTTGTTTGAAGAGCACTGCTAGGGTAAAAGAACGTCTTACCTCAAGTGGGTCTCGTTATATAGAAGGAGGAACCAAGCAGTAGACCACTTGTCACCTCCAGAGGTGTCGCTCGAGAACTTGGAGGGCATGATGGCCACGAGACTATTTGACGTGCCCCTCTCACCCTTAAAAAATACTGTAGATCTAAGGGCGGCTCGAGCCCCGATTCCTAAACCTTCCAGTCTCGAGATCGTTGTCTTTGCCAACTGAGCTGCCATG
The DNA here is from genome assembly GCA_032207245.1 of Pardosa pseudoannulata. Lineage (NCBI taxonomy): Eukaryota > Metazoa > Arthropoda > Arachnida > Araneae > Lycosidae > Pardosa > Pardosa pseudoannulata. The sequence continues at coordinate 3,333,726 of CM063497.1, forward strand.
GCTTTAAAGAATGGTAAAAATGAATATAAAGTTTCAAAATTTAAATTATTAAGTTTAAGTTCCTAGAAGGAAGTAAATAAATAACTTACCCGAATAACACTTGTTTCAGTTCAGGCTCGGACGCCATGTAAGATGGGTCTCGATGAATTTATGACAATTGGGGAACATGTCCAAACTACCAAGCCGGGCGTCATATGCAGTACTTCCGGGACCAATGGGGCACATGTCCAAAGAACGACAAGCCGGGAGTCAGATGCGGTACTTTCTTGGAACAATTGGTGTATCTCTTGGTGAATTTGGTGAAATTATTGGCGATATTTACAAAACACAATACCTAAACTAATTGCACTGTTAGTTTTGAAAGCCAAGAGAGGTGCGGAAATATAAAAAACTAATGTTTTACACAGTCTTTTTAAGATTTAATGGTATTTTATTAGAACAAATTACCTCTTCGATGTTTGGCGACTTTTATAGGTATGAAGGGCGCCAATATATAAAAAAAATATGCAATCCTACTTAAATATTCAAACCTGGAATTCATATGATGTATGGGCTATTAACCACTCAAACAGCTTATGGTACTTGTCGACTATAACGACGACCAAAAAGTACTACGAAAACATTTCACCAATTTGGCGATTTTAAATCGTCTAACCATATCGCACTGGATTCGCACGTGATTTCATATTTCGGAGGAATATGATTTTGAGAAAATGAGCAAAGTAAAAATGGGGATGATTTTGGAAGCGCGAAAACGAAGCGATGCTGTTATTTCAAAATGGAGACCATCTACTCGAAGCTGAGGAAATGGTCATGAGTTGAAACGGTATGCTAGAGTAGAAACCATATGGAGACGTAACGGGAAAAATGGTGCCTCCGTACCGGAAACTGGTTCGCCGTTTCAAAAATCTCATTTCTGCAAGCCTAACCATACATTTACTGTTGGCCAGAAGAGTTCCAAGTCAATAAGATGGTCTACCAACCAGCTGAATGATAAGACTGTTGAGTATTGACATTTCAGTATAATTTAAAGTTTGGCGAAATTTTTTTCTAGCCGTTTTTTGGTCGCTGTTATATCAGACACGATACTTTTTCTAAAAGGTTCTAAACAGCTGTAAAGTTTAACGGATCTTGAAGCATTCTAAGTTCATCTGCCTACATTCGTCAAAAATAACTCGAAATTGATGGATTAAAAATATGACTTTTGTGTGATAATTAATTCTTACTATGTCGTGTTTACTTTATTTTCAGTTTGCTTTTGTGGCATAGATATCCAATCCTGCCGGTACAACGAAAGCGGTAATAAAGTCTGCGATTGTCCAGTGGGGTACATTGAAATAAATGGTATATGTGAAAGTGAGTATAATTCCATTATATAATAGAACGCCTTACTGTGTTCCCATACTAAATAAAGATTATTTCTCGATTAGGAAAAATTACTAGTTATTTGTGAACTTTAATAAGTTCTTGATGTCTTTTGCATCATAAAGTTCATTTAATCAGTGAACCTAAAAGCTGTTAACAAAATTCATCACCTTTAAAACAACATAATT
>CM063497.1:3362778-3397443 GCA_032207245.1 Pardosa pseudoannulata
AGTTGTAATACTTACTGTAATGCTTAATTGTTTTTCAAAGACTATCACCTCGTTTTAAAATTGAACGGTGTTGTGTAATTGAATAGGCTCGACAGCATGTCAATTTGGCTGTTTTCTAAGTTAATTTAAATACAGCGCTGATTTTTAAGCAAACGTATGTATAACAGAAGTTCGGTAATTATACAAACATGCATTCTACTATGACTATAAAATTAAACGTTTTTAGTATAAAAATGTTTAATATTGTAAAAAAAAATCGTAGAATGTAAAAATAAATATAAAATAAAAATGTTTAATTTTGTTTTTCAAAAGATCTGAAGATAAGTGCATCCCCTTAATGAGTGGTATCTCATTTTAGATACCGCTAAAAAATAGGTCGTAGAATTTTTGCTTTCTTACAATTTTATATACACATTGAATTATGTCTTCTTTATATGAATTTAACGATAACTTTTGTTTTGGTTGGAGTGCTACGGTCTACCGTTTTGCTACGCGAGGGCTAATGAGACCGGAAACTACTGCTTAAAGTCAATTTCTAACGGCTACCAACAGCTATTCCATCAGCAGGATTCGAACCCGCGTACTCTAGTACCTTAGAGCAGCACTCTACCATTCGGCCCAACGATAGGAATTTTGTTAATCGAATATTATGATAAATATTAATCAGAAATTGCATATATATGTATATATATATATATTTATATATATATATATACATATATATATATACATATATATACACACATACATATATACATATATATATATATACATATAAATATATATGTATATATATATATATTTATATATATATATATACATATATATATATACATATATATACACACATACATATATACATATATATATATATACATATATTATATATTATATAGGGGATAATTTCTTTCATTGATATAAAATCATTTTTAGCACAAAAACTACACGAGTTGGTGATTAGTTATGAGGTTAACGAAGAACTTTTCGGAGAACTTTTTTCCTTAAATGTAGAAACTAGTTTGTTTTTACGTTTTCAGATTTATTTTCCATACTATTATAGATAACTAGCATATAGCCCGTCATATGACGGGATAAGTAAAATATTTAATTTTCCAGAATTGTAAAAGTACCTATGAGGCATTAAAAAAAATGGTTTGTTGGATGAGAAATTATTTTGCAACAAAATATTTCAGTAAGTAATTTACTTTATATCTTAGTTTAGTGTTAGAAAACGTATGGAAATCATGCAGACATAGAAATTAATCTAAAATTATTAAATGAGATGGTTAAAGAAATGAGTCATAATGCTAGAAAAAATCGTTATTTTTACCTATTTCTTTATGTGATAAATTGATATTTAATCGACGCTCTTAAAATGGGGCTTGCTTATAATAATGGTATACGTGAATTTAATAAAATAAAAATTATAGATATTTGAAAAAATGGTTAAATTTATTTTAAAAATAATAAAACAACTTTAGGAATTAATAATTTTAATTTGGTACATAAATTTATGGTAAAAATTAGTCTTTCACCATATACGTTGATTTTAACGAATTTTTATTACCTTTCAACATAATATGAGTCTAACGCCATTAAAAATTATTCAAATTTAAGTTTTTTAGGTCCTTTACTAATAAACTATCAAAAATATAATTTTCAATAAATTTTTTAAGAGCTTTTGAAGAAATCCATTTGAATTTCGACATTTTATTAAAAATACCGTTCGAAAAAAACGCATTTGAAGTTTATGAAAGCAACTTTAAATATTGAAAAATTAAAATACATGTTTATAATTCTCCACACTTATGTTACACTTTCACATATTTCAACTTTGGCATATTTTTTTCTTTATGTGGGCTCTATTTTTTTTCTGGCGATATTTACGCCAGGAAAAGAATGTTTTTTTACATCGAAAATATGTGATTTGTCCGTTTTTTGTAGCAATCAATGTATAATGCCCGGGTTTTATTCGAAGAGCCTCAAAAATTAAAAAAACAACCCACCTAAACCTTTATTAAAATTTATTGTATCTATACTATAACGTACTGGAGATATGGTAGGCGAAGCCGTCAATGAAACAGGCTAGAAAACTGTTTAATCTAGACTAAATATTTATTCAGGAGAATAAATTATGTACAGCTGTGTACAGATTCAGTAGATTTCTGATTATTCTGGGATCTCGTGCTGAGATGACTTAGAAATTTCTTTCATTGATATAAAATCATTTTTAGCACAAAAACTACACGAGTTGGTGATTAGTTATGAGGTTAACGAAGAACTTTTCGGAGAACTTTTTTCCTTAAATGTAGAAACTAGTTTATGTTTTTACGTTTTCAGATTTATTTTCCATACTATTATAGATAACTAGCATATAGCCCGTCCTATGACGGGTCCAGTAAAATTTTTAATTTTCCAGAATTGTAAAGTACCCTAAGAGGCAGGTAAAAAAATGGTTTGTTTTTTAGCTGAGAATTATTTTGCAATAAAATATTACCGTAAGAAAATTATTTACGTAATATCTAAGTTTAGTGATAAAACGTATGGAAATAATGCAGACGATATTTAAATAATCTAAAATAAATGATTAAATGAGATGGTTAAAGGAATGACGTCATAAAGCTAGAAAAAAAATTGTTATTTTTATCTATTTATTATGGGATAAATTGATACATTTAATCGCCTGCTCTTAAAATGGGGCTTGATATAATAATGGCAATTCTTGAATTTAATAAAATAAAAATCATGAAAATTTGAAAAATGGTAAAAATTTATTTTAAAAATAATAAAACAACTTTAAGGAATAATAATTTTACATTTGGTACATAAATTTACATTTGGTAAAAAATTAGTCTTTCAAAACCATATACGTTGAATTTTTAACGAATTTTCATTACCTTTAATTAACATAGCTAACTATGAGTCTAACGCCATTAAAAATTATTGAAATTTAAAGTTTTTAGGTCATTTACTAATAAACACTATCAAAAATATAATTTTCAATAAAATATTTTAAGAACTTTATGAGAAATCTCATTTCGAGTTTCGACATTTTATTAAAAATACCGTTCCGAGAAAAACGCATTTGAAGTTTATGAAAGCAACTTTAAATATTGAAAAATTAAAATACATGTTTATAATTCTCCACACTTATGTTACACTTTCACATATTTCAACTTTGGCATATTTTTTTCTTTCTGTGGGTTCGATTTTTCTTTCTGGCAATTTTTACGCCCGGAAAAGAATGTTTTTTTGTATTGACAATACGTGATTTGTCCGAGTTTTGTAGCAATCAATGTATAATGCCCAGGTTTTATTCGAAGATCCTCAAAAATTAAAAAAACAACCCACCTAAACCTTTATTAAAATTTATTGTAGCTATACTATAACGTACTGGAGATACGGTAGGCAAAGCCGTCAATGAAACAGGCTAGAAAACTGTTTAATCTAGACTAAATATTTTATTCAGGTGAATAAATTATGTACAGCTATGTACAGATTCAGTAGATTTCTGATTATTCCGGGATCTCGTGCTGAGATGACATGTACACAATAAGGTAGCGTGGGATACCGGATAAAGTATGGCTAGGGCTTCTAATCACTGGAATTGTTCGCTAATTAGTGCCGGTAATAAACGCTGACACTATCACCTCCGGGCTGACGATTTGTACAGTCGGCTTCCACACCAAGGTTCGAAAGTTCAGAGTGCGTATCACGCTGGGGTTCGTGAAGGAAAACTCGGGATGCAAGACGATCCAAAATGAGAGCAAGGGTCACTCTCGGCTACCTACTTCTATGCACGAAGTAAAAAAATTAGCAAAATAACGGGAATGGAATTCCCAAGTCGAAGGTCGACTTCTTAGCAACAGAGACGCTGGCGGTCTCTAATCAAGCAAACTCCAGAAGCGGAGATACGAGCGGTTCTTCTCGAGCTACAAAAGCTCTATTAGGAAGAAGCCTCAAGAAGAAAAGCCCCCGTCTTGGCATCGCCGCTCTTCTTTTTTAGCGGTCCCGGTTCCAATTACGCGATTCTTTCGGGAAACCTCCAGAAGCAGAAAGATGTCATCTTGCGGTCACTTCCCGCTTGAATCAGCTGTTTCGTTTCCATATGTGGCCGGAAAGCCGTCTTCAGATCAGCCGACCCAAGCAACTTAATTGCCTTTTTCGCTACCGCTAATGGGCGCACAGGTTAACTGTAATTATTTACAATCTTTTCACAGTCTTTCCATTCAACAGTCTCACAAAATCCCAGACGTGCTGGCTCCATCACACGGACAGTTTTCAATTAAGTATCCACGTGTATTTTAGACCACCCGTTTCTACTTACCACTTATCGTAAGTGTCCGCGACGAACGAGGAGTCCTTCGGGCTCCTCGTTCTTTAGGGTCATGCAACGGATCGTTACAATACATGCCCCTAATTTAAATGCATCTAATTCAATGAAATTTTCTTTTGGCGGTATTTGATAGAAGTATCCATAGAGACTCGTTGGCATCTTGTGTTTTACAATGCAGACACTTTTTTAAAAGCTCTTGATCATAGAGTTGCATATATGTTGGCTTTATAGTATTTACAATTTCTGAAGGCAATCCCTGTCGTGTAGTCGTCGCTTATATTTGAGTATTAACCTGTGATCAAATGTATAGTGGTATTTATTTTGATTGCGTCGTGTAAAAATATTTTAGTGCTAAATTTAACCACAGGTTCTGAGAAACTACAGACATGAAATATGAAAATAAACTAAAAGCTAAATTAAAAAGCATCTGAAACCAGCTTAAAATGAAAAAAGTAAATTATGATTATGTATAAACATCTATGTACACACAAACTGATTCTATCTTCATAAAATATGCTTTATCAACACCTTCAAAATTAGGTGCCACTCTAAATTAGTTCTGACAATAATTTTTCATCACTTAAGTAATTATGTAAATATAAGAGAGAGGACCTAATCTCAATTTCAAAATATATGTAAAAGGGGGTACCTTTGTGAGTTAATATGGTGTGCCCGGAACACTGCTGGTTGGGGGCTGATCAGGATTGGGTATGTATGGATCTTCCGTCGGTCTGGTCAGGGACTTCCTTCTGAGTGTTTGGGTGCGGCCTCCCGAACATCTTCTGTCGGATTCACTCCTCGTCTGGGCTCCCCAACACCTTCTCTTTTTTTGAGATTTGTCTTATTTTATTAATTTCATCCTTGTCCCCTCTTCCTTCTTATCGTCCAATCGGGATAGTTGTAAGAATCTAATTGGTCTGCTTAAACCCCGCCTTGAGACCACCAACGTGGAAAACCTTATCCCTTCTAATTGGGCACTGTCCCTTAGGGACTCATAAATACTCCACAAAGGTACATTCTTATTTAATGTCAAGTACGGAGACGGGATTCTAATCTGGGACTGGGATCAGAACCCCGCCCGAGACCACCGTACAAGACAACAATATCCGTAGAATATAATTTTATGGTCCTCTGTCTTTTTACAAAGATGTGATGAGGTCAGATTTAGATCCCGAGCATTTTACTTCTTGTATGAATGAATCAATTATATTACTGATCTAAATCGCCTCATCACAATCCTGTATTCTTTTTTAAATGAGTTTTACCAGTGTTTTTCGCTCTCTCGTAAGCACACCAGCTGGATGAACCAACGAGGCACTGGCGATGCATTGGATTTTGTTTGCTGGATGTGCAGCTTTCTCGTAAGCACACCAGCTGGATGAACCAACGAGGCACTGGCGATGCATTGGATTTTGTTTGCTGGATGTGCAGCTCTCTCGTAAGCACACCAGCTAGATGAACCAACGAGGCACTGGCGATGCATTGGATTTTGTTTGCTGGATGTGCAGCTCTCTCGTAAGCACACCAGCTGGATGAACCAACGAGGCACTGGCGATGCATTGGATTTTGTTTGCGGGATGTGCAGCGGAAAAAAAAGCTGCAGTTACAGCACTCTGAATTCTTTCTAAATCAGTCACATTACTTGGAATTACAATGCCATAATAGTTTTATGTGTTTTATCTATCATGGCATCTGAGAGTTTCCCCTTTTCCACCTAAACTTTTCTGCTTACTTTTGATTTTGTAAAGGCTATCTTAAATATTGTATTCAAACTTTTCCCCACTGTCCTTGCTATAAATATCTATTGCAGGCAAATGACCCTGTGAATCTCATTCACTATGAGATTCCAAATATTTTAACTTTCTGATATCACGGGAGAGTTCAAACAATATGTATGTTCCAACAAGACTCCCTACTGCCTGCCGAACCAAAATAATTGCAAACAATGTATATTTTTGATTTTTTTTTTAAATGGAGACTTTCATTGTTTTGTTGCAAAAAGTATTTTCCTTTCGAAATGTAAGATTAATGTTAGTAAAATGATGTAACAAACCAAGCATACAGTTCGAGATAAAAACATGCGACAACTTCATTTGTTTTCACTCATGTAAAAATTTCTAGTTATTTCCAATTATTAAATCCAGAAAAATTTGTAAAACTAATATTATGAAAATTTTTTGTAAATTCTATTCTGTCTTTACGCTTTAAATTTAACAAATGGTTTCGAAATCGCTACTTGCGGTTTGTTTTGACAGCTGTCACTGATGTTTAAATAGCTATAACTCTCCTTTAAAATGACGTAGAGATAATGCAAATACAAATTTAGAAGCCCAAATGTTGAAAATTTACAATAAATAAACAGATTTTTTAAAAAAAATCAAGATCTTTTATATGAATACAATCATAGTAAATGAAAAATGGAATCTTACCTTAAACAAAATACGCTACTTTTTTGCATTAAAATTTGAGAAATTCATGAATTTTTTTATGGGACCTAGTTAAAAATTAAAAAAAATTCAAGAGTCCAATTTTTAAGGATCTCTCTAATTGAAGTTTTTAAAAACTTTTGATGGCCCTTCAAATCCTGTTTTTTTTTTTCTTTAAAAGATAGAAATTTACGCAATAAAAAACACAAACATTAAATTTAAAAAATTTTTAAAAATATTAAAAATATTTACCAATTTTTTGATGTTTGCCATGTCAAACTCTGTGTGCTTCAATCTAGAAATTTTTAATGATGCTAATGTCTTTTTTTTTAGAGTGTAAAACTCTGTCACTTACACGAAGGATTTAGTTAACTCCTATTGTTCTTTTTGTTATGTCTGTCACTTAAAATTTTGTTATATAAATCGCTCGTTAGACCGAGAAATGATGAAGTACAACTGCAATAGGTGGAAGATTTGTATGAATTCTGATACTTAAGATTAAAATCGTGCCTTTTTCTGTATAATACGAAGTTTATTTAAGGCTTAGTAAAATATAAAATCGTTACCCATTTGTAAACGATTCCAGAGTAAATTAGGTTATGCCGACCCGATGCAATACCCTTAGAGAAAAAGATCGATTCAAGGCAAGGTTGGGATTTTTTGGTAAGTGTTGTTTAATAAGTTTATCTCCTAATGACTGAATAGCATACCATTTTCCATTTAATTCCTTTGACTTTAGTTTCGTCACCTGTAGTTTTTTATTTCTGAATGTTTATGTTATTTTTTTCTATAAGTGTCAGTACTTGGTAGAATACCTGAAACACATTCTCTAAGTAGTTATCTTCGGTAATGCAAATTATCTATGCCCTTCAAAAGTGTGTTTTTGTGTGTGTGTGTTGTGTGTGTGTGTGTGTGTGTGTTTTTGTGTGTGTGTGTTATGCCCTTCAAAAGTGAGTGTGTGTGTGTGTGTGTGTGTGTGTGTGTGTGTGTGTGTGTGTGTGTGTGTGTGTGTGTGTGTGTGTGTGTGTGTGTGTGTGTGTGTGTGTGTGTGTGTGTGTGTGTGTGTGGTGTGTGTGTGGTGTGTGTGTGGTGTGTGTGTGGTGTGTGTGTGGTGTGTGTGTGGTGTGTGTGTGTGTGTGTGTGTGTGTGTGTGTGTGTGTGTGTGTGTGTGTGTGTGTGTGTGTGTGTGTGTGTGTGTGTGTGTGTGTGTGTGTGTGTGTGTGTGTGTGTGTGTGTGTGAGTGTGTGTGTGTGGTGTGTGTGTGTGTGTGTGTGTGTGGTGTGTGAGTGTGTGTGTGTGTGTGTGTGTGTGTGTGTGTGTGTGTGTGTGTGTGTGTGTGTGTGTGTGGTGTGTGTGTGGTGTGTGTGTGGTGTGTGTGTGGTGTGTGTGTGTGTGTGTGTGTGTGTGTGTGTGTGGTGTGTGTGTGTGGTGTGTGTGTGTGGTGTGTGTGTGTGGTGTGTGTGTGTGTGTGGTGTGTGTGTGTGTGGTGTGTGTTGTGTGTGGTGTGTGGTGTGTGTGTGTGTGTGACTGAGTGAGTGAGTGAGTGAGTGAGTGAGTGAGTGAGTGAGTTTGACTGACTGACTGACTGACTGACTTATTTCGATGCTTTTGTGTAAACAAGACCAATTGTACCCAATGGAGATTTAATAGTATATGTGTCTAATTCAAATGCACATATCTAAGAGATCTCTTTTCGGTTTGATCCTTTTCAGAACTGTTCTATATTTCGAAAAGGTAAGTATTAAATATTTTAATACTGGTTTCTTTACTAACATTTCATTGTTTTTATACACACCTTATTACAAATAATATCTCGACCGATCTAGTGAAGTTCCAGTATTTTTGGAATAAAGTACCGAACTTCCCTGTATATCGACCTCATAACTTATGAAGTCGAAGTAAGCGTCCTGTCGACCATAATTAAGTACAACCTTTGATCTAATATCTACTAACAATATTGTTTGAAAATTCCTACAGTCGTCCCAATATAGCAGATTATGATGAAAAATTAGTGTAAGAATGTTCCCTTTGCTATCATACTTATTTTATAATTTCAACCGCCCACATCAGATAAAGGTTATCATTGGGCTTTGGTTTTATTCCCAAGAGGAGCCGAACTAATGGTTAGGGTGCTGGCCTTCGGAACCGGACTTCGAATCCCACTATGGTATGGATGTTCGTAGCCGTTCGGAATCAGCTTTAAGCAGTAGTTCCCGGTCTCATTAGCCCTCGTGTTTCAAGAAGTACACCGCAGCGCTCCAAAATCAAACCAAATCTATCCCAAGAGAGGAATTGATGAGTTTTTAATGTAATAGGCAATAATTTGGTCCTCTCCCATACTAAATCGAATACATTTTCGTAACACCGCTAGGTGGCGGTCTTGACGAATTGTCTTGTTGCCCGTTAGAGGGTTTTTCATATACAAAAAGTATAAAAGTCCTACACCTGGAAGGGAGGGAGGGTTGTGATGTTTTCCACGTCCAGCTACGTATCTTTCGCATGGTCTGCTTTGCAACGATGATAGGTGGCGCTATTTTCTGTTTCTTGCTGTCCGCTAGAGGGCTTTTACATACAGAAAATGTATAAAAGTATTACACCTAGAAGGGAGGGCGGGTTTGGGTTGTCACAGCTTGATGTCCAGTTACGTAGTTTGCCTTGCAACCTGGATAGATGGCGCTGTTTTGCATTTTTTTGTTGCCGCTAGAGGGCTTAGTGACATGAAAAATGTATAAAAGCAACTACACCTGCAAGGGAGGGAGGGTTGGGAACAATCTCCATGTCCAGTGCGTATCTTTACCATAGTCTGCTTTGAAATGGGGATAGGTGGCGTTGTTTTGGTTTCTTGCTGTCCGCTAGAGGGCTTTTCATGTCAGGAAAAAGTATATAAGTACTACACCTGCAAGGGAGGGCGGGTTTGGGAACTCTCTTATGACCAGCAATGTATCTTTCCCACGGTCTTGCTTTGCAACGAGGATAGGTGGCGCTGTTTTCAGTTTCTTGTTTCTCGCTAGAGGGCTTTTCATACAGAAAATGTATAAAACAACTACACCTATAAGGGAGGGCGGGATTGGGAACTCTCTTGGTACCCAGTTGTTTCACTTTACTAGTTGTTACTTTCTAGCTTAATATTGACGGACTCTTTCAGGATAATATACATTTCTTCCATTTACACGAAGGAGGTTCAATATGGCCGTCATTTTAGAAATCTGGAAATAATACACGTAGAATGAAATATGTATGAAAATCTAAAGTTCCTTCAAAAGTATTCAAGTTATTTCCGAGTATAATAGATATATATTTACCACAATCGAAAACAATGCTCGATTTCTTGGATTACAATTAGAATCCTAAGAATTAAAAAAAAACAAGGTTAATAACATGCCACAAAACCTTCATTTTACATACTCGGCTGGCTTTTTGCGAGTTTAAATCCCGTTGTTAGCGTAGAAATCTTTCAAAATATTGCAAGGTTAAATGTAGACTGTAGAATTTGAAACTCACAAAATCATTCGCAGCGCAGCTCAGCTCTGATTGAAAAAAAACCTGATTAACATTCAGATAAAAAGGAACTAAATTTCAAATTGCAGAAAATTTTAGGATAGTTCGAGTGCTATAGTCTACGCTATTATGGTACAAGAGACCTATTGCACTTGAAGAGGTTACAAGAAGTGATATACAACATTAAATTTCCAACATTTCTAGGCATTTTCTTAATTGTACAGATTTTTCTAATTAGAGAGGAAAAAGTTTAGAGAGGAAAAAGGAAAAGCATTTCTCCTGATATAGAAAATTTTCCACACATCAGTTCGTGATATACCGAAGCTGACAAAATGTTTTCAAATAGTCCGAAATATATCTTAAAAGCTTATGACTTGTAAATATAATTTAGGCATGAGATCAGGTCCAAAAATTTCATACTTACCTTTCGAGATATAAAAAAGTGAATTCAACCGAAAAGATATTTGTTAGATATGTGCATTTGAAGCAAACACATATACTAACAAATATCCATTGGGTACATTTGGATGCAAAATATATGAAACATTAGATCTATATCAAATCCAATAACAGTTATGGCTATAGTAATTTACGAACGATTTTTTTATCTATTAATAAAATACAGCCGATAGAAAAAGTTCAACGCATTTTAAATATTAATACATAATTTTTTCAGAAACCATTTATGATAAAGTTACCTTCATATGAGATTTATATAAAAAAGGAAAAATTCTAAATTTTGTAGTATTAGTTCATGAAAGACAAATAGTTTAAACAAGTATAACAAATAATAGAACAGATTTAAAAAAATATAAAAACTTGTAAGGTTGTTTCAATTAGTGACATACACCCGAAAGTAATTGAAATTTGTATTTAAAAAATGACGACAATTTCTTAAACATATAGAAGCTTTCAGATGGCCAATCAGTTCTAAAAATCATACAGCAAGCAAATAGGTCACTACCATCGACTATTATTACTAATAAATAGAAATGTATTATTACAAAACAATGATACAATGGATTCAACAGGTTGATTAAGGAAATTGAATCATAGTTAATATTTGTACGGAAAACTTTTTACAAAAGCGCTAGAAGTTAGCCACGAAAAGGGTAAGTTCCCCAACAAAACCTAATGTATAGAAAGAAAATTTGAGAAGGAATATGGAATTAGCGAGCACGTTAAAACTACGACCTAACTTAAACATTTCTTAAAAATTTTGAAATAGTAATATGCTAACGAATTCTGTAATATTCTTCCATTTATAATTGGCTATTGTTTTATAGATTAATAGTAATAAACAATGGCCGAAATGTAAAGGGACTAATTTATATCGCGTTTGTTAACACAAATATATATGCCTTGAATATGTTAATAGGCATACACAAAAAAAAAATTCTCCTGTTAAAAGCATTTATACTCGTATAAGTACAAACAATTCAGACTGTAAAGTATTAATATATAGTTATCTGTAAAAAACAACCATTTAACCGTTGCAATTAAACTGGAATGCACACGTTAAGCCAATATACAGTTCTTCAAGTAGACATGTTTGAAAAACAGCAAAATGTATCTACCAACGAGTTTAAATTTAAGGGAAACACAGTTCAATTTTAAGGGACATGACACTCGTTTAAAAGAAAACTATTATTACAGTAAATACTGTAATTTTTTTGCAATTCAGAATATAGTTTAAAACAGTTTAAGATAATATGTTTTAAAGCAGATTAAGATAATAAAGTATTTAAGTCATTTAGTTATTTAAACATTTAAAATGGCCTTATAATATTTGTATCTCAAGTCTACTAGGAATATGTTGTATAAATGCTTTTCTACGTAAATGTGTGCTGCAATTTTTAGGTACCTATAAAATTATATTTTATACATAAACCGACTCAGTTCAATACAATGTAGTTAGATAGATATTTTTAACGTATTTGTGTGTAATAATAAAGTAGAATAAACTTTTTAATTTTCCATTTGCAGTTTTACCCTATACATGACAGAAAATTGGTATACATACTTTAAAGGTTGCATGTTCAACACAAAATAAAACTTAGACACAGTTTGTAATGCATAGAATGTGAAGTAAAAAAAAAACTTGGCAAAAGGCATATACAGTTTGCATATAGTAAGGAAGGCTATAAATTATATGCACGAGTAACTTTCAAAATACAGTTGTTTGAAAATGTGAGAACGCTATGACTAAATTGAAACAATTAGACATGTTAAAGTTTAAATTCCCTTCAATTGACTTCATTGTGTTAAATTGTAAAACAGTATAAGAATAATTCACAAACTTTATAAAAAGAATTATTTACCTTAAGTGTCCTTCTGATAGTTCACCATTGTAAAGGCCGTGTTTGAAAGTCTGAGAACCCCGTGTACCTATCGACTGTCAACGATCTCATACAAGATTGCGTCAGAAAAATCATGACGCTATTCACTATCAGGAAACATTCACTCATTCAAACATTACTCTGGGAGTTGCGGTTCGTACCGAACGTCGTTGTAACGTCACCTTGACGTCAGATTTAAATTTTGAGAGCAAACGATATTTCGGTACTCTGGTTACGCGGAAATTTTACGATAAACTATCGGTAACTTTTCGCATGTAACCCCCATATACCGAAATATCGTTTGCTTCAAAATTTTCGCAATCTGACGTCAAGGTGACGTCACAACGAACGTTCGGTACGAACCGCAACTCCCAGAGTAAGTTCAACGTTTAAACGTGCATAACCAAAGTCGAACTGCTAACCGCGTTTAAAACCTGTTAACCAATGCTAACGCAATTAACCGTTACTCTGGTTTTTCGTTTTATAACGTTCGTTGTAAATTTACTTTGACGTCAGCTGATTATGCGAGCAAACGACTAACATGTCAAGTAATTGTCACAACACGTTCGAACTGCTAGTCGAGTAAGCTTCGAAACAAGATTAATGGTTAATAAATGACTGTGGTTGAGTTCTTAAGAATTAAAAGTCATATTGTTTTTCAACTGTTAAACCCACCAAATTTATGTTTTTCTGTACTATTTTCAGTTCACTGCTGAGTCGAGAACAAGTCGACAGCTTTGGAAATAAATGAGTTGTTTTGAGCTTGCATACAAGTATATTGCCCTTTTCAACAAAATTTATACATAACAACTATCAACAAATGTGGAAAGCACTTTAAAAACATTTTAATCTTAAAAATAGTGTGTATAATGTTTCAATGCACTTCCAATAATCTCTTTTGTTTTTACGTACTTTACTTTATATTATGTTCAAAAATTTCACTAAATACATATTTACGTTATTATTATTAATCATTAAATAAACTTTCAAAATACATATTTTGAAGTATTTTAAAAAATGTTATCAGGTTCAGTATGTCAAAATATGTTTCTGTATTTCTGAAGAACTTTCTAGAATATTTCCTATTTCTATATCAATAGGTAAAACTTACGTCATGTGGCTTCCACCATTTTCACTGAAGGAGCTATCTCCCTCTCTTAATGATAAAAAATATTCAACCAATTAAGCGTAGATAGTTCGTGGAATAGAGTACCAAACTCCCCTGCCTGTCGACTTTTTGCGTAAAAATGGCATTCAAAATCGACGTAAACGGTCTCTCGAACGGAATGTCACACCCTTGAGCTCTGTTCGTAAGAAGTATTTATATTGATTAATTGATATCATTAAATTCGATATCGTTTGAATACTATCACCCTTGCCTTAATGTAGCAGAGAGTGTACAGATATACTGTTAATTTTGCACTTTCCAGACCTTAGAGGCTAGTGTTTTATTTACATTATTAATTTCACTATTAGGGAAAGAGGGCGCTTTACGTTAGTGTAGTTGTATAATTCACCGATAGGGGCAAAAATGAATAAAAATGAATTCTCAATTACAGGCCGACTGGTTGGACACATTTTTCAATCATCATATTGTATGGCTTTTCTTAGATTTTATATACTATATTTGATAAGAAAGTATAAAAGGAACGCACTTATATAATGTATTGTTAGGATACCGATACTCTGCAGAACCTTGTTCCATGGGTCGTCCATAAACCAATATAGAGGGCGCTGAATGTAGTGTAACTATAAAAACTCACTGTCATGGGCAAAATCTATAGTGTCGGTGTAAGTTTGTGAGGTTTGTGGACACACTACCTCACGTTATTTAGATCTGTATTTGAATCATACGCAATAAATTAAAACAAAATGTGGGCGCTTCAGTAATGTTATATTGGCCACCAGGGGGCTTCGGTAGGTATAAAATAAGTTGTCCGATAAGGGAGGGAGGGTTTGGGGGCATTCGCCGTGTCCTGGTTCTCTCCAGTATCTTGTACTGTTTTTCTCCGATAGCTGTAATAGAGGGCGCTACAGTCCTGTGTAGTTGTGTTACTGACCGCTAGGGAAAGTATAAAAGAAGAGCACTCTTAAGGAGGGGAGGGTTTGGGAACATTTCACTGCACCATGTTGTTTGGATCTTATACAATGTTATTACTATATTTGATTCCTTTTCTCCGATAGCTGTAATAGAGGGCGCTACAGTCCTGTGTAGTTGTGTTACTGACCGCTAGGGAAAGTATAAAAGGAGAGCACTCTTAAGGGCGGGAGGGTTTGGGAACATGTCACTGCACTATGTTGTTTGGATCTTATACAATGTTAAACTCTGATATAGTATAAAGAACCACCAGAGGGCGCTTTAGTAGTGCAATATTGGCCACCAGAGGGCTAAGAAACCTATAAAATAAACTACTACCCATCAGGGCGGGAGGTTTGGGAGCTTCTAACATACGATGTTGTTTGTTACTTTTTTCCCTATTAACTCTAGTATCTTGTATTTTTTCCAAAAGCTGTAATAGAGGGCGCTACACAAGTCCTGTAAAGTATAAAAGGAGGAGGGAACATTTCACTGCACCATGTTGTTTGGATCTTATACCGATGTTAAACTCTGATATAGTAAAAGACCCACCAGAGGGCGCTTTAGTAGTGCAATATTGGCCACCAGAGGGCTAAGAAACCTATAAAATAAACTACCCATCAAGGGCGGGCGGGTTTGGGAGCTTTCTAACATACGATGTTGCATGTTACTTTTTTTCCTATTCACTCTAGTATCCTGTGTTATTTTCCAGAAAGCTGTAATAGAGGGCGCTACAGTCCTGTATAGTTGTGTTAGGGTTTGGGAACATGTCACTGCACTATGTTGTTTGGATCTTATACAATGTTAAACTCTGATATAGTATAAAGAACCACCAGAGGGCGCTTTAGTAGTGCAATATTGGCCACCAGAGGGCTAAGAAACCTATAAAATAAACTACCCATCAAGGGCGGGAGGTTTGGAGCTTGCTAACTTATACGATGTTGTATGTTACTTTTTTTATTAGTTCACTCTAGTATCTGTTTCCAGAAGCTGTAATAGAGGGCGCTACAGTCCTGTGTAGTTTTGTGTTAGGTTGAACATTTCACAGTACCATGTTGTTTGATAGAATGTTAAACTCTGATATAGTAAAAGACCCACCAGAGGGCGCTTTAGTAGTGCAATATTGGCCACCAGAGGGCTAAGAAACCTATAAAATAAACTACCCATCAAGGGCGGGCGGGTTTGGGAGCTTTCTAACATACGATGTTGCATGTTACTTTTTTTCCTATTCACTCTAGTATCCTGTGCTATTTTTCCAGAAAGCTATAACAGAGGGCGCTACAGTCCTGTGTAGTTGTATTGCTGACCGCTAGGGAAAGTATAAAAGGGAAGCATTTCATTGGGAACATTTCACTGCCCATGTTGTTTGGATACAATGTTAATCTCTGATATAGTAAAAAGACCCACCAGAGGCGCTTTTAGTAGTGCAATATTGGCCACCAGAGGGCTAAGAAATCTATAAAAAATAAGCTACCCAGCAAGGGTGGGAGGGTTTGGGACCTTCCGAACACTATGTTGCATGTTACTTTCTTTCCTGTTGGTCACTCTAGTATCTCATGCTATTTTTCCAGAAAGCTATAACAGAGGGCGCTACAGTCCTGTGTAGTTGTATTACTAGGGTATTGGGAACATTTCACAGTACCATGTTTGTTTTGGATAGAATGTTAATCTCTGATATAGTATAAAGAACCACCAGAGGGCGCTTTAGTAGTGCAAATATTGGCCACCAGAGGGCTAAGAAACCTATAAAATAAACTACCCATCAAGGGCGAGGGTTTGGGAGCTTTCTAACATATGATGTTGCATGTTACTTTTTTTTTCTTTCATTAACTCTAGTATCCTGTGTTATTTTCCAGAAAGCTGTAATAGAGGCGCTACAGTCCTGTATAGGTGTTAGGGTTTGGGAACATTTCACTGCATGTTGTTTTGGATACAATGTAAACTCTGATATAGTAAAAGAACCAGCAGAGGGCACTTCAGTAGTGCAATATTGGCCACCAGAGGGCTAAAAAAGCTATAAAATAAACTGCCAATCAAGGGCGGGAGGTTTGGGAGCTTGCTAAATACGATGTTTGTATGTTACTTTTTTTCCCTATTAGTTCACTCTAGTATCTTGTGAGTTTTTTTTCCAGAAAGCTGTAATAGAGGGCGCTACAGTCCCGCTGTATAGTTGTGTTAGGGTTTGGAACATTTCACAGTACCATGTTGTTTGGATATGATGTTAATCTCTGATATAGTAAAAGAACCAGAGGGCGCTTTAGTAGTGCAATATTGGCCACCAGAACCAGGGCTAAGAAACCTATAAAATTAAACTACCCATCAAGGGCGGGATTTTGGGAGCTTTCTAACATATGATTTGCATGTACTTTTTTATTTTCTCCCTTTCACTTAGTATCCTGTGTTATTTTCCAGAAAGCTGTAATAGAGGGCGCTACACCTGTAAAGTTGTGAGGGTTTGGGAACATTTCACTGCCCCATGTTGTTTTGGATACAATGTTAAACTCTGATATAGTAAAAAGAACCAGAGGGCGCTTTAGGTATCAAAATTGGACCAGAGGGCTAAGAAACCTATAAAATAAATACCCAATAATGATTTTGGGAGCTTGCTAACATAGATGTTGTATGTTACTTTTTTCTATAAGTTCACTCTAGTATTTGGATTTTCTTTTTTCCAGAAAGCTGTAATAGAGGCGCTACAGTCCTGTATAGTTGTGTTAGGGTTTGGGAACATTTCACAGTACCATGTTGTTTCTAGAATGTTAATCTCTGATATAGTAAAAGACCCACCAGAGGGCGCTTTAGTAGTGCAAATTGGCCACCAGAGGGCTAAGAAACCTATAAAATAAACTACCCATCAAGGCGGGATTGGGAGCTTTCTAACATATGATGTTGCATGTTATATTTTTTTTTTTTTTCCCATTCACTCTAGTATCCTGTGTTATTTTTCCAGAAACTGTAATAGAGGGCGCTACAGTCTATAATATTGTGTTATATTTTGGGAACATTTCACTGCATATTGTTTGGATACAATGTTAAAAAAAAATCTGATAATAGTAAAAGACCCACAGACGCTTTAGTAGTGCAAAATTGGCCACCAGAAGGGCTAATACCTATAAAATAAACTACCCATCAACATTTATTGCTAACATATTGTATGTTACATTTTTTATATAGTTCACTCTATAGTATCTTGTCATTTTTTTTCCAGAAAGCTGTAATAGACGGTACAGTCCTGTATATTGTGTTAATATATATATATACATTTCACAGTACCATGTTGTTTATACAATTGTTTAAACTCTGATATAGTATAAAGACCCACAGACCGCTTTATATGCAAAATTGCCACCATATGCTATATAACCTATAAAAAAAACTACCCATAAGGTTTTTATTTAACCACGAATTGTATGTTATTTTTTTCCCTATAGTTCACTCTAGTATCTTGTATACCCAGAAAGCTGTAATAGATACAGTCCTGTATATATTGTGTTATTTAACATTTCACATACCATGTTGTTTGGATAAATGTTAATTCTCTATATATAAAAGACCCACCAGAGGGCGCTTTAGTAGTGCAATATATACACCAGAGGGCTATATAAACCTATAAAATAAAATATATACCCATCAAATTTATTTTCTAACATATGATGTTGCATATTACTTTTTTTTTCTTTTTTCCCATTATAATTATCCTGTGTTTTATTTTCCAGAAAGCTGTAATAGAGGGCGCTACAGTCCTGATATTGTGTTATATCATTTTCACTGATGTTGTTTGGATACAATGTTAAAACTCTGATATAGTAACAGAACCCACCAGATAGTAGTGCAAAATTCACCAGACAAGAAACCTATAAAATAAACTACCCATCAAGGCGGGATTTATTATAACATATATTGTATGTTACTTTTTCCCTATTATTCACTCTATATCTTGTGATTTTTTAGAAAGCTGTAATAGACGCTACATCCTGTATAGTTGTGTTAGGGTTTAACATTTACAGTACCATGTTGTTTTGATAGAATTTAATCTCTGATATAGTAAAAGACCCACCAGAGGGCGCTTTAGTAAGTGCAAATTGGCCCACCAGAGGGCTAAGAAACCTATAAAATAAACTACATCAAGGGCGGGATTTTTGGGAGCTTTCTAACATATGATGTTGCATGTTACTTTTTTTATTCACTCTAGTAATCCTGTGTTATTTCCAGAAAGCTGTAATAGAGGGCGCTACAGTCCTGTATAGGTGTTAGGTTGGGAACATGACTGCCCCATGTTGTTTGGATACAATGTTAAATCTGATATAAAAAGAACAGAGCGCTTTAGGAGTTAAAAAATTGGCCAAACTAAAAACCTATAAAATAAACTACCCATAAGGGCGGATTTAGCTTCTAAATACGATGTTGTATGTTACTTTTTCATTAGTCATCATAAATCTTGTGAGTTTTTTTTCCAGAAAGCTGTAATAGGGCGCTACAGTCCTGTATATTTGTGTAGGGTTTAACATTTAATAATGTTGTTTGGAATAGAATGTAATCTCTGATATAGTAAAAGAAAATAGTAGTGCAATATTGAAATATAAGAAACCTATAAAAAAACTATAATAAGGGCGGGAGGGTTTATTCTAACATATGATGTTCATGTTACTTTTTTTTCCCATTATAGTATCCTGTGTTATTTTAGAAATAATAGATACATTATATTGTGTTATTTTAACATTTATTCATGTTGTTTGGATACAATGTTAAACTCTGATAAAGTAAAAGACCCACAGAGCTTTATAGTGCAAAATTACCAATATATGAAAATAAAATAAACTACCCATCAAATGCTTGCTAATATACGATTTGTATGTTATTTTTTATATAGTTATATATATTTGTATTTTTTTAGAAAAGCTGTATATAGATATATTTTATATGTGTTATTTTATACATTTCACAGTATGTTGTTATAAATGTTAAACTTGATATATAAAAGACCCACCAGACTATTTAGTATAAAAATTGGCCATAGATGTATATATAACCAATAAAATAAACTATATATATATTTATATATATATATATATGTTGTATATTATTTTCCCTATATATATATTCACATATATATTGTATATATATTTCCAGAAAGCTGTATATATATAGGGCGCTACAGTTGTATATATGTGTTATTATATAATTTAATAATTTGTTTTATAGAATGTTAATCTCTATATATAAAAGACCCACCAGACTTTATATAATATATACATATAAGAAATATATAAAATAAATACCCAATCAAGGGCATTTATTTCTAACATATGATGTTGCATGTTATTTTTTTTCTTCACTCTATATCCTGTGTTATTTTCCAGAAAGCTGTCATAGAATACAGTCCTGTATATTGTGTTTAGGGTTTGGGAATTTTTCACTGTGTTTTTTGGATAAATGTTAAACTCTGATATAGTAAAAAAAAGAAAGATTAGTAGTGCAAAATTCCACCAGAGGGCTAAGAAACCTATAAATAAACTAGCGCCATCAATATTTACTTGCTAACATACATTTGTATTTACTTTTTTTTTTTTCTATTAGTTCACTCTAGTATCTTGTGAGTTTTTTTTCCAAAAGCTGTAATAGAGGCGCTACAGTCCTGTATAGTTGTTTAGGGTTTAACATTTCACAGTACCATGTTGTTTGATACAATGTTAAACTCTGATATATTAAAAGGAAAGAGGGCGCTTTAGTAGTGCAAAATTGGCCACCAGAGAAGAAACCTATAAAATAAACTACCCATCAAGGGCAGGTTTATGCTAACATACGATGTTGTATGTTACTTTTTCCCTATTATTCACTCTAGTATCTTGTGAGTTTTTTCCAGAAGGTAATAGAGGGCGCTACAGTCCTGTATATTGTGTTAGGGTTTAACATTCACAGTACCATGTTGTTTGGATAGAATGTTAATCTCTGATATAGTAAAAGACCACAAGGGCGCTTTAGTAGTGCAATATTGGCCACCAGAGGGCTAAGAAACCTATAAAATAAACTACCCATCAAGGGCGGGAGGGTTTGGGAGCTTTCTAACATATGATGTGCATGTTACTTTTTTTTCCCATTCACTCTAGTATCCTGTGTTATTTTCCAAAACTGTAATAGAGGGCGCTACAGTCCTGTATATTTTTGTTACTGACCACTACTTTGAAATAATCTTTTAATTTTTGTTAAGTGCGATTTATGACTGACGGCATCTCGCAGATATATTTTTGTTCTAATTTTTTTTCTGTTGAAATTTATTACTTCAAAACTATTTATACTTTTTAGGTTCAGGCTGGCTACAACCGGAAATTTTCTTTCGGTTTAAGTTTTTTTACAAACGCTGTTGCATTGTAGACAAAATTCTGTTATCTTCATTTCACACTACTTTGAAATAATTTTTTAATTTTTGTTAAGTGCGATTTAAAACCGACTGCATCTCAGATACATTTTTGTTCTAATTTTTTTTCTGTTGAAATTTATTACTTCAAAACTCAATTCTTTAAGTTCAATCTGGTTACAACCGGAAATTATTATCTACTAGCAATTTTACCCGTGCTTCGCTACGGTCAACTTAATATATTACTTTTAAACAAAGATTTTATTTTCGTGAATAACTCTCTAAATTCGTCACAGTTCAGTTCGAGTCATTGGCATATTTATATATTTCTATTATAAGCGTATTACAACAATATTCAGTTTTTATAATCGAATGTGTCTTATGTTAAATTTGTTCAAACTTTTTTTATGGTAAAATATAAGTTGAACCCTAAATTACATTACTGCATTACTACTCTACGTTGATTAGCAACGTTAACAGATCTTGCCATATCACGTGACAGAATAAAAAGCAAAGGTTTTCACAACAGTGCTAATTTTGGTGGTATTAATAAATGTCCAAAATTAAGGAAATGTATGACAAACCCCGTGGTTTTGTATGAAACAAACATATATTCATATTGACAACCATATGAATATAAAGATAACTATATAAAATGATAGGTTTTTATTTACCCGTGAGAGTCACTGAAATTTGTACTTTTCGTTGTTAGAATACTGTTGATAAACATTATTTCATTATAACGTAAAAATGAACCAAGAATTAAATTTAAAATGAGTTCTTACATAAAAATGCTATAATTCGCGCAAAATAGAAATGAAAGTGAATCGCGTTATATCTCAATTTCCAGGTCAAATCTAATGGAATCGTTCAAGTGTTCATTTCTGTCACTACATAGAATATTATTGGACTGATTTAAAGAGTTTTTATTCGAATTATTCAGATCTAAACAGCGTTAAGAAACCATTATTTAAAAATGTCAAAAAATTGCATGAAATAATACCATATGATACCATATCATTGCATGGATCATACCATAAAACTTCTAGCGACAGATGTTATAGGGGTTTGTAACTCGGAGAATCAAAAATTCGAAATAAGCCAAAAGTCATGAAATATTCCTAAATTGTTCTGGTAATATTATTTACCAAGCATTTGGTTTAAATTTCATTCTTAGATACTTAATAATAATATTCCTAATAATATTCGAATTCCTTTCGTTTTGCTTGGTTTGGAACGCTAATGTCTACTTTTCTCAGTACACGAGCACTAAAGAATTTGGAAATACTGCTTAAGGCAGTTTTCGAACGGCTACGAACATCCATGCTACACTGAGAGTCGAATCCACGAACTTCGGTATTGAAAATCAGCGTCCTAACCATTCGGCCAAACAGCTTACATAATCAGCATAGTTACAATAAAATCAACAAGAATAATTAATTGGTGGGAATCTTTCCAAAGCTAATGATATCTTTATCGGAAAATGTTATTTTGCTACATAAACACACATATCCACAGACATACAAACATTTATACTAACACAAACATTTGTATGTATTCGTAAGTACTCAAATTCTTTAACCCCTTCCGGTAAAATGACGAGTCTAGCTCGTCATTAGTTTTTCATTCCATACCGCACAATGACGAGCTACACTCGTCATGCGATTAAAGTTACTGTTAAATATGATAATTTAGTTTAAAATTTCTAGTGTACTGAATTTGGCAACACTTTTATCACTTGTGAAAATCACAAGTCACTATTGCATATTGTTTACTTGGTACAAGTCATTGCCAAATTAATGAGTCAGAATAAAAGAAAACCTACTAAGAAATGCCGTGTGTGTTACAAGAATCCAATTAAAAGTGAGACTACTTGGCGGTGTAAACAATTAAGAATTCCTTTGCACTTTGTTTTGAAAAGTACCACTAGCTTGAAGACTATTATCTGTATACCTTATTAATGTTTTGCTTTGATATTTTCTTAATTTTACTGTTTCTGATATTATTTAACACTATGTAAAAAGTGGATTTTAATTAAGAATATGTAAGAATTGTAAAATGAAACAAGTTTTTTTAAATAAAAATTAAATGGTTATTTCATGCAGTTTTTCATTATTAAATCATACCGGAAGGGGTTAATAATGCAGATCTATATAAGAACCCATTAAAATTTGTCTATAATATATCTACGAAAAATTAATTGGCCATTATTTCCTAATGGTTTCTAAATCAATCGTTTTTATCACTTTCATTCCATTTTTCTCTAGATGGGAACAATTGAGTACTGTATCTTTGAGAACGAACTTCATTCGAGTGCTTCGCGTCTTCATCAGTTTGCTAATATTTACATAATACATTTATCTTTTATATTTTAATGGTTGAACCAAATTTGGTTTGATTTGGGGTGGTACTGTCTACTCTTTATGCAACAGGAGGGCTAATGAGAACGGGACCTACAGCCTAAAGCCGATTTCGAACGGCTACGGACATCCATGCCACTGTGGGATTCGAACCCACGAACTCCGGTACCGAATGCCAGCACCCTAACCAATCGGTCATCGTTCGGCATGGTTGAACCAAGATATTCATTTCTTGATTAAAGAGAGCATTTATTTTTCATTAAAACCTCTGACAACTATTAATTTTGTATTTCTGTAATTATGTATTATTTCTTACTATTTTGTACAGTGAAACAGAAGTTTAAAAAATTCTATTTAATGAATCCCCTATTTTAAAATTGTGTGCACTAATACATTATTCTTAAACTTGAGTCTTCAACAGTATTTTTATTATGGCCACGTACTTAAATGTACAACGTGAATATAGAGGTGCCAAATATCATTATACGTCTACATGCAGCACAATTTTTTCCTAAAAACAATAAAATAATATTATTAAATAGTTTGTGAAATACAGAGCCCGAATATGTGTGGGAGAAAAAATGTAGTTGTAATAGAAAATATCGTGCAGCGTAGGTTTAAAGTACCTGTTGAAAACCCATATATTGATAGCTTTTACAAAGCGTAGATACAAACTATGTGAGTAAAGTATCAATTGCAGAGAAGAGTTTTTTAAGAATTCATTAAAAGAATAAATCAAATGCGAGAATAATACAAGATGGATAAACAAAAGCGTTCTTTGCCAATAACAAGACACAAAATGTTTTAAAGCAAAGCGTTTCAATGAGAATTGTGACATTGGCCTACATCCTGTTATATCCTTATGTTGTTACTCTGGTACTTAACTGGAATAAATTAAGATACAGTAAACATTTATTTAATACCCTCTTACCTTTAAATCATTGAACAAAACATCGTTTCAAAGCACGACACGCGTTTCGTTCCACCTCCGATTATAGGTTTCTCTTCACTTCAATTCATTTGACCGCTGACAGGGACGTTAGCTATGGGCTTTACTCTGGGAGTTGCGGTTCGTACCGAACGTTCGTTGTGACGTCACCTTGACGTCAGATTGCGGAAATTTTGACAGCAAACGATATTTCGGTACTATGGGGGTTACATGCGGAAAGTTACCGATTGTTTAGGTTGCTGTAAATTTCCGCATGTAACCCCCAGAGTACCGAAGTATCGTTTGCTCTCAAAATTTCCGCAATCTGACGTCAAGGTGACGTCACAACGAACGTTCGGTACGAACCGCAACTCCCAGAGTAAGGGCTTGAGAGTTTGTATGACACTTCCTGCAAGTCCACTTTGACACTAAGGTTAAAACTATAAAAAATACGAAAATTCCTTCAAACTTTTTTGTTTTACTTTAAATAGGATAACCAGTATAACGGCCGGTCTGACCAAAGTCGTTTAACGATTAACCGCGATTAACCCACAGCACCAACCAATGATGGTATGTAAATCTCCGTTTAAACAGAGATTAATCGTAGTTAGTCGTTAGACGACTTTGGTGAGACAGGCGCTTAATCTTTATAAGTTTACTTATTGTTCGTTAAATTGCGACAAAACTCTAAAAATTGTGCAGTTAAAAACATTTTGAAGAAATTTTCTTTATGGAATAATAATATGGAATGGAATGCTCCGAAACTTTAACAGATAAGTCAATGGACCAGCTGAAGCAATGCAGAAAGACGTATACAGGACGAGTTATCTCGTCCCTGCCGTACAACGAATAATCTTGGAGGACGAGATATCTCGTTTTTCGCGATGAAAGTATTAAAGAGATGTACACGGAAATTTTAAATTCCCATTAATCACTTCAGAAGCGACGTGCGTAGTAGAAAACTAACAGTGAAACTCTCAATATCCATTTTGCCTACTTTAGACGTGACGTCTGTACAAACGTACGAAGAACCTATAAATGCCTAATTTGGTCGGCTTAGGAATAGTGTCTGTACATAAGTACCAGAATTAAAAATCAATTTTCGTTAAGTTAAAACTTGACGAATGTACGTACGTACAAGGAAATTCTAAATTGCTAGTTTACAGAAAGATATTAAGAAACTTCTAGTCTAAGATCCGTGAATAATAATTTTGCCTTACAGCAATTCGATTCATGGGGCATAGTGACCTACTGTCATTCCACAAAAAGAATTCATTTAAAGTGTCGTAAAATACTCAAGGGCTGCAGTCATACTTAGTGGGTATTATATAAAGTTGTACTTACCACGATATTGAAAAAAAAAAATGGACAAATCGATACACGATTCATGGGCGTGCTCAGAAACAGAAATGCGCCATTTGAAATCTAAAAACGTTGGCAGGTTTCCTCAGTAACAACTTTGCTCACAAAGTTTGTAAGGACGTTAAAAACCCATTGGAAAGTGGTTTTTATGTGTAAGAAACTAGAAAATGAAATTTCATTCAGAAAAGATTAAAAACGAATAATGCATTTTAATTGTATTTTGTAGCTCAATATATAAAGGGATTTGAATTTCGGAATTTACGAACATCCTTATTTCGTACTTATACTGCTGATATCAATTAAAGAAACTGATTTCTAGATTTTTATTTCAAAATTGATCGACAGTTTGCTGACACGTTCGCGGTCGGGAAATGGGAAGTCTTGGGCAACATTGATTGGATACAAAATAAGAAACATGGCACGTAAATCGTGTGTATTCGTTTCGTGTCCATGCCAACTTCGCCAATTGCCGCAGCACGATGTGATGTCAAAATGCCACGTTTCACTCTTGGCACCTGCATCTGAGGGGGTGTCGGTCTGGAGTTGGAAACAAGACCCCCCCCTGCTGTATTGAGCCACCATGTTCTCCTGTTTGCAAGACTGACGAGTGCTGTTTCAACTACCCTCAAATTCCCCTCTTGCTGTTTTGGCGACTTTCGCAGCTGTTGTCGCCAATCACGCACTTTCGTTGTGACATAGCGATTGTAGGCTTTCTGCTTTTCCTTGATGCGATATAATTCACCTCTTCCAAATACTTCCGTTACCTTGGTAACGACACCACCAACAGTGGTTCACTTAACTGAAACACAATTCGCGCACAGTTACACGGAACACTCTTACGCTGCTACCATATTAAGGTCGACATATGTCACTGATGACATCTGCGTCATAATGTCAGAGAGGGAAATGTTTGGTACCAAATTCCCATCTCTGATGATTTCTGACGTAATTATGACGCGGATGTCACCAGTGACATATGTCGACTGTAATATGGTAGCAGCCTTAAACACTCTTGCAGCGTATTGAGGACATTGTGCAGGTGACGTTAACAGAGAATGTACACGTGACGTCCCGCAGCAGAACTCGGGTGCATCTAAACTCTTTGAAGGCAAACATTTTCCCATTTTCGTTACTTTTTCTTCCGGGTTCTGTTTGCGGGTGTAATTCAAATCCCCTATATAATAATAGCCTAAGGTGTCTGTCGGCAAATTTTTGAAGCGGTTGTACCTGGAATGGATTCCTCGGCTAAGGGCAGGCGATTAAATTTATCAATTTATTCACGTAATAAATAGGTAAAAATAACATTTTTTTTTCTAGCATTATGACGTCATTCCTTTAACCATCTCATATAATCATTTCTTGTTTTAAATTATTTAAATATCGCGTGCATTATTTTCATACGTTTTATCGCTGAACTTACATATTAAGCAAATAATTTTCTTTTATATTTGACTTAAATAATAGATTAAGTATATAAGTGATAATTTTAAATTCAATCATCGATTATTTTTTGTTGTAATGAAAATTTTATCATCGGTATTAACAATAAATTCTTTTCATATAAGTCGAGGACTACTAAATATCTAACTTTTAATTTATATATATTTGGAAATTAAGAAGTTTGTTTGTTTGTTATACATAACCACATGGTTTGACTAAATGAATTCCATGTGATTCTAAACTGCATTACAGGATCGGGAGACTCTAGAGGAGTATGACGATAAATAAACTATTGAGAGTGAACCAGATAATTCTCAGCCAAAAAAACAAACCATTTTATTACCTGCCTCATTGGGTACTTAACAGTTCTGGAATATTAAAAATTTTACTGATCCCGTCATATGATGGGCTAATATATTAGTATATATAATAGCAATGTGTTCGTATAAGCAGAATTTTACAGCAACAGTATTAATCTAATTTTCGCACGTACAATTGAAACCGATGATCTTCAAAGCGGTTGTCACGTACAATTTTCGACCTCCAAAGACGTTCCGAAAATGGATGTAATGTACATATATGCCAGTGTTTTATGGAGTTTTTCAGGTAGGAGGATCAATTCGATTGTTTAGGAACTGAACACCTACTCCCTGAGGCACAAAGATGCTGATAGCTTTTCATGGCTTTGTAAATCTCTATTTCGAAGTATTTCGTTTGCGGCAACTGATGTATCTCTAATTGCACCATTTAAATAGCTTGGATGACTTTCGTAAAAAAGATAGAAATCATTCTCATAAAGACTATTTTTATTTGTATTTTTAGAACCCATTATTTCTTATGGGATGATCTTCGAAACTTGACGAGCTTTATGTGTATTAAAAATTAACAATCTATAATGTCTATTTATATGTCTATTTATAACCGGAAGTAAAAGGACAGTAACGAGGGAGGGTTTCCCGTATTCAATATAGTCGACAAAGGGTGAAGTAAAAAATCATAGAACACTTTGGTCACTGACACAATGAAACTTTAGCGTATTTTTTGGAGACTTTTTTTTCCTCTGAGTTATGATAATAAATTTGAATAAAATAAATGTTGTCCAGTGAAAGGAAATTTATAAACATTTTTGTGTTAAGCAGAACACACATTCATATTTTAACCATATGATATAAAGATAACTATATAAAATGATAGGTTTTTATTTGCCCATGAGAGTCATTGAAACTTGTACTTTTTGTTGTTAGAATATTATTGACAAGCATTTCATTGTACGTAAAAATAGATGGTTCATAGAATCGAAATAAAGTTTTTCTAAGGGATTCATGATTGTTGCTGGTTTTTCATAAAATGATAAGTTAAAAATAAAAGGAGTTGAAAGAGATGTCAAAATTAACTCCAAATACTATCAGGAACATATTTTACCGCCAATTTTTCTGAATGAAATACCATTACTTTACCCTCAGTGCCATCCATCTGTGGAACTTCATCAAGACAAAGCTATACTCTGTGTAAACTCTATAGGCACTTCAAGGTCACTGATTTTTCCCCGATGACCACGTGTAACTATGGTAACGACAGTTGGGGAATGACTTTACTCATTTTTACCACTATGTTAAGGGGTGTCATGCATCGTAAGGGCTCTCGGTGCATGATGAAAGTATTTTTATTTATAATACTCTTTGAAGAACACTTAATACTTTACACATAAAAATTTATGAGTAATTTGAACTGTTCTTTTGGAAATACTACAGGCATCAACAGTTGCTTTTTGAGTCTGAGAAAATAATTCCAAAACTGTAGCATCAGGATTGGATTCAACAAGACCTTTCAAGTAGCTGTATACGTTAAATACCAGTATTTTGGACTGTGTTTCTAAGATCAAAACTAGCCATTACAGGAAATGTTTTACGAAGTAAAAATATATAAATATAAAGCAAAATTTAAATAAAATAATGAATAAAAAGATAAAAAATGCAAGATAATTCAGAATAAGGGCTTTCAAATAGAACACAACATTTCAAACACAAGAATTTTATGTAATTTAGTTTTGCGACTACAGTATACATCGTCTAAGAATGCGTGAAAAGCCTCTGGAAAAGAAGCAATATTCATAATCAAGTTGTAATTACTTCGTTTAGTTCCAATAATAAACGAGGTATAAAATTATAAATTATATAAGATAAATGAGCAGAAACCGCCAGAGAGAATTCAAACAGTAATCTACCACCGTAGATCATATTTGTTTTTTCACCTTTTAAATCTTTGAAATCATTTTAGAAGCAGTTGAAGTGTGTTTTTTATAGGGAAATGGCTTGATTTTATTCATTGGATTATTTAATTTATTAAAATTGGATAATAATAACATATAATGCAGCGGATATTTAACGATAGAAAATAAAATTTTGATATTTTTAAAAAATTACACTTTAAATTACTACGCCTAAAAAATACCTCTATAACGAGAAAAAGGGATTAAGAGGGAACCAGAGTCCAAATAAATAAAACACATTTATTTGCGTCTTGCACGAAAACATTGATGAATACATAAAAAGAAATTTACAAAACGACCCAGTGTTAATGATGCAGACTCGTAGTTCCCGGATTTACTGTTTTCCGGGCACTATGGCTTTGATGAACAACTCGTTGGCACTCGTCGGGTTTTCACATATAAACTGTTGCCATTTCGCCGTTATGATGATTTCTTGCATATTATCTTTGAAGAAACGGATGGACTGCTGCAGCAAGCCTTCCTCGTTTTGACGCAGTGCCAGGGTCACGACGTCACAAAATGAGTCCATGGACAGAGTACGACGCATGTGTTCTACGCACTCCGACTTCAGGGTGGACACGTCGTACTTGTCCGCCGCAACGTACAGACCGAAGGCGTTGTCGTCCGATATTTTATCCTGGACGTCCCCAGTGTACAGATACTCGAGGAAACATCCGAAGACGTCAGGGTCGAGGTCGTTGATGACCACCCTCCCGCTTTCTTTTTCGACGGTGTCGTGGCCGAACATCGCTTCGAAGACGGTCGAGCGGGCACGAAGGACGTTCTTGTGAACTTTGAACTCAGTCCCTTGCACGACGACGCACGCGTCGCTCTCTGTCCCCTTTTGTAGGAGCTGCCGGTAATCGGACTGCAACTTACGGATGCCTACAAGAAAAAGAAATGAGATTCTACATAAAATTTAGTGGATCGTTTGTCTGTAATATGTATGCCTGACTTCCGATGACTGCTAAATTTCTGATACAGGTAAAACAATCTGATGTGTCCAAAATGCTTTTAGTTCTGGTAAATCTGAACAGTTTTGCTGAGTTTGAGAAAAGTTTCATTTTGAAATTGGCATTGCTATGTAGCCTTTAACGAGGTTTTTATGCGATGCTAATGTACAATAATTAAGCAACAGTATAAAATTAAAATTTAATATAATGCTAACCGAAACAGCTATTGACGTCTGAGACGTAAAGATCTACTTTGATACTTAAGATGACTGACGTCTCCAAGACGTCATTGGATGTCGAGCGGTTAAAAGAAGAACAGCGGGTACACGTGGTACAGTCCAGTAAACATCGAGCCCTTTATATGTTATACCCACACGAACCCAAGTTTCCTTCCAAAAATGTCTTTATGTCGTCGCACTCACCAGACATCGATCGTCGATTTTTAATCTTACTCTTTTTTTATTTTTAAACAATTTCTGTAACACTTTGCGAAGTTGAAAATAGGTTTCCTTTTGTCTGAGTGCTAACCACGATTTATTTGAACCACGTGTAGCAAAACTAGAGAGTCACACACTCCCTATCCAAACCGTTACTAATCACGTGGTTATAAATCACTTAAAAACCTAACTACACTATTTTAGAATTTGCCTTACGACGTCACCATAGAGCAATTTTTCACAAAGTCACGAACTACTATAATGCCCTTCCCATTCATTTTCGTGTTACACAATAGCCAATAGGCAAACAATAAACTGCCCTTCCGTTTGAACTAAAGCCAGAATTGTCATAATTTTAAATGTGCCCAGCTGCGTGACATCGTCTGTTTGGAAATGACTTATATGCATCGGTACGACGAAGAACTCGAATGGACGAAATGTTCATCCTATACTGGAAACACAACGACTTCTGAGCAGACGCTTCGCATTTCTGTGCGCAAAGTGAAAAAGAAACGCCGCAGATTTTTTCTATAAAAATCCGAAAAGCAGAATCTACAGAAATTGTACTATGAATGTAATTGCATCGTCTGAAGTGTGCATTTTTTAAATGGATAAACAAAATCTAATTATAATAAATAAAATTTTTCTGCTCTATTTTTTTAATGAGTTACTAAATGCAGGGAACTTTAGATCAATTCCCTATAGGAACAACAGTGGCGTTCGGTCCATATGTGCAAAGTGTGCACTGCACATGCAAAATTATGAGAGACAGTAATTTTCTGCACCTATGTCTGCCTATCTTTATATGGTATATAATAAATATTATTTATTATATATTAAAACTTTATGTTGATTTGCTTGCTTGTATTCCCCAGTGCGTGTGGTACTAGGTGCTGCACCACGTGGCGCGTTCAAAAGTACGAACATAGGAAGTTTTAGAGTACGCACTGCGCACTAGTAGAAAAACGCTTTATATGTATGGGCTACTGGAGAAGAACGGCATACTATGGCACTAAGCAAGTGCAGCTATTTTTCCTGCACTTGGCATTCAGAATCATCCGAAGGTACGGTTTATTAAGCGTCGTATTAGAGCGGGGAATTACGTGCTGAAGTTTTGGTTTTTTACGGATTAATTGGCCATAGGATTTTGCAGATGTTAATGTTTAAATTTTATATATCGTAAGATTTCGTTTTCATGGAAATATAAAAGAATATTTCATCAATATAAAGTGAAATGTTTTAGTGTGGTAAATTAATTTGTTCTGAAAAACAATGTTGTTTTGTTTTAAAGAAACTAATTTTAACAGAACAGTCCAAATTTTACCATTCATTGTGTCTTACAGACAGTATATACGTTATATCTGTAACACCATATTCCTGGTTTGGTTTTTAAAAATTGTCAAGATGTTTTTCGCAGACTATATGATTTCAAATGTTAAAAACAATTAAAATATAATTTAATCCACTGACCAAACAAGAAACAGTTCGCTCTATTGTGCCAGCTTGCAGCAAAATCCTCTGCACGTGGAATAGACGTTCGGTTTGTCGGCACCAAACGAGCATCCCGGATGAGGCACTGCATCGGCGCCATGTGGTGCTACGTTTGCTGAACATAAGTTTTTCGTGGAAGCCCGAAGCGTTGCTTTTTCGATCGATATGAAAACCATACACAACAAAACACATGATTTTTGCTTCAGTGCTAGTAGAATTCTCATAAGTTTTTTTAGTGATAAAACGTATGGAAATAATGCAGAACACATTTAAATAATTTAAAATAAGAAATGATTAGATCTGATGGTTAAAGGAATGAAGTCAAAATGCTAGAAATATTTTGTTTAGAAAAAAAATTGTTATTTTTGCCTATTTATTTACGGGTTAAATTGATAAATTTAATCGCTTGCTCTTAAAATGGTGCTTGATATAATGGCATTAAATGCTCGAAAAAGGGACGGGGTGAATTTTCGATCGTTTAAAGAGGCAGTATTTTCGCTGCGATACGAAGCTTATTCATACCAATTTACTTCAGAATCGGATCTATAGTTTATTAAAAGATAAACTTTTTTTTGAATTTTGCAAACACAACTCATCAAAAATCCAATATGGATGCTCTATCCATTCCAGGTCCAACAGCTTCATGATTTCGAGGACAGACGGGCAGATAACTTAGGATATTATTACATTACGAGAAGAAAGTTTAAGGATACACTACATGAAATGTTTATGTGGCCAGTGACATCCGTAAAGCAATACGCGAATTTAAAAATAAAAATAAATAAAAAGTTGAAAAAATAGAAAAAAAAAATTTTAAATAATAAAACAATTTTAGGAATAAGAATTAAAAAAAAAGAAAATATTAAATTTATTAGACATTAAAAAAAAATGTGCGTCGGGATAGAACCATCAACCCGAGATGTACGATCAAGTGGGAGACATTCTACCAAACGTACAACGCCTGCACGTTGCAAGCCTACTAATTAGAGTGTATGAAGGTTCAAGTAGAAACAGTCCAGAAATTTAAATATTACTCTTCCTTTGCCATCCTATCAAGAATGAATTTCGTATACAATAGAGGAAAGATAAGGCTTGAAATAATAGCATTAAACGAAAAGGGGGGATGGTGGATTTCGAACTCTCTTTCAATTTTGCTAACCCTAACTCATGAAAAAATCCAATATGGATGCCTATATCCATTCCAGGTACAACCGCTCATAAATTGGCGGACAGACAATTTAGGCTATTATATATAGGGATGTGCGTAGACACACCCAGGAACTTACCTGAAAATCCAGATTCGTCTGCAGTGCGTCGTCGGAGTCCCGCTCCGGCGCTTCTGCTTAGGTGTAGGAATAAAAACACTGTCAAGATGCCAAAGATTCATACTTTGTTCTCGCTGCCTCCAGTCACCGTGTTATGCACAATCTGTACTACCAACTAATGATCTTTATTTATCGAATGTATGAATCATACCACCAATATCCAACTCTATAGAACTCTTTTTGGTAAATTTGGAAGACAGCCTGACCTTCGAGATCGGTGTCGGCCGTATCCCCGTTCGCTTGAAAATCGCAACAGTAGGTGTCTCCTGCAAAGTGAAATTCGGGACAAATCAGGGAATCACACTTTTTGGCAGATCGAAAAACTTGCTAGAAACTCAAATTGATTTGCTTACAGAATCCGTCGTCATCTCCATGTTTTGAGAACTCCATCTAAAAGAGACGTTGCGTCCTGAAAAAAAATTAATTACTAATAAAAATAATATTTATTTCCACAAATCTAAAAATATAAAAGTAAAAGTTATATTTTAAATATTTTTTGGTTAAAAATTTTATCTACAAAAATTCGGTTGTGTCCCGATGATATATTTTTAAAAAAAAGTTTTGCGATTTTAATTAATCTTGTTAATTTGACAGTGTCGTCTCACTTTGAATATTTTTAATCGTGCTGCAAAAACCAAGTGATTTTCTACGATCTACGGCAATAACATTTGGAATGATTTGCCAATGTTTTCTAAGCCGCGAAAATGTCGCGATTCTTTTGCATCATGAGTAATTCAAATTCTCATTATTCGTACATACTAAATCTTAATATATTTTTTCTATTTATCCACGTAATCTACATATATATAAATGAATAGTGTCTGTCTGTCTGTACTCGATAGACTCAAAACCATGCATCCAATCTGAAAATTTGGAAATATTAAGTACATCCCTGGGAAGGTTTTTGTAAATTTTTTAACGTTGAAATCCATTCCTTTTTTTCGAGCACTTTATGTTTCATTATATTAAGCATTATTTTGGTTAAACGCAGACGATTAATTTTTTAATTTATCGCATAAGTGAAAAGAAGCAATATTTCTAGCAATGTGACGTCATTACAGTAAATGTC